>CM067217.1:17678300-18278300 GCA_034190945.1 Octodonta nipae
ATAGTGAAATCACATAAAACATCTTATTTACTAAAATACTTTTTACGTTTAGTGCTATAACAATTTAATAGATGGCGGTGAACATCACAGGTACATATTTTTCATTTAATCAATATCGATTGGTTATTGACATTTTTTATGTATTGTTATTTATGTATTGTCGCCAAATGGAAGGACATTCAACATAGTATATAGTGGCAACCTGAAATAAATCTCTTAAACTGTGCCCATAATTGTAATCGACAAGGACAAGCATAGATCAGATATGTTAATTAACTGAAGATAAAATTTAAGATGGAGTGGGATTGGAGTGTAATCTCCAGTTCGGGCGGAGGCAGAACCTATAATTCTGTAGTTATATCTTTTCATTTTGCAACTAATTAACGTCTACCACTATCGACTAACAAGCAGAATTGGTTGACAAAAACAACATTATTGCGATGGCAGCTACGCTGAAAACCTAGATTTTCTCATAGATTTTCTTTAATATTTTATTAAATTATAAAACACACTTTTATTTCTCATAATGAGCCCTTTCACTTGAGAAGTTACATGAATATTTTTGATTTTGTTGTTTTTTAATTTCTAATTTGTTCCCCAAACAGAATTTTTTGGATTTTTGCATAGGTTTCCTATAAATTACGATATAAGACTCAGTAGTGTGTTCAAAATTTGAGGTTATTTGTTTCAAGACTTGTGGAGGATGCTCAATTCTTATATATTCCGTAATATTTTTTAAATTATACATTTTAAACTTTTATAATTTGTCCTCCAAAAATTAACCTTAGGGCTTTCCTGTAATCTATGAATGAGGCTATATATTTCCCTAAATTTTCAAGAGCAATAGTGGAAAGACACCTAAAATTTAAAATTTAAGTAACCCTTAATAAGTCACATGTTAAACACAAACCTCTTTAAATTTTTTGAATACTAATCGAAATTTTTTACAATAAATAACTTACCTAAGAAGAAACAACAACTTTCAGAAACGCTAGTTAGCAACATCGACGGTCCAACTTGTCCTAAAGTTCTTCCGATATGTTGAGCATGAGTTTCGCTTGGTTTTCGTACGTCTCTTTGATGCGTTTGCACCAGGATAAAGATATTGTCGACCCCCACAGCCAGCACCAGGAAAGGAATGACTTCTATGATAATCAGAGTTGCTGGTATGCCGACGAAAGCGAATAGGCCGACGGAAGAAATGACTGAGGCCAATACAATCATAACTCCTCCCATACCGAGGGTGATTTTGCTGTCAATCAATAACCTAAAACAATATACAATAACTAATGTAACTAATTTCTTCTAGTTTAAACAAGTGGACACAACGAAGTTATGTGAAGAGAAAAAATTCTAATATTTAAAATTTTATTGCAAAGTTGTACAATATAATAAGCACACTAGTTTTAGTGGGCAATAATCTGCCAATATTTGTTGTAGACTTACAAAGTGATGCCAGTTTTATATAATTTATCATGGAGTTACAACGAACATTCTTTCATTCGAAATTGTAAATATTAAGTCAAAATGAATATCACTCCCTAGATCAAAAAGGCATATGAAGGTTCCTTTAGGTGTCAAAATCTGTGGTCACCACGAACCATGGGCTCCTCATATATTCTGTGCGTCTGCGTCTTATGTACTTCTGCATAATAAAAATTGCTGGAATAATAAGCCAGATCCAGAAAACCTTAAATATCCCATCCTTCCTTCAGATATCAGGCCCAGTCATGACAGCGATAAGCCGCTTTCTTCAATCGCCTCCAAAAATTGGAATTTACATTCCCAAAAAAACTAACGGAAATTTAAATTTTCATGGAACATCTACACCACCATAGAGAATCAAACAGTTTGATTCCAATGACCGAGTTGGTGTCGTAAACTTCTGTCCCGATTTCTTATCCATGGCGGGAAGATCTCCTACGCCCTACGCTTAATTCTAAGAAGTATAGGTTAATTATGGACTCTTCAAAACTCATTTTAACAGCCAGGCTTTGTCATGCTGGAAATTAGAATCGTCTCGCATATGCGGAAAATGACAATGAAGATTTGATCATTGAATATACTGACATCATCAGGGAATATATGAGGCAATTTTAATTTTATAGTAATTTTTTTAGATCCACAAGGGTTTAATAAATTTTGTTGAGTCTACAAGCAATGGTTCTAAACAATTATAATACTTAAGCAAAAAAAATAGAAGTTCTCAACTATTTGCAACTTATAAACACATGCAACTTCCTCCCTTGCATATCAAGCTCTGATTAATGAAAAACTTTGTTACAGCATTGGATAGAAGTGGCCATGGTATCCTGTATGTAAAGGGTGTTTTTTTAGAGGTATAGAACTTTGAAATGGAATAAAACAAGGATATATATTTTTTAAATTGACATGCAATTTACTTTATTCGAAAGATAATCTTCTGGCAGTATAATTCGAATATGACTTCTGGCATATGACCGCCATGGCTGGCTTATCGGCGTAGACTAGCGACTTCACGTATCCCCACAGAACATAGTTAAGCGGCGTTAAATCGCACGATCTTGGAGGCCAATTCACGGGTCCGAAACGTGAAACTATGCTGTTACCAAACGTTTCTTTTAACAAATCAATTGTGACACGAGCTGTGTGACGTGTTGCCCTATCTTGTTGAAACCACAGCTCGAGTGCATCATGATTGTTCAATTGATGAACGATAAAATTAGTAATCATGGCTCTATAGCGATAACCATTGACGTTCTGGCCAGCATCGTTTTTAAAGAAGTACGGAACAATTATTCCACCAGCCCATAAAGCACATCAAACAGTCAGTTTTTCTGGATGTAAGTGTGTCTCAACATGAACTTGAGGATTATCATCACTCCAAATACGGCAGTTTTGTTTATTGACGTATCCATTCAAACAAAAGTGAGCTTCATGCTAAACAAAATTCGCTTATGAAAATCGGGATCAACGGCAATCTTGTTTTGGGCCCATTCACCGAATGTACGCCTTGTTAGGTGATCGTGTGGCTTCAATTCTTGCACAAGTTGAATTTTGTAAGCACGCAAACCAAGATCTTTCCGCAAAATCTTCCGTAAAGTGGATGGACACATATCCAATTCCTGTGCAAGATGGCGGATAGATTGATTCGAGTTTTCCTCTACGCTCTACAGCAGGAATGGATTCTTCTGTACGTACTGTACGACATCTCTGTGGATGCGTATTATCATTTAGAGTAAACGTGGTGCGTAAACGTTGCATAATCGAATTAATTGTTCTGATGGACGATTATGCTGACCGTAAAATTTCGAACAGAACCATGATTTTCAAAATAAATTTGCACAATTTGGAAGCGTTGTTCAGGCGACAGTCTATTCTTTATGAAATGGCAAACCAAACTAAACATAAATCACTTGACAGCTGACAAGTTTAAAAAAGTGTTGCCAACTTAAAGTTCTATACCTCTAAAAAAAAAACACCCGTTACATGAGGCCATTATGGCTATTATTACTACAAACATATGTAAATTAATATGACATGAAACTGAATATTTTAAATGTTTTTAAACAATGGTGCTTCATTTGCATTTTTCACAAAAAATCAGTAAGTCAGTATTAAATCAGTAGACAAACCGTAAAATTAGTAGATCTCATGAATTTTCATTAGATATGGCACATATCTACTGATTTTTCAGTAGATCTGGCAGCTCTGGACTGATAAGTCAAGCCAAATGAGCACAATATTTGTTGGCGCTTGCATATGGTCAGCTACCTAGGTGAGCGGTACCTAGTGATGGCAAAGACAACAAAGACAAAGCAAAAAGATTGTCTACACGTTGGTAACGCGTCAACGTTGGGCCAAGACGTATTGCTGGCTTACCAATTAGTTAACAGTGCGCGTTACTATTAGACGGTTTGGGGTTCGAATCCTGAGATAAGAAGCTTACCTTGAACAGCTGTTGATTTGTCCTAACGAAACAGCGATGTAGGCGAACATGATCAAATAGGAAATCAATATGGTCACAACATCGGACTGACTCTCTCGGTCTAGTTCGTCCTCTATCGATCTCTCAGTTCTGTACGCTACGTTTATGAAGTCCGGTTTTGAATTTTCTGTCCAATTTTTCATGAAATTGATGAATTCTTTTTCCCATTCCATCGCCGGCGAAAGGAGACTCTTATTGTGGTAATTGTTGACGATGAAAGTTAAAATTACAGCTGTGGCATTTTCATAGTGAGGCTGTTTGGCTAGGTTCTCACCCGGTTGTAGGAAGCCACCGAGGGCGATAGCTGGATCTACGGGTCCACCCCAGTTTGCAAGGCAGTTATCTGGATCATAGGGATTACTAGAAGAAAAAAACATTTATCTAAATAGTTGGATTGGAGGTGTCAGGTTTGGTATGATACTGAATAAAGACATGCGTTTGTTTGTTCTAGCGATCAAGATATGTCAAGAGCAAATTACAGTACAAACAGTAATTCTTCGAAGAAAAATATCGCACATTGCTTGGTTAGAGAATCCATCAGACATGCGAAAAAACTTTGTGAGACACCAAGAGTGTATTGTGATATCAAATGGTGATCTCTAAGAAACTATTGTTAATCTTTTAGCAGTTGATAGATTTTCAAAATTTATTGCACGGGAAACGAATACATAACTCACAGATGTTTTTTTCAATCTCACGGGGATGTAGAACATTCAAGAATTGCAACTGAAAGCTGAAATTAAAGCTTTTTCCATCAATACTATAAATGGGTACAATGCCAGAACTGTAAACTGGTTAGAAGATATAAATTTTCGCACAAAACAACAGGTAAACACCCATTTCACAAATGCTTGACAGTGTCTGCAAATTGGAACTTTGGACGAATGTATTCAAAACAGTTAAAAAAAGCAATAAAAAGTTTATGTTTATTATATTTATAGATTTCTTGGAAATAAAACCAAACTTAGACAAAAGTCGGTATATTTCACACATTTCAAATATTTCAGGATCTAGGTTAAACCCGTTCTCAATGGCAATGGTTCTTATAAGAAAAGATAAAATTTTAAAATAAAACGTTTAACAATAAAAGACGTAACAAAGAGAATTTACTGTTTAATATAAGCAGGGTACCACAAAAAAATCCAAATATCATATAAATGTTTTCAAATGTTGGATTTCTCTAATTGTCATTTATTTATGTATTTAAAATGTTCGTTCATTCGAACAGTTAAAACCTGAAAATTTGTCCAATTTAAAAATTATTACATTCACAAGGACTTTTAGAAATTTTATAAATGTACGTTTTTATGGTTTTTACTAGAGATACTAGAAGTAGTGCAGTTCCCGTTTTGTGACGTGATGAATCCCAAGAAATCTATACATATAATGTCACAACTATTGTTCATAAAACAAGAAGTTTATACATCAACGTTAGGAATGGATTTCAAATACGCTAAATGCTAAAAAAGAATTGCAAAAGTTAAGGAAGATTGGAAAACAATAAACAATTTAAAGAAAAGAATTTTTCAAGAAATAATCGCTATAGATAACATAATACCAAAACAACTGAATTCTAATTATCTAGGCTCAATAAATTCACACATTCTGAAGACATACATTTAAAATGATAACAAAGGAATACATAAGTAACATTTTATATAATAATTTGGTCAAGTGCGAGTTGGACTCGCATACTTAGGGTTCCGTATCACCTTCAAGATTCGAATATTCCAGTTTCAGACAAGCAGGGAATGAGAGCATTTTCTTATACTTACCCTTAGATCTTTTAAAGGAAGCGTTTTAAATTTATAAAAAATATACACTTTCATTTTCCACACATAGACTTTTTATTTTATCTGCTTTAGGATTCGCTTGATTTTTATCACAATACATATGTATTTAATTTTCTAATTTGGCCCCCAAAAAGTAACATTAAAGTTTCATTTTACTAATAAACTTTCAGAAGTGCCTTTTATAATCTACTGTCTGAGTTTTGAGGCTCTGTAGATTGGAAGAAAAATGGCAAAATAGGTCAAAGTTTAAATTCTAAATTATTAAATGTGTTATTCAAATTATTTAAAAATATAAATAAAATATATTTTTCAAATTTCAAATAGTGGAGTTTCTAAAGTGGGAATTAAGTCGATGTTTAATATTTTTAATGTCTTTTAAACAAATGATTTAAAAATATGATATATTTGTAATTCACATAATGAGCCTTTTATCTGATATATTACATGATGCGTTTGAAAATTGAATCTTTATTTTCAATTTAATTGTATAATTTGTCCCTAAAATTACTATGGGGGTTTTCTAGTAATTTATTTTCCGTTTAATTCTATTATTTGGAGGCCAAATAATAGAATTAGGTATTTTTTTAAATATTTTTCCTATAAACAAAAAAGTGAGGTCTTAGAGTTTGGGAAATAACGGGGAGAATGGGTAATTTTTTTAAAATATATTTTTTTAAATATATTTTAAAATAATCATTTTAAAAAAATTAAAAAAATATATTTGTACCTATTCGTCATAATGAGCCCTGGGATTTGATATATTATATGACCCGTTAGAAACACTTATAATTTTTTATTTTCCATTTAATTCTATAATTTGCCCCCCAAAATGAATATTAGGGTTTTTTTCTTATATTTCCCGTAAAGTTCAGGTGATGGGCTATACTTCCAGTTTTTCAAAATTTTTCAGATTATGGTTTCGGAGATAAGGGGGGAATGGGTAAAATTTTTTATATTTTTGTTAATAGATTTTAATTAATTTATTTTATAAATATGGAAAAAATATATTTGTTTTCTTCATCATGAGCTCTTTTATTTGATATATAACATGCTGGGTTAGAAACAATTTTAATTTTATATTTTCCATTTAATTCTATAATTTGCCCCCCAAAAAAAATATTAGGAGTTTTTCCTTATTTTTCCAGTAAAGTTCAGGTGAGGGGCTATACCTCCATTGTTTTTTTTTCAAAATTTTCCAGCTTATGGTTTCGGAAATAGGGGGGGATGGGTAATTTTTTTATATTTTTGTTAATATCTTTTAATTAATTTATTTTAAAAATATGAAAAAAATATATTTGTTTTCGTCATAATGAGCCCTTTCATTTGATATATAACATGATGGGTTAGAAACAATTTTAATTTTCCATTTAATTCTATAATTTGCCCCCCCCCAATAAATATTAGGGGTTTCTCCATAATTTTTCAGTAAAGTTCAGGTGAGGGGCTATACATCCATTTTTTTCCAAAATTTTCCAGCTTATGGTTTCGGAGATAAGGGGGGGAATGGGTATTTTTTTATATTTTTGTTAATATCTTTTAATTAATTTATTTTAAAAATATGAAAAAAATATATTTGTTTTCGTCATAATGAGCCCTTTCATTTGATATATAACATGATGGGTTAGAAACAATTTTAATTTTGTATTTTCCAGTTAATTCTGTAATTGCCCCCCCAAAATTAAAAGTAGAGGTTTCTCCTTATTTTTCCAGTAAACTTCAGGTTAGAACCTATAAATCTATTTGTTTTTTCAAAACTTTACGTTTTATAGTTTCGGAGATAAGGGAGGGGGAATGGGTAAATTTTGGTATATTTTCGTTAATATCTTTTTAAATAATTTTTTTTAAATATGAAAAAAATATATTTGTGTTCGTCAGAATGAGACCTTTCATTTTGATATATTACAAGATGCGTTTGAACATTTTTTTTATTTTTAAATTTTTAATTAATTCTATAATTTGCCTCCCAAAATTAACATTAATGGTTTCTCCTTAATTTTCCAGTAAAGTTCGGGCAACGCTCTATATTTCCTATTTTTTTCAAAATTTTAGGCTTATTAGTTTCGGAGATCAGGGGGGGGGTAATTTTTGGTATATTTTCATTAATATCTTTTTAAATATTTTTTTAATATGAAAAAAATATATTTGTGTTCCTCAGAATGAGACCTTTCATTTGATATATTACATGGTGCGTTTGAAATTTTTTTTATTTTTACATTTTTATTTCATTCTATAATTTGCCCCCCAACATTAACAACGCTCTATATTTCCTATTTTTTTTTCAAAATTTTAGGCTCAGTAGTTTCGGAGAACAGGGGGGAACGGTCGATTTTTTTAATTTTTCCCCCCAGAAGTACCCCTAAAATCAAAATTTTTTCTTTTACGATATGTACTCCTGATCGGGTCACCAAACTATACATTGATACCAAATTTCAACCTCTTCCGTCCAGTAGTTTAGGAGAAAATGGCTGTGATGTGACAGAGGCAGAAATCCTGAGTGATATTATAAGCGTATCCGTATTTGTATATACGGAACCCTAAAAATGGTAGTGTCAACTTTTTTAATAATGGGTATCAAACAAAAAAAGAGGAATATGAACTCAGGCAAATATTTTAACCTAAGGATCAAAGAAAATAAAATTTATTAGGAAGGACATTCTGAAATAAAAAAATCGACAAATTCTAGAAGGACTAGCCAAAGATCTGATGAATAGCGTAAAAGTTTAAGGTGCTAAAACGAGAATGGACGAAGATCACTTACGCTGCACATTTCAGGAACTTGTCCAAATAATTTGTCGTATATCCGGAAGGATCAGTACTGTTCTCATCGAAATCCTCTATACTGTCCTTGTAATAGCCCCAAATGCTCTGCACCACGCACTGCTCAATTTTGGTTTCGTTTTCGCCGTCCCTTCTCAAGGGGGCGAAACAAACTTTATCGAAACTGTGTCCGGTGCCGTGGCCTAAGGCTTTGATGGCTTCTTGAAGGGCTAAGACGGCCTTCAAGAAATCGGCGTTGAATACGGGACCGAAAGTTATGACGCCATCGGAGGTGTTGTGATTGATGACTGAGAGATTATTGGTCGTTATTATTATTTGTTCTGTTCTGTAGAAAGGTTCAAAATGGCTGTCGAAATATTCTTTTTCAATGCGACTTCTAGAAGTTGGCGAAGCCCAAAGTTCCACTGGATCTGTTGTGACCTGAAATAGAAAAAAGCTAAATATTAACAAACAGGTTTGGGATTTTTTGTTATCACGATTTAAATCCACTGATTTCTTTATAACGATTTCTAATCTATTGATTTTTAAAAATTTAAATCGTGATTTAAATACCAAAAAAATGCTTAAATATTGACAAAAGTTATTTTTCTATTTACGAGGGTGAATCAAATATGAACCGGACTTTTGTTTTAAAAATTTTATTGGTACGATCAATACAAATTTTAATACATATTATTTTTCTACATAGTCTCCTTTCTTATGTATACATTTTTCCCACCGAATCGGAAGTTTTTTAATACCTTTCTCAAAGATTGAAACTGGTCGTGTCGATAACCAATTGCGCACAAACGTTTCTACACCTTCGTTGTCCTCAAAGTGGTGGCCTCCCAGTTCTTTTTTAAGTGGCCCAAACATGTGGTAGTCACATGGCGACAAATCAGGACTGTAAGGCGGGTGTTCAAGGGTTTCCCAATGCATTTTGTTCAATGTTCCTTGAGTCAATGTAGCTGTATGTGGACGAGCGTTGTCATGCAACAGAATCACACTTCGGATAGACATATCCCGCCTCTTTTGCCGATAGGCAAGTTTCACTTGTTGGAGTAGTTCGCAATAATACTCAGCATTAATTGTACGGCGTTCGTGCAGAAAATCGATCAGCAGTACGCCTTCAATTAGCTCACGAATTGCGTAGATATTCGCCTCATTGATGCTTGTCGTGGGACAGCGTGCATGAGGCTCATTTTCCACTGTCTCTCGGCCATCTGAAAACTTTTTGTGCCAGTCGTACACTTAGGTCCTTGAAAGTGTAGATAGTCGACGCAAAATTTCAGACGGTCTAACGCCCTCCCTAGCTAAAAATTTGATAACAACACGTTGCGCAACAGACGTACGCACCTCTTGCTCTGACATGATGCTACTAACAGCGCATCAACTACGCCTCGCCAAACCGACGAACTCCCCTCTTCTTAACATCCCTACCTAACATATATCGAGACGTCACGCCACTCGAATTACCTACAGGGCGAGAAACATAAAAGTCCGGTTCATATTTGATTCACCCTCGTATATATTTCCAGTACATAGAAATGTACAGAATAATTATTTTAA
Source organism: Octodonta nipae (assembly GCA_034190945.1). NCBI lineage: Eukaryota > Metazoa > Arthropoda > Insecta > Coleoptera > Chrysomelidae > Octodonta > Octodonta nipae. The sequence goes on from CM067217.1 coordinate 17,688,387, forward strand.
TGTCATAAATTGTCAATTCGTTAAAATTGAATATTCCGTACCAAACCCCAATTTTTATCGTGGATTTGGATAAAGCAGAAAAAAGAAACACTTCTTGTTTAAACGATTTTTAATTTAGAGCCATATTTAGCTCCTGAAAGGGCCACAATAAAATGTTAAAAACTACTTGTTCTATTACTCTCACCCGTAAAAACTCAGTGGTTAAAGAACTTGATTTTGAGACTAGGCAGGGGAAGCGTATACAAATAGCTTATAAATCAACAGTACACAAGCAAATGGATTTGCAGTGATGGTCTGATTCCGTGGCCAGCTTGCTTGCCAGATCTAGCTTTATTTGACTTTTAACTTTTGGGGATACCTACTTGAAAACGTTCCTATATGAGCAGCAGCTAACTAGAAGAGAAAATATTCATGAAGGAACTCATAAAGAGTGCTTAAGGAGGTGTTTCACTGTCCACTGTAACAAGTTTCCTGCAAATTTATGTATAGAGGAAAACGGTGATCATAGAATCTATCTCCCATGAACAAATCTGTTTTTTTTTTCAATTTGTCCCACATTTGGTGCACAATTTGAGAAAATATCGCTAATGAATAAGAAAAATCCTCAATTTTGATATACGAATAAAATAATAAATCTTGCTGCTAACTTTCAAATACTAGACTTAATATAATGCTGTGGCGCTCTGGGAGGCAGCATGGGAAAAAAATATGAAAATTACATAAAAAATTGGAAAATGTGAACCCTCCCAATTTTTCGCTGCGATAAATATCAATCAAAAATGATTCCGAGATTTTTTATGTGGTCAACACGAGCTAGAGTTTCATTGTTTAGAACAAAGGGATTACAAGAAAACATTAGATTTTCCGAAAGTAATAGTAAGTAGAGAAATAGTAAAACATTTTTTAGTATAACACTTTCAGCGCACTAAATGCTCTAATAGATCGTAATCAATGAAATATGTAATATATCTAAAGAATTTTGTGTCATCAGCAAAAAGCAAAAACTACAATAGACGCACCAGAAGTGATTGATTAGTTAGCGAAATAGATAAGTTTCGTTGGACGATCTACCCATTTAGGCTGCTTCGTTGATGTATATGATTGTTTTAAAGTGCCAAAACTTGTAGCTGACCAATATAAACATTAGTTTGAGGCCATTTTGATCCTATGAGGATCACCGAAAGAAGGAGGAATTGACATAAAGCATTTAATTTTTACAACTTGCTGACGTCCAATAAGGAATGATTGTAACAAATTAAAGAGTGAACTTTGAATGCTGTAAGCATATAATTTCTGAAAATGTAAACCAATGCTGATAAGGTGAAAGCTTTGATTAAATGATCACAGGATTTTTAATTATTAAAAGATATCAAATATCACGACTGTGGCTATAATAGTCTTAATATTAATACAATCATTCAAATTAAATGAAACAGGTGTGTTACTGAAATCAAAACTTAGATACCACTATCATTATCAGCATTAGATGAGGAGACAAATAATTATTTATGTTAAGGGGAGTTAACATTTTTTACATAGGTAATTGGTTAATTTTTATGAAGGGTGACCGATCGATTTAATTGCATATTTTGGTAAAATTGACTTGCTAATCACAGACTCTTTCGTAGTAAAAATAAATGCTTTCTCACCTCTTAACAGTAAGAACTTACAAAGAGCCCTTAGTGATTTGAATTTAGCATAGCTAATAGGAGAATTGAGGGACTCAAATTGTTTGTGACACTTGTTTTCAATTCATTCGAAAACCACGTGGGAAATGGACAATTTATGACGTCTGTTAAAAAACATGTACTTAACTAATGACAGTTGACCATTTAATGGCAAAGTTGATGATAATTGAATATGAAAGTAATTTGTTGCAAAAAAACAAGTCTCATTCAAATATTCAAAAAACGCATTATTAATTATATAAATTTCATGTTTCTGATAAACATGTTTTTTTACGGAATATTATGCAAATGAAGCAAATGAAAATTTAGAAATTTATATTTTTTGTTTCCATGATAACTATGTTTCTAAAATAATTATTCGGTCATGGAATGTTTTTTTAAAGATGATTAGGCAGTCATTTTTGTTCTAAGTATATTTTTCAATTACTTGCAAACATTAAAGTCGATTACATAAATCGAAATTGGTGAATCTTCGAGGACAGAACACTAACTAACTGACGACCTATTAGAAACTGAGTATGTTACATATTCACATAAGACGCAAATTAATAAGTATGTACGATACGATATTTGATGCGGATAATGATTCTAATAATTGTAGCTATGACAGTGATATCTTCGATGAATACGTTTCCAATCTGCAGTGATGTAATGATGAACAAAGTGTCTGGATAACCTTCTTAATATGAACTTGATGGAGCTTGCAAAAGTTATAAAAGAGAGTTCAGGTGGTATAACTTCCTTAACAAATCTAATGATTTCTACTGATTTTTCGAAGTGACATCTACTAAATTCACTGACAGCAAGACGATCTTAAGACACGCCAGGGCGATCAGACCACTTTCCTGAGGTTCGATTGCCGCAAGCAACGAATAGTTGCGCTATGACACCAAAAATAAACAGCTATTTGGGTTGGAAGATATTTGCAACGTCTTAAAGCCATATTCCGAAGTAAATGGTCTGCTAGGGATTTTTTTATCCAGGTCCGGGTTATTCATTTTATATGAACTAATAGTGTTTTTACTAAAATGAATAATTGTTCAGCTTGTTTTTCACTTCCAGAAGTATATGCTCTAAGTTCAATCTTATTTCCAAGATGTTTCTTTCAATAAATTTGTGGTTGGAAATTTGTTCCAAAGTAGAATAAAAACCAAATAGGAAGTAAAAACCAATTTTTTGAACAGGGTGTCGAGAACGATTAGAGTATTTAGTCTAAACTCAAATATTATTCTTAGAAGAACCCCATCACAGTTACCCAGAGGAAACAACCTTTATTGACATAATGGACTAAAATGATTACGGTACAACCGTTTAAGTGGAGTTAACATTACAAAACGATATTCTTTTGTAATATGAACTTGAAGTATATGCTCTAAGTTCAATCTTAAAGCACTACTCAAATATGTAGATTGTAAAATGATTACTTTATAATATGAACTTGGTCAGCACACATATGTAATAGCAACTTGGTACCTGGTAAGGCTTACAGCATATATTCTGGGAGGTAGCCTACAATGCACAAATATCGTGACAAAGCAATAGAGAGAGAGCATCATGTGATCTCACTTGGTGAGAGGAAGCAGCCAATGAAAGACATACTGCACGTAGCTTATTGGAAGCAGCTGCCAATCGAGGGCAATACCCTCTTGCTCTCTCTATTGCCCTTTCTGTCTAGTCTTGTCACGATATTTGATTGCAGGCTACCATTCAGCTTTATGCTGGTACCCCCAGCTGATAACTATGCCGTTTTTTGTGGAGTTCTGACTTCTGACGTACGTCAAGTCTCTAATTTCAAATATCGCAAACAGAGAATTAATAAGAATGTTTATTAGAACGAATAGTAAAGTTTGTGCTGGTATTGCTTATTAATTGGATGTTATATTTGTTTATTTACTACAATATTTCGATTTTCTACTCTAAATTTATAAGCTGGTCCGTTTCTTACACAAAAAAACTAAGTAGCCTGGGTATTTCAAGTTCAAAGAGGTGTCGGGTCGGAACAAAGTATAATTTTTGCATTTCACTACCATAGTCAACTATGTGTAAGTGTGGGTCTTTGTTAAGAAGCTTTGTTCAAAAAATGATCAAGTGGGAGACTGAAAGTAATATTTTTTGACACTGTCTCGGACGAGACTACACAGTCATCGTAATTAAATTGAAATACTTAGTAAACCCCATGAAATTGAAAACCTTAATAGTGTAGTAAAAAAAAATAATTTCGTACCTTTAAGTATTTAATTCCATGCCCCAATCCAACGACGACGCATGCACCGAGGAATAATATTAACCATGGGCGTTCAGCACAAAATGTGCCCCATCTTTCGAAAACTCTTTGCAAAATTGTATCGGTATTAGCTCCGAGTTTTTCGATGAACGAAGAAGGTTTGTTGTACTCCTCTGATTTGTTGATTGAATGGCTGTCCAATTCATGACCCATTTCTGAGGTCATACCTAAACAAAAGAGTACAATTGATTAAAAATTCCTTTAAATACAGACACAAGCTTAAGTAACATTAATATTCTTTTATTTGCGTCAAAGGTTTATTTTTAATTTAATGTTGCTATTAAGAGTATTCCTCAAGAAACAGATCCTTCAATTTGAAGTAAAAATTAAATCGACCTCGTTTATTTGACAATTTCCATTTTTTTAAATTAATTAGTTTCTTAAAAAAACTTTGTGACATGCTGCAATAGTTTACTATGAATTTATAGTGAGTTTATCCTTTGTTTTGATTTTTGAACAATTTATTACTAACTTAAATAAGCAGTGCCGATAATTTTCTGTCAAGGTGGCAGTTTAAGTGGATAAGCAAATATACAAAATCATCGCTACTGGACCCAACAAAATTGCCACTGGGTTAAAAATAACATCCTTATATGTATTTTCTTTAGAGGGTCACTATACTGTAGACACTCAAGAAATTGACATTAGTATACATTTCTTTGGCGAATAATTGTGATTTAAATTCGGCATTAAATGTATCCAAATGGAAAAGACCGTGCAGGAGGAAAAAGTTCTTCGGAAATCATGTGGGGCATATACAGAACTCTGCACTATTCAAAATTCTTCATTTTCAGATTTTCAGCGATTTTTGGAAGGTTCTCAGTGATTTCCAGAAAACTGAAGAGGTTGAGATAAATCTAACCACGGATTTTGGTTGTAGAGCGCAAAAATACCATATGAAGATTGCTCCACTATACAAAATTCCACATTTTCAGAGGATTTTTAACAATTTTTGAAGGTTCATTTGCTGAAAATTGGATGGTGATGACGTAAATCTTACGACGGATTTTTGTTCAGGAGGCAAAAATACTTCGAAAATCATGTGCCGTATGGGCATTTCACTCCACTATTCAAAATTCGCCATTTTCAGAATATTTGCAGCTATTTTTTGAGGGTTTTCAACGATTTGCTAAGTATTGAAGGGCAGAAGAGGCAAATCTGACCACGGATTCTGATGCAGGACGCAAAAAATCATGTGTCGTATGTGCCCCACTATTCAAAATGACCCATTTTCAGGAGATTTCTACCAATTCTTTCAAGATTTCCAGCGATATGCTGAAAGTTGAAAGGTGATGAAGCGGAGTTTTAGAAAATTGTCTGCGATTTTTTAAGAATTCAGCGCTATTGCATAACAAATAGTCGATCTACAATTTAAACAAGTAGAAATCATTTTCCTCGAGGCTGTAGGATTTAAAATGTCCTCGTTTTAGTTGCAAATTCAATGAGTTTGAGGCTCTCGAAGAGGGTGAGAAAACTTTTTTTTGTTGGTCGGTGTTATTTACGGAGCTATATAAAAAAGGTAAAATACATAGCTTGACTTAAAAATGAAGCGTATTGTGACATACTGGCTATCACAGATTTCGTCAGTCGTTATGGCACACGAGAAATTGTTTTGGAAACTGAAATTTAGCAGCAAGTCACCGTTGCTGTCTTTTGAAGAGTGGTCCATACGTATGTGATAATAAGAAAACAAAATCCACGAAGAAAAGTGCTTTTGCATTTTATTTAATAATAAAAACAATAAAAAACAGGCTTTTTGGTAAACTACTAACTGTAACACAATTCTTCCAAAGGGTCTCTAGAATTGAAAATCCTACAAAATTATTATTTTATAGCCCAATTAATTTCCAGGTTTTCAGTTCCTGTTTTTTCAGGGTTTTTATATACTGATGTTTGTTCTTCAGTTGATTGTATATTTGGACTTCTTTATGTTATAGAGTTCCTGCGAGATAAAATTTACATTTAGTTCCGCTTTTTAAATGCCTAACATGAGGGCTTTTATAGTTTTTATATTGGCATTGACCACTTGCTGTTACATGTACAGTGTACAACATAAATTCAAAGGAAAAAACTGCAGCAGGTACAAATAAATGGCAATTTATATCGTCGTTTGAATGTGAATGATTGAGAGTTGGTAGACCAATGAGATAAAGACAAAAGCCTTGTCATGAGTGATTTTTTATGCAAACGGTTTTTGCATATGGATGATTTGCAGATATCCATTTAACAACTACAATAATTAATTATTAAAATGATCACTTGTTTAACACTTAATGGTTGTCCATAGTTACAGTTAAAAAGTGTAATTGGAAAAGTGAGCAGAATATATTATGTACCTCTTATCTACAAAAAACTAGAGAAAGACTTTGCATTTATAAAACTTATAACGCAGTGTCATTATTATTGAGAAGTTTTACTTAAATTAACGATGTTGGCCAAGGATATTGCTGATGTAAAGCTGTTTTCATATTAGTATTTTGTTTCGCAATTTTTTTATTATCTGGCTATGGACAACAAAAAATCGTGACGTAAATACTAATTATAGCTTTAAAACAATTGTTTTTCCGTAGTTTTCCTATAGAAATTGGTGGTAATTTATGTTCAAGGAATATTGGAATAATCATAATTTGAAAATACATTTTTTTAATTTTTACGGCTTCAAAATCGTGAAGAAAGTATATTTGGAGAACAGTTAAAGATAACTTTATTACCAGTGATAAAAGTATTAGAATATGAGTTGTGTAAATGACGTGAATGACAGATAATACAGGATTAATTTTAATTGATGTTTAACTAGAATATCATTTATGTATATAATACTCCCAGAAAAATGAGCAAAAACGCTATAACTTTTATTTTAGTTTAGTTTTTGAAATACACTAGAATGAATTTTAAGCTACATTGTCCAACTTGAACATGGTTTTGTGCACCAATATACGTTAAAGTAAATAATTGAAAATCACAAGGGATCTTTTTGTTTGTTTTATAGAGACATTGAAACAACTGAGAAAAACAAAGAGATCCTAATATTGGCATGGGCGTAGTAATTATTAATGTGCAAAATATGGTTTCAGATGTATTTTTGCCCCCTGAACACGAAACCACTTACAAATTTGTCCTATCAACCTCTGATTTTCAGCACATCGCTGAAAATATTCTGATTATTGGGAATTTTGAGTAGTCAAGCGATATATGCGACTAAAGATTTTCTCCATTTTCAGATTTTCAGCGATTTTTTGAATGTTTTCTGCGGTTTGCTGGCAATTAAAGGGTGATGGGGCAAATCTGACCATGAATTTTAGTTCCCAAGTACTTGGGAAACCATATTAACATTTGCAAATCGCACCACTACTCAAAATTCTCCATTTTGTAGAAGATTTGAAAGTTTTCAACAATTCGCTGAAAATTGAAGGGCGATGGAGAAAATCTGATAACAGATTTTGGTTCAGGAGACAAAAATGTTTCAAAATGTATTCCATGTTCTGATCTCTCCAGGACTCCTATTTTATAGAAGATTTTAAGCGATTTTGTGCAAATTGAAGGGTGGTGGGGCAAATCTGACAACGGATTAGAATTAAGGGAGCAAAAATACATCACAAATGGCAATGTATCCACATGTACCGAGCAAAACTGATTTATAGTGCCGAAAGTTGTTGTCCCAAACATCTCCACTCATCTATGTACAACTGTAGGTCTCTCACATGACAACCTAAACATTTCCGGTGGGCTTGTAGTCTACAAAGCGATCCACCTGACTCGCAGATGGCCCCACCCAAAGACCATGGGCCAATCAGAGCACGCTGGGCTCCGACAGTCAAGATTTAAAATCATTTTCTGGACAATTCCATTTATTTTGAGCATCCTATGCTAGCGCCGCTGAAGATGCCTCTGCTAAGTGCAAATGAAGTAATTCACATAAATCCTGGCGGTTTATCTATTTACTTCGTACAAACTTGTAAAATTCATTGCGTTGCTATTTGAGCATTATTTGTGTCTACCGTATGTAATCATATCTACACATACATATTTTCCGTATTAAACCAACGTCAAGGAAATATTGCAGTACACTGTCTGGAAAATAATACTTCTGGGCACAAATATGAAAAAATACTATTGAGACTTTATAATTCATTTTTACGTATCTTGTGTTTAGAGTTTACAAAAAGAAACTATTTGGTAATTGTTACCTACTATTTTTCTATTATCTATGTGACACTATATTAAATAAATATTAATCTGTACCCTTAAACCATAACATTTTAATCATGCACCAAAGGCCTTATAAACAGCCAAAAGAAACCCTTCACCTCATAGTTACCCATTCAAAGGACCTTCCCAACCATATCTGTTACAAAAAAAAAAAGATATACTTTTTTGAACGATCATGAGAAAATGTTTTTAGCAATAACAAGATTAGAAGTTTCATTAAATATGTTACTTAATCTATTATAAGTCAGGAAATTATCTATTTATTGATGCCATAAAAGTTTTATTTACCCAGCTGCGTTAGTACTGGCATCGGTTTGTAATCGGAATTTCTGGTTTCTAAAATTACACGAATCATGAATGATAGTTTTGAAATATTGAGATTAAACAATTTTTTTTAATACTTTCTCTTGATTGTTCAAATCCGTGTAAAAAAAAATAATAAAAGGATATATATAAGCGTGATCTAAACACGTACTGGATCTTTTGGAGGATTGTAGTGGACTGTCTTCGCCGTCTCCCAACGCTATCTGTGATGAATGATGTTCGGGTACTGCTAATCGTCGCCCTACTGCCGCCCTTAACTCTTCGGACCTTTGGCCGGTCACCAAACCCACTGTAACCATTACCCCAAAAAGAATGTAGATACCACCAAATAACCACAAAAAACACATAAATTAATTGACAAGTGGAACATGGTTTACGGACATTAAACAATTTTGTATAAGTACTGTATTTTGTATATGTTTGTTAACGGTATTAAAGTGTTTGTTGGCTCATATTTATAAATCTCATAAGAATATTTTATTTATTGAATTGACACTAGATGGCGTATCTTTCCTACCTTGAATTATCACCAAAAGTTGCATTTTAAATACAAACCATAAAAAACAGTATATTTGTGTAGTCAAGAAATAATTATATTACAAAGGCGCGCACTGTACGATTCCAGCGATAATAACTTCCTGTCTGTGTAACGTATGATATTTTACAGTCTCAACTAATAACCTAAAAACCTGGGCGGCTGAGGTTCACTCGTGAATTCAAATTTTCACTAGAATAAACCCTCATTCCTCGAAACCCTTCAAATCTGTAAATTTGATCAAACTAGTTACAGCTGTTTTCGTGAACGTTATTAATATGTTGAAAGAACGAAATAACATTTTCTGACTTGAAGACTGCACGGCCTTGACTGCCATTTTTTAACCAAGCTGATTTTTTTAACGGAAATCCATATTCACCGGAAGGAGAACGCCTAGAATATTGGACGATGACCGTGACGGACCCCCAGAGATGGTGGGATTAAATACTGCCACAGCTATAAATACAGCCAAGAAACAAAAATGAATCGAAAGAAAGTTGGCTAAAGAACAGAGTCACAAAAACTGTGATAAGCATGCAGACAAGCATCTAAAAAGGAACTTTCTAAACAATTTATTTATATTTGTGAACATTCAAATGGCACAACCACAAAAATAAGCCACACTGTCGTAGGTTTAATAGCTCTGTTCTGCTTAGTTTTGACCGGCCTGTTAACGTTTGGCCAGTTTTCATGTTTAAAAAATATGTAGTTGCAAAATGATCGGACGTGTACCTTTGGTACGTCTGGAAGTAACCCATCCTCTGCCAGAAAAAAATGTTATCAAAACAGAAAAGCTTTTCCGTATGAGTATTCTTTTTAGACATATAAGCTTGTAGAAAAGTTATTTCTCTGTATCCAAATTTAATCAGTTCAATACTAAATACGACTTTTTATATTTCGAATGTAAGGCATACAGTAAACATAAGCTTGGACATTTAGTATACGGTTTGTAAAGCCGTTCTTCAACAGCAAGGGGTTAAAATTATAGCAAGTAAAAACAATTGGCAACTTCGGTTATACCAACAGTATATGAACACCCTCTGTCAATTCGCCAAAAAGATCCAACTTCAGCTCTCACGCATCATCATATCCAAACAGGGCACTCTATCAACTTCTAGACCAGTAGGATTATCATATCTCTCAATTTCCTTAGGGACCACTATACGCGAAGCTACAGGAATAGAGAAACGACCCCTCTGTTTAACTCGACACGATGACAGATCCCGCCTTCCTACATCATGGACCTCCGTAATTGCCAGATGAAACACACCAGGCATGCCTACTAACACCCAACCAATCACCGCACAGCTCCTTCATAACGTGACATCCCTTTCTAATCGACCGATAACTATAAATAAAAGACGCAGAGCAGATTTACAATCAGTTCAGTTACCTAGTGACTCTTGGGGAAGAGGCAGATTGAGAAACCGAGTTCGATCTAGACTCTGAACCTTTTTTCACTTTTTGTCTCTTGATAATGACTCCAAAGCAGTAGCCGAAACGCTGAGTAATATATATGAACTAGGCTAGATTTCGAGTGAAAACTGGGTTTGAATTTATTAAATGCTCGAAGTTTCGACTACTGCTTTGGAGCTATTATCACAAGACAAAAATGAAAAAGAGTTTCAGAGTCTAGATCGAACTCGGGACCTCAATCTGCCTACTCACCAAGAGTCACTAGATAACTGAACTGAGTGTGAACCTGCTCTGCTTTTTTATTTGTAGTTATCGGTGAAGGGGCTGTGCTGTAATTGGTGGGCGTGCGAGGAGTGAAAATCCAAATTTACATCCAAAATGACTATTTGCCTTCTCAATTATCCACAACTACTTGTCCAATTATAATGGCCATTTTTCCCAATCCCGGGCATTATGTATAAAATCCCATTAATCATGTGGTCCATAACATATACAAGTGAATATATCTTCCGATCTTGTAATTCCAACTCCCTGAATTTTAGTATCAAGTGGATTAATGAAAATCACCAATTTTATTAGAACTACGAATTACCTGACAAATTATCTTTTGGGATCCGAGCTGGAATTTTTAGAGTTAATAAAATAGCATTCCCATATAATTGTCTACATTGAAAAACATTAATAGTAATAATAATTTGTTTTTATTATCAAACAGTATCCTTCAAATTCGCACCGTATGTTTATAATTAAAATTGTTGAGCATTATTGTAGTCAATAAAACACTTTTTATATCTACTCGTAACGTCAATAAATGTCGCAATTATTTGTAAATTTCTTTTCATGTGATTTGGCTACGATATACATACTCATTGACCTACTTCTTAGTTACAAAATATTTTGTCCACACCATAGTCCACTTATCAATGAAAATTGAAGATTATACACATTATTAGGTACAAATAACACACACAGTTAGAAAACATAAAAAAGATGAAATGAAACAGAAACATTTTGCTGAAACTCCACTAGGAAAATTTATCTCAATTACGTTTTATGGTATCGACAATGAAAAGTATTTACCTAAATGGAGTTTTAGCAAATTTGTTTATCGAGAAAAAATCGTTAGTAAATAAGGAATGACTGTCATGCGAACACACATAAATATTTGCATGCTGTAATGTTTATGGGAAAGGATATACACGAAAATTCAGTCGTCTTTATAATCCGTTTATTTTGTAGTGGAAAAGTAAACCCGTGTATTCTCCCACAAGCCATATCGATTTTCAAAATACCTAGCGACGTCTTGTTTGTATAAATTCTATTTAATCAATTCGGAAATCGTTGGTGTAAAACGGACTAATTCAAAATTCTTAAAAAAGCAAAACATTTTGAATGTGGTTCTTCTAAAAAAAAGCAGTTGGTACTGCTAGCCCAATCCAATAGAAATTGTTTATCCAAATAATTTAATATACTGCTACATTACTTCCTCCTTATAGACCGAGAGATCTGAATTAGAAATTCACCACGATTTCCTGCTTCTGGAGTACTGAAAGGTTCTATAAAGTACTCATAATTCATGGAAAAATCCTAGAGTTTCCTAGGGAATTTTCCTGTGAAAATAAGATTTTCCAAACAAAAAAAAAGTAGGTGCTGCGATGATTTTCTGAGTACTGCCGTGTTAATAAAACAATTCCTGCCAACTATAATAATCAAACATTTTTATCCTCAAATGATAAAAAAAATGGGCAAGAGGCCTGCTAGGGACATTACTGGAAAAACAGAATAAAGATGAAAATTTTCCGTATAATTTTCCAAGTGAAAAAAATCGATGGTAACCTATCGTTCTATTAACATGGCAGTACTCAGAAAATCGTCGCAGAACCTACTTTTTTTTGTTATGGAAAATCTAATTTTCACAGGAAAATCCCCTAGGAAACTCTAGGATTTTTCCATGAATTAGCTTATAGATACCTTTCAGTATTCCAGAAGGCAGGACTCAAAATCGTGGTTGAACTTCTAATTCACATCTCCCGGTCTATTAGGAGATTAAAACATAATATACATAACTATAAAAGTGGTAAGAAAAGTTTTTTTTGTATATATTCTGGATAATATTGACTAGATTGCGTTAATTTCAATTAATCATTTATGAAGAATTAAATGACGTACACAATGTTTTTTTAAACAACCGGATTGTACGATTGTTCAATATACATCTAAAATATTTATCAATTTCTTTGGTAAATTTCAAAATAAAACGAAACTTAAGGGAAAAGTATTATGCAAGTTATACCTTTACCAAGTTGAAAATAAAATTGGTTGTATTAACAGATTTTACATAATTACAGTACAAAAAAAAGTACAGTATTACTTTTTCAGTGTCACCCTATTAACCTGGGTTTTAATTTTACAAACGGATTATGGAAATAGAAATTTCATCAAAAATAGTTAATGTAAAAGTTGTTGGTAAGATCAGATATTAGATTTCATCTATGCAAGGCTTAACTCTAAATATTGTGGATTTTGTGAGAATAAGTCCTCACTTGGGGAAAAAGGTTTGGATTTAAAAATTTCCAAACGTTTAATAAGGGTGTAAATAATTCGTTGTCAATGTCAATTTAGCGACGCTCTTGGGCATGGTCACAGTTTTTTTTAGATGCACGCGGTGTCATTCACATTGAAAACCTTGAAAAGGGTAAAACGGTCACCAGCGTACAGTATGCAGAGCTTCTGATAGATTTGAACCAGAAACCATCGCAGTTGGCGTAGAAAAGAAGTGATGTTCCATCAAGAAAAGGTCCAAGTACACACGTGGGTAGTCACCATGACAGAAATCTACAAAATGGGCTATACCAACCACCATATTCTCTAGATTTAGCCCTCCGCGACTATTTCCTATTGCCCAACCTCAAGAAATGACTGGGCGATAAGAGATTTGGGTTGACTGAAGAGGTCATCATCGAAACAAACGCTTATTTTGAGGGCCTTGAGAAAACCTATTATTTGGAAGGAATAAAAAATTGGAAGAATGTATCAAGCTTAAAATACACTACCAAACCGAAAAAATATCTGTTATTCCAAAAGTTGGTGACTTTTACACTGGCCTTCGTATAAAAGCTTGCCAAATGAAATCTAGCATGTAATATCCGATCCTAAATTTGAGATCTCTAGTATTATCTAGGCCGAAGCTGTAAGGGTTTGAAAATATGACGAAATCCTTCGAGAAAAGGTTGTTAGTACCTTGTTGTTATTTTCTCTATATTTAGGAATTATAATACGTGAATTTCAGATATCAGCATAAATTTGTCGAAAAATGATTCTGAACATAGCACGATACGAGTGAATGCACTTCCGAAACTGCTACTGCAAATCCAAATTACCACTTCGCTAGGCTTCAGGCCAGTTCGCACGCGAGTTTACGAACGCATTTTTAGCATATTTCAACAAATTTGCACGGAAATCTGAGATAGACGGATTGTAGTTAAAAAAATCCATTTTTAGGTGTCAACAGGTTTTTTCGAATTGTACTGCGTGTGCCAACATCAAGCATGAAATTTTGCTATACCTATGGTTTTTTAAATAAACAACTGAGAAAATTGCGTTTTTTTTCCAGGATCTAATCTCAATGATGAATTGTAAAGCATGAAAATACGATAGGATCTTTAGTAACACGGAAAATCAAAAAAAACTGGAAAATTTAGCGGTTTTCTTTATATTATCATAACTCCCTCACTATCGAAGTTGTAGAAGTGGGCTTGTCGGAACTGATAGTAATTGATATGTACCTTATGCGTGACTAAACCAGGCGCTATCGGTTTATTAGTTTTTGAATAATTGTGATATGAAGTTTTTAGTCCACTATTCTTGCAGTGCGACGTGGATCGTCAAATATCAATTCAGAATAGAGATATTGGAAGTAGAGGTAGCATTCTACAACGCCTCTATTTTAATTTTTCGTTAAATCTCTGTGAAATATACGAAAAATTTTAGCAAACATCACCAAAATTTGGTGAGCGTACGAATGTGTTCGCATAGTGAGGGGAACACGGATGTTGAGGGGAACTGTTGACAATAATTATTATCGATAGTAACTGTCACTCTGACAGCTGACAAAGCTTATATACAGAGCGACTTGTTCGATTTTATTATATCAAATTAGAACTGTTTGTTTATTAATATTTTTATATAATATTTTATAGAGAACTCCATAATTACGGCAATAGGTTTATATTAAAGTGAAACAAACACTGAACTAAATAAGTCAAAAAAATATCTAAATTAGTTTCTGACAAAAGCAATAAAAATATTTATAAATTACAGGAAGCCTGCCTATATTATATATTGCTAAACGCTTCCCCTCAACAACCGTGCTTCCCCCACTCCTTGGATACATTCATACGCTCGCCCATTTTTTCTCATGTTTGCTAATATTTTTCAGATATTTCACAGACATTTAGTGAAAAATGAGATAGAGGCTTTGTAGAATGTCACCTCTACTTTCAACAACTTTTTTCAAAATTGAAGTTTGATTATCTATGACGCATGGAGGCACAAAGCAGAAATACGGTACAAAAATCACAAACCGGTAGCGCCTAGTATTGTCATACATAAAATAGATATAAATTACTATCAGTTCTTACAATACCAGTTCTACAGCTGCTAAAGTGACCAAGATTCAATTTTTTTTTATAAAAATGCTACATTTTCCAGTATTTTTGTTTTTCCCTGTTACTAATGATCCAATCGGATCGAGCCTGGGCTCATTTCATTGGTATTTTCATGCTTTACAATTGACCTGTTGACACAATTGAGATTAGTTTATTGGTTTTGATTTTATAAACATGCTAAGAACAAAAAGGTAATTTTCTAGCTTCAATTGTTTATAACAAAGTAAAAAACCATAGTTGCGAGGGGAAAAGGTAGCAAAATATCGCTACCAATCCTTGTTAATGTGATTGCACAGTCGGTATCCTGATAGTATTTTTTACACATTATCTGTTAATTTTTGCTCTATTGATTGGTCTATTGGAGAATTAAAACCCGGCAGCTCAAGTGGCAAGACTTGTTCGTAATTTTTTAATATAATAATTGTGCACAGACTACTAATATATGAATTTCATCTTCCGCCTGTTTTTAAGTACGTATACATAATCAACGATCATTTCTCTGAAAATTTATAGTAATTCTTGAAAATTACCAAAGTTATGGATTATAAATCTAATAACCTATTTCAATTAAAAATTGATGGAAACCTTTCGGTAGATTTTTTAATTCTTCAATGTTTAGTTCCATACCTAATAGATGCCCTGCAATAGCCATAAATTTAGTACACAAGGAATGATTTTTTCCATAATTTATTTATTAATACTCTAAATTATCGTTATAACTTTACATTACTTTATTTACCAATCAATAATCAATACCTAATAACAAGCCTTGAAAAATATCTTTTATAAAACACAAAAATCTGTTAAAATAATAAGAAATGGCAATTTGCCTAACACATTCATGTAATGTTAGTGAGTAGGATTTTATAGGTGTATTCATTAAACATATTTGTTTAATACCGTCCACACTTGATGCTTCAAAATGAAGCAATGTATCTATTTGTAGTTTATTGTGAGCGTATATAAATATTTTGAACTACGTCAATCAGTGACTGGCAATACATTGACTGAGCTGCAATCTGTATTCTTAGCTTTCATAGAAACTCAGATAAAATTACATACAACAATTGTATACTTTCACTGTAATCGTGACCGTGTTTTTAACACTATTTTAACGGAAAAACTTGATTCCTAACAATTTATTGCCAATTTTTACGCACGGAGAAGGTAATGTGTACTATCAACTAATTGATGTTCTTTTTTAATGATGCGGCAATAAAGATAATAGACTACGATTCTCTGTATCTAATGTGAAAATAAAAAAAAACAATTCTAAGGAAATGTATTTTAGATGTAAAAATACAAGGACAGTAGTGTATATTTATTTTGCGCTTCATTTTCAAAAGCGTTATACCATTAAAAATGTGTGAATTTTGAGCAAAAATTTACATTTCTGTAATGCATTCAGATTAAAGATATTAATTAACACTTCGTAGGTATCTAAAGAACAACATTTACAATCTATTTCGTCAAATATTAACGTCCACATATATGACACTATATTATCGTTCCTAGAAAGTACTCGTTAAGTTATTTTATGGATTTCTTTTTTCTTAGAATGACTGTTATTTATTTCCATTCTCTTTCTTTAATTATATTTAATTATGGTCTATTTATAATCATAACATTACTTCTTGCTTTTCTATTTCATTTTGTTAAAATATAATTTTTATAATCAATGGGCTCAATTATTTTATTCCATATTTAGTTACCGATATGGAAGTATCAAATAATAAATATCGGGAAGGCGCTTGTTTAATTATGACGCGGCTATCACCCAGAATCTAACCGAGTTCATAATTCTAACCGCGAAACCTCTCAGAACATTATACACAGTCTTTCAATTCACCAAAATGTATAATAAAGTCCAGGTTTGAAAATCCCGTCGTCTGTGTGATCTTTACTCGCGTAAGGCCTACAACTTCAATCACAACACTTCTGTTAGTCTTAACAAAGCAAATCCGTTAAGATACCAAATTCTATTCAGAGTATTCGATATCAATTTGTTCAAACCAACCGCAATCAATTTTGTAACTTAATGTTCTTTACAAACCTAAACTATTTATAACCGGATCTGTACCAACCGATAACCAGAAAAACTAACTAACATAACTAATACCAAAACAGAATCCAACATCAGTTCATATCCTCCCATAACTGTATACAATTTTTCAGACTTTCCCTTATACTTGACCAGTTTACAAGTCCTAAGGTTTCAATTTGACACTAGCGTGAAAAAATTCCTATAGAAACAATCATTTCTTAACTTGAGGTAGCAATGGTATTGCCAGATATTTGGGTTGAAGATACTCGTCTGGTTCCTCGAAATTTCCTTGGACTTCCATCGTCTTGAAGTGGTTGTGAAAGCAACCAAGGAATTACATTGTCTACCAACTCAGACTATACTCGTCTGGATATTGCAAGAAAAAGCTTCCAAAATCGAATTTCTTAAGAAAGACACAAAAAACTGTAAAAAATGAAGAGCTCACTCCATACTAGAACAATACCAGAAAATAATACTGCCTCTACTTAGAAAGACTAAATAAAGAAGTCATTCTCAGTTCGGTACAATGCCCTACTGTTGGGCCAATAATCAAGCAAACATCGTCACTCTTCCTACTTCATTGGTACGTTAGGCACTTTTATAATTTCAGAAAACTATATCCTATAGTTTTGGTGGTGTCAATTTTCACTATCCCAATTCTAGAAACACTAAATATTCTAAAAACAAAATAGAATTTGGTTCTAGCACACCTTTTCCAAATCTTAGTTTTCAAAATACGATAGGGTCACCTCTATCTCACTGTAAACATTTTCATTGAACATCCTTAAACTCACTAATTTTAAAGTCTAGAACACAACACATCCAAATATCCAGTTTACTAAGGAAATCGAAATCAATACTTCTCTCTAGTTTCCTGATGCCCTCATAACCAAAAATTGCAAACACAAATGGATTTATAAATTCTCAGTCACAGATTCATCGTGCTCAATTGAATTCTAATATGAAAACAGTAGTACTTAGAGCCGTACGACTAACATATATTGATACAAGAATAAACGAACTAAATAACCAAAAAATTCTGATTTGTCCCTCTCTCTAGGTTTTTTTCCGATTTGCCCCCTCTAGGACAATTTTTTTTTCTAATTTTGTCCCTCCCTAACCTAAAAGCTAGGTATGCCCTTGGTCGTGGGCGAAAAGTACGGATTCTAAACTGAAATCAAGTGTAAGAGTATTAGCTCCAACCAGACAATAGTCGTCCTTACTAGGAGCCCGAAGAAGTTTAACGAGGATCGAGAAGTTTAGGATTGTTCACAAAACTACAGCGGCTATATCTACAAACACATCAGCAGGACTACCATATCCTTCCATTCTCTCATAGACAGTCAGCTGGTGACAGATTTTGGTCTATCATATTCTCGTTTCTAGGAGTTTTCCATTTTCCGAAACAAGATATTTTGCTCCGACTATCTCGCCTCTGCTATGTTGACTAAACGAATTCTATGAAGCACAAAAGCATCAAAATACAATAGGCGTAATTGTCGCCTGTGGCCAAAGGGTTGAAACAAGGACACATTTAGCTGAATTTGCAGTCCACATTTTTCTTGCAATTTATCATAGATTTACTACTTAAAACTATGAGTATTATGTGACTATGTACAGTTTGCTTGATATTAATAACAAAATGCAGCATCGAAAAACAAGCGTAGTTTGATTTAAAAAACAGTACTCTCACCTCTGCAGGTCCTTTTTAAAAGTAAGACTGGAAAAGATAAAATTAGTAATGGATAAGAAGTTTCCTTTAAGCTACAATTTGTATTTAATAATTTTATACTGTTGCGTCGCAGATACAGGTCAATAGTGTAAATAAAAATCAAAATGATCAGAAATGTTAGATTAGTATTCGTTTCGAGTGTGTCTCTCTTAACAACAGCGGGTCTTGTTCCATACAATGTATTTTTTGTTAAATCTGAAAACTTAAATGATACATTAGTACCTTCAAATAGAAAGTTGAAGAAATAACTTGTCTAAGGAAAATGTATAAGTAATAGTTTCTGGTGTTGCCAGATTTCTTCGGGACTTTCGAAAACAATATATTTTTTAAATGGCAATAACCCCGTATTTTTTAACATATTTGACAAATCCTAACAGTCTAAATTCTCATCTGGTTGTGTAATTGTTCTAGTAAAAGTAACTATTCAGTTTTGTACTGAGTAAAGAAATGAATAAGTTCGCTAAGAAAAATGTGTTTGTTTGAAAATGATTAATTTTCTACAAGTCTACAAACTGTATCTAATATCCTTATCCCCTAAACCACACTCCCCTCTAATGTGTAGATGTTTCTTGTTGTGGAGTCTTCCTATATTAAGCTTTAAATCAGTTTGTTCACCAAGTTTTTGTTATTAAATAAGTGATGGAGCTATTAGGTTACTTCTTTACGAACACGTGTGAAGTTTCATATAGTTCTGTCAACTCATTTGTATATTCATGTGTTCAAAGCTGACTTTGTCACGGTTTTTTGTTCAATAGAAAAAAAAATGACGTAGTGTGACCTGTAGTAATAAAACTTTAATTTTTGTATAAATTATAGCGCATATGTCTTGAAGATGATCCACAGGAAGGACATCCAATAAGCGTATCAACAATTACCACAAGAAATCGTAGCAAAATTATGGGGTATCGTTGTGGAATGTCGTCGATTACCCGAGAGACGACAATTAGTAGGAGCTCTAGGCTTTTCATTAGCTAGTGTCAGTAATATTTGGATGGAAGCTTGGGGTTTAAGAAAGCTGTGTTCACAAGTAACAGTGGAACAAAAATACATTCGAACTCGACATTCTCAGCAACATTTGAAGCATTTTAGAAAGGACGAGAAGGAATTTGTGCGTCTTTTGACCACAATGGATGAGATTCCATGATTCTGATGATTAAATCAATATCATCATCATCATCATCAATACGAATTGTTGAGACATCCACTGTATTTGCTAGATTCGGCACTCTTTGATTTCTGACTGTTATCATATGTAAATATAATAAAATTATCATTCAGTCGGAAGTTCATGGAGATTATATATACAAAATCCTGGTTTTCTTAACGAACGACGATAGTTATTTAAGAACCTTCGATTTTTTCCAAGTTGAAAGTATAGTTTATTCTGGTTTTCCTTTTGCTTTCGAATTCTATTGCAAGTCATTTACTTTATCAAAACGATTTTCAAAACATTAATTTGTCAACACTTTGATTATATTATCTATTTAGTGTAAAACAAGGTTTGGAAATGATATATACTATATTTTATAAATGATTAATTGATCTGATTTAAAGTTGTAAATATTCTAAAAATAATCGTATCACAATCCGATACAAAACAGTGGGTCATCAAGCAAATCTGGAAAATATCTGATCCCTAGAAAGATCTGATAATGGAAATTGCGCACCTAATCCTAATTTTTCATAATATTTTGATATATCATACGAATGAGGTTTATTGTTATAGATATGATTCATTCATTTTCAAAATGAAGCTCATGTTATCAAAATTACTGTGTAAAAGGATATTTTGCATATACAAATATGATATACTAAATATAATTCTCTCCATAATATTGTAATCTAAACGTTGATTTTAATATTTACTGTTAGTTTAATTGTTTATCCCGAAACACGATTACGTTTCTTTACAGCTCATGTTTTATTTTAGATCAGCGAGATTCTCTCCCAAATGCCTATATAGAGTACTAAAATCCAGAAAATAGTTACATAACAATAAAGTAATTGTTTAGATATTACTGTGTTTAATTCATGTATTTGTAGTAGGAAATAAGGCTGCATTTATTAAAATCACATGATTTATTCGGTCATTAGTGTCGCTCTGTCAGTTAACGGATTCTAATGCGGATTTAATTGTCGTATCGCCTGTGTCAAAGTGCAAAGATCATGAAATCGATCACACCAATATACTTATAACCTTCTCGTAATTTTTTAATTTTAATTATTATCAAACATATTTTTTTAACATCGTCTCATGGAAACGTGTTCACCTCTTTTATCATCAATATTTTTTATATTAATTAATAACCTATAGGAGTTTGGATTTAGCTAAATAACTGCGGCTCTTATGAACCCATTTCTTAAAAATATTACTACATTTTTAATCCGTTCTAACATCTGCCGTTCCCCAAGGTCCAAAGGTTGGGGCATTTTTATTTCAGTCGTTTTCAGCTGGCCAACTGTTATTTAACATTTAGGAATTATATATTACAACCGGCCATACGGCTTTTATGACAATTTTTGAAATTTAGCCACAAATACTACTGATATTACTGATGCGTAGTGACGACTAGAATACGGAGTGCATAAAAAGTTTGAAATATCTTTAGTAGGTAACTTATAATAATTAATTTTCCATTGTAGGGAATATAAATACAGTGCCTATAATTTATAATTTCAATTTTTACTTATTTGACTTGCTGTATCAAGATAACACTTTAGATAAGTAACAACTTAGAAAAAGTAGACTCCCTTAACTGAATTTTTTGTGAAAAGGGTGAATACCGAAAATCATACATTGATAATTTGTAACTTGCTTCTAATACAATAAAATATGACACATATATGCCCTAATTTTTCTCGTATTTGACATGTCTATAAAAAGGTACAGACTTTCACTTTCACCACTTTTAGCCTTATTCGTTTCTTATGCATAATTTTGAAACGAATTACATCTTAATTATAGCTTGTATGTTCGATAAAAACGATCGGTTCTTCATGTTTATAAACAACTGTGTTAAATCAGGTAATATTGGTTTAAGAGAGTTATTTTTTATGGAAGTAACATTAAAAATAAAAAAAATATATATCACCTCTGTTATATTGTAACTTTTTAATTGAAAATTAAAACACTTAAAAAATCATCGATTAGTAATTTTCATAGATTAATCGTTAGTGTCGAATTTTATAATGTAAGACGTTAAACCTGTGTATTTATTAATATTTGGTGACTACAAAGGGTCATTCATAAATAAATAATTTATAATGCAATAATATATCCACAGTTTACTTATTGTATCTCCTTATTGATGTACTGCAATAATCAAGAAATAAATAAAATGCAAATATTGCAAAATAGAGCTATGCCTGTACTGTTAAAATGCAATCGGTATACGAGTATAAGGGATATGTTATCACTATGGTTGAGGAAGCTAATTTGATATTTATATATAAAATCAAAACGCTTTAATTCCTCAGTTTCTGACAGGTTTTTTGATAAAAAGATCGGACATAGGGAGGTTTCACACTAATGTGTTAGAACAAACATTGTGAAAGGGTTACGGGTATATAATTCTCCTCCACATACTATTAAAACATCCCATAATGTAAATATTTTTAGGAATAAATGGAGAAATATGTTTTTTAATTTAATTTAAATGTTTTGTATACACTTGTTAAAAATGTAGTATGTAAAAAAGATGTTATATCCTAGCTTAAAGCTAAAATAAAGTACTTATTTATTTATTTTATTAAATGAGGCAAGACACTAGGGACGTTGTTCTCAGATTTGTGACATATACTTTTTATCATAGAACAGTTATGTTGAAAATGTAACATGTGAGTCTAGTCTGTGTTTTAATACCGGGTACTTTTTACAGGGAGAAAATAACTCTTTCCTTTGGGAGAATAGAGTAAATAGGAAAAGTATGCTATTTTATCTATTTAAATACCGTCTATCAGCCTGAACATGCAACACACACTCTATGAAGAAAGTCATATGGGGGTAGTTTTAATTTCTGGAACTGACAGAGGTTACTTTCTCAAAATTATAATCCACAAGAGGATGAAACGAACTCAAAAGAGTTTGTACGGTAAACCTCATACCAGTGATGTGATTTTGATAAAATGTGTCAGATATTTTTAATATTTGAAATAATTGTAGTTAAATTATCTTTTGTAAATTCCACTAAAGAGATGAAAAAGTGCTGGAAAGGTTATTAGGAATAGTTTTTATGTAGGTCTAAGCATTACTTCGCAAAAGATTTAATTCTAGTTCTAGATTCTAGTTCACGTAATCGTCTGCATTTATAATAACTTATATAAGACTATCTTTACTAATATATAAAGAGGTAAAAATTGTATGTTTATGACTGTTTTTTGTATTTAAAATGAAAAATGATGAAAATTCAAATATCAAAAATGTGGAAAAAACATTTTTGACAAAATATCTAACACATCGACACAATAAAAATGTCATTTCATAAATGTTAATGATATTAATAATAAATCACAACTAGGCTTCTTTATATACTACGTGTAGCTCAGGTCATTTACGAAATTACCTGACAAAATTAATAGTAGAACAAAACCGACATCAACGGGCTCTAATGATAAAACTTGACTACTTGACATAAAATTCAACATTTTTTATCGATGCGTTTTTGTTTTTTAACAGAAAAAAACAGCGAAAAATCGGTAACAATTTAGTTTTTTACATTTTACACAAAAACCACCGATAAAACCGTGTTTGCTACGAGTACTATGGGCAATGTTGAAGAGAATAATTTTTTAAGGAATGGCCAAATATTTTTAATATTTATATGTATTTATACTTTAAATTTTGAAAAAGTGAGACGAGAGGTCTCTAGATTAACTCTTCACTTTCCAACGGTAGTTTATTCATTGCAAAAACTACCGGGGCTACAGTATTTATTTTTAGACATGAATTGGGTATGAGAAGATCTATCGCTTCAGTTAATAAGAATATTTCAGCTATAAAATAAAGAAATATGTAAGGGATTATTTATTTTTTTGGAATTTCGGGTAACGGTTCCATTATCTAAGAAACCATTTAACGAAATTGAGCCTATAGTAGCTCATTTTGTAGGGTTTTCATTTTTCTTCAACATTGTCAATAGTAGCAAACACGGTTTTATAGGTCGATTTTGTGTAAACGATAAAAAAGTAAATTGTTACCCATTTTTCGCTGTTTTTTTTTATAAGAAACAAAAATGCATCGATAAAAAATGTTGAATTTTAGGTCAATTAGTCAAGTTTTATCTTTAGAACACGTTGCTGTCGGTTTTGTTCTACTATTTTGTCACCAAAAGGTCTTATTCTCCGTAAATGACCTGAGCTAGTGCAAAGTGAAGCGCCAGCCAGTAAATAATTAATTTAAGAAAACCAAGGGAACATTTTCCCGATTTATAAATAAAAGATGTTTTTTTTTGTTTATAAATGAAGTTTATTGTGAAGTGATTTGTATGGGGTAAAAGATTTTTAATTTTAAATTAGACGAAAACAAAATATATAAGAATATCCGTTTCCAAATTTAAATTTATTCAAACCCTTCTCATTGTTATTCGGAATGATTCAATAATGAATCACATAAGCAGGATTCACTCTTATCTTGTAAATGACAAATACATAGATAATATACTGAAACAAAATTCGTATTTTGTTTTAATTTAATTACAGAACAAGTGACATTGTTATTATATGTTTATATTAATCAATCGATGCTAGTTTTACACCTATCAACTGCCTGGAATTTTAAATTGTTTTCGAATAATTTGTTATCTTAACAGGTAATGAAACCGAGAACACATCTAAGTAATTTAATTGTATGACTTTTATGATTCAAAGTAAATAACATGTTTAAATTTTTAAAATGACATTATTATCAAGAATTAATGGTATTTATTTTCACAGAAATGGCGGTGTGGAATTTTTAACAATAATAGCTGTGTAATGATTTCCGGTTCATAGATACTTGTATGGCCTAAGATCTTACTGCAAAAATTATTAAACATTATGTTCAGTTACATTTCAATTTAGTCTTGAACTTTCAGTTTTCAGTAAATTTTGAATTTTTTTGAGTTTATTTTGTAGTGAACTGAAATCTCTATAGATCAACTTAAAATAGCCAATTAGGCAATTTGATATAGTTTTTCTAACCAAAAAGGAGGAGATTATCAATTCGTCTACAACTGTTTTTTTATGTATGACGATTATTCAAAAACGACTTGGGCAATTTTGATGATCTAAACTACATTATATTAAGGGTCATTACAGAAAAGTCTCATATAATTGTCTATAACATGAGATTTACGGTTTTCTAGAAAATCAGAATAAAAAGTAAATAAGGGAGTAGATTTCGGCGATTTTCAATGAATCTTCACTGTTTTCTCTAAAACTGCTCAAGATTGAATATTATACATTGTATTATACAAAGAAATGTTCCAGCTTGATTCCGTACATTTTTCTATAACGTAAAAATTATCATTTTTCTGAAAATCGGAAAAATATATGCACAAAAACTGTAAACATCATGGTAAACGTCAAATTTTCATAATAAATATCTATTTGAAGCGCAATTGATGAAGGTTCCACAACCAGAAACAATATATATTATA
This sequence comes from Octodonta nipae, assembly GCA_034190945.1. Classification (NCBI taxonomy): domain Eukaryota; kingdom Metazoa; phylum Arthropoda; class Insecta; order Coleoptera; family Chrysomelidae; genus Octodonta; species Octodonta nipae. Next base: position 17,713,921 of record CM067217.1, read on the forward strand.
TTAATATCTAGTTTAAATGTCAAGATATGCCATGAAATTATGTCGTACAGGGTGTTTGTAATGATTTTCATTTTGATGCTTTTGTTTATTTTAGAGGCCGAAGTTAAGTTACAGACTCGTGAAATTGCAGAAAATATTCCATTAGCTTGTTCAAACGAAAATTTGTTATTCCGGCGATCTCTTCTGTGTGGAATACGGTTGAAGGTGCGTGCGTGCATGTAATATGAAGTGATACATAAGCAGTTGTATACATAGGATGGTTGAAATATAAGTTGGAATTGAATTAGTTATACAGGGTGGATTCTAAAGACATTGTATTGGGTAGCACATAAGTAGTTGCGTATACAAGGTTGTTAAAATAAGAGTGGAGCAAAACTATAGTTGTACAGAGTGGATATTTGAGTTATAAAACGGATAATAATTACAGTTATACAAAAGGCTTTAAAAATTGCCAGAAGCAGTTGAATATACAGAATGGTTGAAATATAAGGTGGAGTATAATTGCAGTTATACAGGGCGGGTTAAAAAAGTTATATAGTTTGGAGCATAAGTAGTTGCTTAAACAATGTATTTGAAGTAAGGGTGGGGTAAAATTATTGATATATTCAGCGTGTATCAAAAATTTGTTATATAAGCATAAGCAGTTGGGATATTTGGATTATAGAACGGTAGGACGGGGTATAATTATGGACATGGGTCAAAAAAATTTAGAAGCTGTTGCGTATATGCCGGGTGGTTGAAATAAATGGTAGAGTAAAATTATAGTCATAAAAATGTGGTTCAAAAAGGTGAATTTTGTTATATAGGGTAGACGATGAGCAGTTGCATAAATGGAATACTAGACATATGGGGTGAAGTAAAATCATTGGTATACAGGAATAATTTATACAATAGAAAAATAGAAAGAGTCAATAGTGTGGAGAGGATTTATACTTATACAGGGTGGTTTTAAGGATATCAGGACCGTTGTAATTTTGTATTGAGTTGAATTATACTTGCACAGGGTGGTTCAGAAAATGTTAGACCAATAAGTTATATAGGGGTGACCAGTACATAGAAGCATATACACTGTGGATGCAATCTAGAGTGAAATTGTTACATTTATAGAAAGTGGTCCAAATAATAAAAATTAGAGAGGGAGAAAAAGAGAGAGAGCAAGAATACGCTAAAATAAAAAAGAACATATGCTGGAAAAAGGTGATTGATTGCACATTTCTAAACCCTTTTTATTATAAGAAAGTCGTAATATAAATTATTTTAAATACCTTAACCGATCAGATTATCAATTCGTCGCGTATTTTTTTTTCGCTTTTTTTTTGTATGTATGTTACCTGAAGAAACGAATATGGTCGTATGGCTGAAAAAATTTTGGAAAAGAATTCTAGGTAAAGTGATAAAATTTGTGAATGAACACATGATTGACCAATATCCCTAATATTTTAGTCAATTTTTCGATAACTCACTAATCTATTAAGGAAGATCACTCATATACTTTTCTGCGGCGTGTAACTTGCAGTTTTCCAGAAAATTTTTTATTTTAAGTCAGCTGAAGTCGGTTCTTTTTTTATAGGTAAAAGCATAGTATTTTCGGCTCCTTAAATTAATGAGTACCAAGCTCGTTTTGTTTGTATACCAGGTAAATACCTATTTAAATGCAAATTTTTATCATTTTGCGAAGACGGTACTTTTGGTTGTTACATTCTCCCGAGAAAATTCAGTGACAACACATGTCAAACTTTAAACTGTTACTTGGTGGCTTAATTTTAGTTATAGCAAACAAAATCACTCATTTATATGAAGATTGAAATATAGGACGGACTAGATGATAAGGCAGCCGTATATACCTCGTTTGGTGGTATAAAAATGTTGAAACTGGTCATAAGCAAATGTGGTCTGGAGTTGAATTATATTTATACAGTGTGATTAAAAATTTTTTTCTTTTATAGCCCATAAGAAGTGTGGAGAGGAATTGTTATAATATAAAATGTTAAAAATGAAATAATTTATGGGGTAGCCCACAAGGTTATACTGAAATATAGAACGGATCTCTACATAACTAACAAATTTATGCTTGTCCGTGGGCAACAGGAAATAGGTTGGAGTGGAATTATCTATAGTTATAAAGGGTGGTCAAAAAAGTTGAAAAAAGGTTTTTCCATAAGGCATAAATAATTAAGTCATATGATTGTTCGTTTTACCTGTTAATTTAAATGAGAAATTATCATTGTGTAATGTTGAGGCTTTCAATGTTACCTGGTTCTGTCTATTAAGGTTATACATACAAAATAAGAAATAAAGAATGAAAACTAAAGTTGATAAAACATTTAAAAAAATATATATAACCGTTCTACCTACAACTAAAAAGCTAAAAATAATTATAACAAAATACAACTCTAGCAAATAAATAACACATTCAATGTTGTAAGGTACCTTTAAAATTAAAAGGTGCTCATTCTATACAAATTAATTACCTACCAATCTAGTATATGTTTGAAGTCGGTTCAAGTTTGATGAATTAGTAGATAAGTACGCAATGAAGGATTTTAGATTTGATTGGCACCGATTCATGATTGGTAGGTAATTAATTTGTATAGAATGAGCACCTTTTAATGACTTCCTGGGTAGGTAAAATTGAATGAAAAGCAAATTTCAAAATCGACTGTCCCATGCTGACGAGAGACTTCGCTATTCGGAGAGATGACATGTTTTTTTTATATAAGGGGCCATTCATAAAATACCTCACGCACGCTATTCGGAATGACATTTTTTTTTTTCGGACCCCTAAGGGGCCATTCACCCCCTAAAATAGTCACGCTGCGTCACATTTTCAGTTTTTCGATGTCAAATACCTATAAAGAAGTATTACGTCAGAGAACATTCATTTAGGGAACCCACCCCCGTATATGATACATTACGACTAATACTAATATTACACAAATATTATTGTCTTGCGTAATGAATAAGCACCTCGAAAAGAGTATTCAATAACATCTTGCAGTATTTTCTTCTTTGTTTTCGACACTAGCATTTATTTAATCTACATCTATCCATTGATATTCGAGTTAACCAGGTTCTATTACATACGAGAAATTATGTGTCTATAATAATATATGCAACTTTGTTTTATCATCGACCATGCAAAGTTTTACGTTCATTTACTATTGAATAGAGAGCGCAGAATCCGTGGAAACTCTTTTTTGTATGATATTGGATGTACAGACGAACCGATTGTGACACACTTAAGTAAATGTATCAAATAATAAAAAGGTGACTGAAATTTATACGTAAAAAGATTTATATATTTACAAAGATGACACGTAGGTACGACTTTCTATCGTAACAGAAAAATGAAACAAAAACAGACTAGAGAGAAATTAAATTAGAAATGCTTGTACTGCGAACGTCATCTTTCCTTAGACATAGGCTACCACATAATATACCCCGTTATATCACTAATGTCAAGATAATGACCGTAATTGGGGAGCTTTTAAAATATAACCAGGGGCCAGGAGATAACTCACTGAACTGTTTAAAGTTGAAAATTTTGATGAATAGATGTAAAATACTTTATATGCATTTTAAGTGAATATATGCTTTTGTAAAAATGATTAAGTTCAATATTGGAAGAGCTTTAGAAAATGTATTACTACATTTACACACTTTTATGTATATACGTTTTTAATAAGGTTCTATAACTTTTCAAACTTGAAGAAATTCTTAGAAATACGTTTTACAACAATTTCTAGTTATTTCATCGATAAATATTAATCTATGTTAACTAAAAAAATATGTTATAAATGTTGCTAAAATGGCTTGTCTATGAGGAAAATACAGTTAACCAAAATGGCTGCTAAAATATTAACATTGGTTACAAAATAAAAGCATATAATAGTAAAAAATTATCTTAAGAATAATTTTTTAAATGCATAAGTCACCAATTTAGAATTAGTTTTTACACCAACGATTCCGTCCTGTTATTAAAGATCAGTAATTATTATACGGTTATTGTTAATTTGTGAAAAGTGACCAGAAAATAAAAATCTTAACCCATAGCCGACCTAAAGTTAAAATAATGTATAAAACTATGAAGAGAACTTCCATGTGTGAAGAGTGATACCGATGAAACTATTTACATAAATTAAAGTAAAATATATAAGAAAGAAAAATCAATCGTACAAGTTCAAATAACAGCTCTAAAACAGTTGAGTTAAATGAGATATGAAAATTAGCGACGCTGATAGTTTCAAGAATTATTTCCATTTTAACGTTGTTTAGTTTACGTTTGTCGTTGTATAGTAGTAAATTTTATAACCTTAATGCAAGCCTTCAAAAAATATTTATGTAAGTATTTGCTTTTAGAGGGTTCTGTCTATAATGACTACTAATTTTAACACAGTATCTGAATCTAGGAACATTATTACTTTCAGTTTAATAATATTAGTTAACAATATTATTTAGAAAAAAACATTATTTACACTATTACTAATTTCAGAAAAAAATTTGTTTCATATTATGAAAAGATCGTAATGCCGTTCAATGAGAAAATTGTAGAGCATCAGAAATTCTTCAAAATGATTGGAACATATTTGCTGAGAAAAACCGGAAAATCAGGTAAAAAGTGGATTTGTATCAAAAATTCAAACCTTGTAATGAAAACTGGAAAATTATTCTTTATCAAAATGATTGTTTATGTTAAGAATAATTGGACTCAAGATTGATATAATTGGTTAAGTAGTTTTTGTATTTTATGGAAATTTAATCATTAACTGAATAGGCAGGTTAAGTTATTTAAAAGGACTTCATATCCAGATCTTGGTGATAGTTACCTAGTTAGCTACTACGTAACCAAGGTTAAATAATTCATACATTGTAAAAATGATTTACATATTTAATGTATTGCATCAATAAATTTATACCTTTATAAAATTCCATCTCATTATCCATGCAATTATACCATATTGAACCATTATAACTGCCTATGCCCACCACTCATTACTGTTCTAAGTCCTCGTTCTAGTGCTTAATGTTGCACTACATATTCTATGTATAACCACCATTATCATGCACCTTCTATTAAGAACGTAAATTCATAATGGGCATATATTGATAATTGTGCAACTGCTTATATGAACTTTGTCAATATATATGTTTGGTACATAAGTCAACGATCGGAGTCAATTCCATTGACATTAACGTACGGTGCAAAATATTTTGATTTGGTTAATCGTTTAAATTAGATATTCTTAAACTGAAACTGGACGTTAGCAACATTAAATTTAACTTTATAAACATTATGCAACCATTACATTTTGATGAGAATTAATGTTCCAGTTGTTATTACAGCAAAGACAGGAGCAAGAAAATTTAACTTTATAAACTTATCATTTTGATGAGAATTAATGTTCCAGTTGTTATTACAACAAAGCCAGGATTTTTTGAAAAATCCATTTTATATCGGTTTTTCCAGCTTTCCCTGAGTAAAAAATGCTCCAGTTAGGAGTGACAAGGGCTCGTTCCGAAGGTTTTCTTAACAAAAAAAAAAAAAACAAAACACTTATTCCAAATTTTACATTCGATTTTGCTGTATTGACTGATTAGTGTATCGTTAAGGAAGAATACTGCATTAAGTTCATAAAAATACTAAACTTAACAAAAAGAATCAAGCGAATAATATTTTTTTTTTTCCTGTGGCGTAGAACTTGTCATAGATATATCTACACATACCCAACAAGTAGAAATACACGTATTAGTCATTTTTCCCCCAAAAAAATCTACCGAAACGAAGAAATATATTAAGAAACAATTAAACATAAAATTTACACACACGAAAAGCTGCATTTCAGGCATTTTCTTAGCCTGTTGTTATCTTTTAAGTTTATATACCTTCGTTTTCTTCGTAATTACATTCCAATTCGGCTTCGAAAAATTCCCTTTCATAGCTCCCTTTCTTATTTCCTGCGAAAAAAACAGTTCAACCTACTTTTCTTGCTCTTGCAACATGGAGCTTTGACAAAGTGACAAAAGGAGAATAGCGCACACCAACACCAAATGGAAAATATATACCAAAGACAGAAATACATTAAAACTACATTTATATCAATAAATAAGGCAAATAGCAGTTTAGTGTGGTTTTATGAATTATAAATTTTGCCTAAATTAGGAATTTTTGGCTGCTCATTTTTTTAGAAAAAGGACTATATGGACAAATCCAACTGTGTCTTAACTTTCAAAAAACTTTGATGTAGGTAACTAAAACCCTAAGTAATTAATTAAAATTCGTAATAATTCTTTGGCTTTCTATTTTTCTAACTAAAAGGAGATACCTTAAATCTTGGTAGTAGTTACAAAATATATGATTTTTTTTTCATATTAAATGTAAAAATTTCTATAGAGTCGTCTTATAATTCAAGTTTAGCTTTTATAACTAAAATCTATTGTATAATTCATCAAATTATGCTACAATTATACCCCAATGTTGATTGGTAGAAAGGAATAATAGATTTAATTAAGGTTAAATTTTGTTTTATTCTAAGACTGTTATAAAAATTGTTTTTTTAATTCTACTTTAACTAAAGAAAATACCGTAAATGTCTATGTATGATTATCGAAGTCATATAATTTATCATTTGTTTAATTATTTTAAGAATTTAAAGAGATTTATTAGACAAGTAAGTATTTGGAATATTACATTTTGGTGTCAGTACCGTGGTCCGTGAAATTTCTAATTTTTGTTCTAGTTTCATTTCTATTGAAGTTGCAGTAGAACTACGTTACATAGTTAATTTTGAGTATAATAAAAGACCAATAGCAGCCAGAACACAAGTTTTGAAGCATTATTGACTTTAAAAAATGTTGGTTTGTAAAAATCACATTTACCTAAGAATCACCCATTAAGAGTTAGTTGTTCTTAAAAAATTATTTTATGTGACTTTATAAATGCTAAAAAAATAACCATATGCAAGTTTTTGCATTTATATTGTCTCAAATTGGAGAACACTCAAAATGCGTTCTCTAAAATTTTACGTAATAACAAATTTCGTAAAATGGATAATATATTTCAAAATTGGGCTTGAAAGTAATAGCATATACCATTTAATTTCCACAACATAAACGAATAATAAAAAAACATATATTTCATTGGAACAGGTTCAAATAATTGTAATTTTTTGCTTCAGTAGGCCAGTTTTTTTATTACCTAACATTCATTCAACTATTTAATTTATCTGGCATATTCATTGGATTTGTCCACGTAGTAAAACAAAGTAAAAAGTCAAAATTTTGTTGTTTAATGAGAATAATCTTTAAGTGTTATCAAATAATATTAGTATTTTTTTAATATCAAAATTTTGATACAATTAAGAAGATTCTTCTGATACAGGTTCCACAATATTACGTAACTTCTACCTAAAGAAGAAACGCGGAAAAGAGCTCAAACACTTAACCTTATAGATTTTAACATTTCATCCAGGTCAGGAAGTAAATCTTATTTTACAGTACAGAATGTTACTATTAGTACGAGATCGGGCTGCAGAATTAGTGCACCCATCGAGTGTTTGCTAAAAACCAAATTTTTACGCATATTTGTGATTAGGAGGATATTTATCTACCAGGTTGCCTATCAAAATGTGGCCGCTAATATTTTTAATTAAATTATTGGTAATTTATTTTTGGTAAAAAAGTTCACCGACTTGTTTTTTCAATAAAATATCGTCCACTTCACGGCAATATAAATTAAGACTCTGAAAAATCACGGTTGCCATTGCGCACTTTCCCGAACCTCTTCGCAGCTAGGTTAACATAGGTATCATTTCGTTACATTTATACACTCATAACGTACATTTATTATTTATATATCAAATTAAAGCTAATTGTTTTCTGTTTATTATGATATACGGTTGCCTAATTAAATCTGGCCGCAAATAAAGGTTGCCGGCTGTTAAATATAGTAAATATTAAACGTAGAGTGAAAGAGAGCTAGGGCTTAACATCAGCAAGTTGAAACTGCGGGCGAAATCATACCAATTGAGTGATGTGACAAAATAAAGTAGTGATGATCGCACTAACTTAATAACCAGTAAGGACACCATGAAAGTTTTTTATGTGTTTCATAGTATGTGGTTGTTACTTTGACGCAGCACGCATCGCGCAAATCGCGTTTACATGGGACAGCCTAAATTAAAAACCACGCTGTTTTGGACAAATAAAATTGATAAAGATGAAGACATGTTTTCTGTGCGACAAAAAATGCAATGTTCTGGAATTTGATAACGCATCATCAAAAAGTATTCGCTAATGTTATTGTTCCGTCGAAAGAAAAAATATTAATATCATGACACTTTATTAACAGTTGATTCTACCCATGATTTTTAATCAAAGATTTCAAGTCAACGTACATTCCACCGTGCAGTAAATCTTTGAAACAAAAATTGTTACCGATAAGCTTTTTTAATTCAATGTACTTAAATGCTACTGTGCCGGATTGCATAAGTTAAGCGCGGAAAATAATGACTGACTGCTGTTAGATGGTTTTCTCAAACCAATACATTAAAAAAAATTAACTTACATACTTAATTAATATATAGAAAACGATCTAATACTTGAATAAAATCTAATATTTTGTCAAACAGTACTTCCACAATAAAATTTTCTGTTGCATAAATAGCCTTGGCTTTATTTTTCATCAATATCTATTTTTGTAATTTTTAAATTTGTATTACTGTTTGTATTTTTTAAATTTCTATTTTTTTTTTGAACTTTTGAATTTGTCATTTTGAAAAAAAGTCCATTTTTTAACTATTTATTATATTAAGTCATAACTACTATTGTTTGAACCGCGGGTTGAGAACACTAGCATCCGACGCATAGGCAATGGCTCGTCTGACAGGTGATGTTACGCGCTACGTCTCTTTCACCCTACCTTTAATATTTACCATCTTTAACAGCCGGCAACCCTTATTTGGGGCCAGATTTAATTAAGCAACTTTATATCATAATAAACAGAAAAAAAATAGCTTTAAATTGATATATAAATAATAAATGTACGTTATGAGTGAATAAATGTAACAAAATCATACCTATGTTAACCTGGCTGCGAAGAGGTGCGGCCAAGTGCGCAACGGCAACCGTGATTTTTCAGAAATCTTTGTATATATATATTACCGTGAAGTGGACGATTTTTTATTGAAAAAACAAGTCGGTGAAATTTTGTACCAAAAATCAATTAATAACAATTTAATTAAAAATATTAGCGGCCACATTTTGATAGGCAACCTATATATCTACCATATATTCTTCTAATCATAAATATGCGTAAAAATTTGGTTTTTAGCAAACACGTGATGGGTGCACTAATTCTGCAGCCGGATCTTAGACTAATACAGGTTGATGATTGAGTTCCTGTGGAGAAGTGACAGTAGTAATGTTAAAATGTTGAATTAAATGTATTTGTATAATAATTTCGTGGAGCAACATTTCTATTCATATGAGATTTTCATAATTATTGTTTATTATTAATAATGTCAGCAGCAGGAACAGATTCAGACAATGGCTTCATAGGGGGCGGTCTCAACGCTTCAAGAGGGGCGATCTGGTACAAAATTTACACAAAGAGGGGGTGAAATTCCCTCGTTTCAAATTTAAACTTACTAACATTGGGGCTCCCTTCGCTCTTGCCCCCAATTTTTTGTTTGAATTGTTCAATATAATTTGTCTATTTGAAAAATAACATCATAACAAAAGTGTACTATGAGGAGTTTAGGGCTGTACTACAATTCGTTTAGACATTTGTGAGGAAAAATATTTTAGGCTGCATTATAAAGAATTTGTAATGTAACGGATATATAGAAAATACTTTGAGGAATTCAAAATGAAATTAACGTCTTCAAATTCCATGTGAACGAAGTTGTAGATACAGCTCCTTACATCTACTAAATATTTGGAATACTGCCTAACTATAAGATTCTTTGTGATATCCGGTTTTTTCCATAGTTTGATAACCCTGCTATCTTTTAACTTATGAGCAACCTCAAAGTTCTTATATTAAGCAAAATTTACCACAGGAATCGATAAAACGTAGCCGTCATAAATAACATTACTTTAACAAGTCCATTTTCATGCTTTGTTGAACCACTTTTAATAGTTGCCAGAATACGTTACGTTGTCGAAGTTACATTTCCTGTAAAATAAATCTTTTATAATTACTGACTTCACTTATGTACGGCATTGTACTCGTATATGGTGGTTTAGAAAATTACAGAAATAAAAAAAATTACATTCAAAAATAGCATGTCAACATATTATTAATGATTTGTATTTTAAACATATGAATTTTTGATCTTTGGTATAGATTTTCACAAATTGTCCTTTCACCAACGATTCAAGCATACGACGAACAGAAGAAATATAGAACAGAAGTGTGCTTCAGCAAATACATATTCTGGTTTGTTTCAAAATTAAGTTACATATCTAAATTTAACTCTTGAAGTGTAATTTCACGTGGCATTTTAAACTAGCGCTTTTCAAAATAATTTATGATTGACAGAAAAGATGGTTTATATCTGAAAGAACTCATAAATTTATTTGGTTTATTTTGTTTCACTTAAAGATGAATATAAGGCTGCAGGTACAGAGTGAATTTTGTTGGGAGGTAAAATTCAAATGTTATTTTTTATCCCCATCATCTTACAGGTTATGATGTACCAAATATGTGGTTTTCAATTTGAAGGGGTGATTTTTCTTCACAATTTAAATGTTCATATTCTTCTGTGTTCAACATACCAGGTATTCATACCTTATATTTTAACTTATTGTATAGTGAGTGTAAAGAGAAACTGCGTTCGTTTCATTGAAGTGAGTACTATTATTTCTTAATATTTAATTTATTTTTATATTATAGAATTGTGTTCCTAAAGAAACTATGAAAAGGGAAAGCCTTAGGGTCTGAAATAATGTTTTTCTGAAAAACATTATGGAAATTTATTTGCAATTTATGATGATGCTTTTAAGAAAAATAATTGATAAAAGTTCTAATGATGTTTTGGAGAAAATTGTGCACCAGTAACCACTTAATTATTGTTGTTGATTGATTAAGTTGATAAACATGATTAATTATATATATAAGGTGTGACTGAAAATACAGAAGGAATTATTAATGGATATTTTAATTATTTGTCAAGATATTGAAACATGATACGAGGGCTGCCTTTTATATTTCGGGATTGGACAACCTTAGTGTTGCAATCTGACAACTGACAGCTCTATCGTAAACTTTGACATTTTTGAAGTTATACGTACTTAGAAAGTTTTGACATACGAGCGCTATGTGTTGTTTACAGTAACTTAAAGGATTCATCTCGGCCAAAAAATGGAATTAAATCGTGAACATTTTCGTGCGATTATTTTTTACAACTTTCGACGTGGATTAGTCAGCAAGGATGCATGGATGAACTTAATTTAATTTTTGGCGATGAAACTTCATCAAGGACCACTGTTAATCGATGGTATGTTGAATTCAATCGAGGTCGTGGTTCACTCCAAGACGAATTTCGTGAAGGTCGCCCAAAAACAGTTGTTGTTCCGGAAACCATTGATTCTGTGCGCGCACTGATATTGCAAGATAGTCATGTGACCTTTCGTGAAATTGAGTCAACCTTACTACACATTAGTGGAACCAGCATACATTCAATATTGCATCAACTTTTGAATGTCAAAAAAATTTGTTCGCGTTGGATCCCACACAATTTGTCAATCGTTCAAAAAAAGGCTCGTGTCGATTGGTCGAAAAGCTCAAAAAATACGATCGCGGTGCTTCAAAACATGTTTATGACATAGTGACAGGTGATGAATCGTGGATTTACGCGTATGAGCCCGAAAGTAAGTATGGGTGTTTCAAGGTGAGCCGAATCCAACAAAAGTTGTTCGCGCACGAAGCACTTTAAAGCAAATGATCACCTGTTTTTTCGGAAAACCTGGACATGTCGCAACCGTACCACTAGAACAACGCAGAACAGTCAATTCTGAGTGGTACACAACCATTTGTTTGCCAGTTGTCTTTCAAGAAATGAGGAAAACCAACCGCCGAAGACGAATCACTCTTCACCACGACAATGCGAGCTCTCACACATCGGCTCAAACAACTGCATTTTTGACCACTCAAAACATCGATTTGAAGAGTCATCCGCCGTATATTCCTTACTTGTCACCAAATGACTTCTTTTTATTCCCGTACGTAAAAAACAAACTGAGAGGTCAACGTTTTTCGACATCTGAAGAAGCGGTTGCTGCGTTCAGAATGCATGTTTTGGAGGTACCTCAATCAGAGTGGAAAAAGTGCTTCGACAATTGGTTCAAACGCATGCAAAAGTGTATAGATCTTCATGGGGAATATTTTGAAAAACAATAAAGCGATTTTCGATGATTAATATTTGTTTTTGTTCCCTAATCCCGAAATATAAAAAGCAGCCCTCGTATATATCTTTAGAGAAACTTTATTTAAATTGGAATTCAGTGAAGATTAAAAATAACTAGGCGCAGCAAATGGGTAAAAATGTTTTAATTTTTCTATTTAAAGTTTTGTTGATAGGACCTGATTAAAATGGAATTAACAGAAAATAAAAATAGAAATTAAAAATTGACAAAGTACAAGACCACCTGGACAATAAAATTGTATTAGTAGAGAAGTTGCCGTTTTTAATGATTTTTCCTATATATCATGGTATTTATTATTAAAAATATTTAAATATGTAGAATTAGTTGTCTAATAGTAGAAATATCAACGGCAATAATTATTCAACCAAAAAGAAAAAATCAGCTTATTTGATAAATTGCCTCGAAATGTAGATTGTGAAAAAAAAACGTGGGTACAGGAACCTTTTTTCAAAAGTGTAAATATAAAATTAAAATACAAAATCGACCTGTTCATCAACCTTTATCATCACGGAAAATAAAAAAAAAAGACAATGCAGAGTCTACGAAAGCATTTGTTTACAAATTTAATTACTAATAGTTATATTTTTTAATTTTTGGAAGCTTTATCAATTCTAAAACATAACATTACGCGAGATCTATATATTTGGAAAAAATATAAAAAAAACTCGTTTACACAGATATACTTGGAATCTTAAGAATGTCCAAATGAACTTTACCGAAATGTCAAAATAATTTTCAAACGAACCAGAATTTATAAAAAATCTGCAGAAAACACCAAACAAAACAGTGAAACTCATGAAGATGAAGTGAAAACTGTACAGAAAAATACATTTCAAATAATAACACAAACAGTTTACCACTTACCCAATTTGTCTTTGGAAGAACAAACGACGACGGATAAGATGAACATGGCTGAGCCGACTACGAATATTACGGCCATTGTGAAAGCGTATCCGTCGTAACCAGCAATCTTGAAGGGTTCAGGTTTGGGTGGTGGAGGTGGTGGTGCTGGGCAGCTTTCTTCGCAATCGACGCAACTGCAGGCTGGAGTTGATGCCTGAAAAGAAGGAAGCTGTTAACATCTATAGTAATAAATAAAGAGACTAAAATTGTTTCTTTGGATATAGGGGGTCAGCAGAACCGATTTTGCGAAGACGGTGCTTTTGGTTGTCACATTCTCCCGGCCTAATAGATCGAAATTCTTAGTGACAACACGTGCATTGCAGTTTTGCAAATTCTAAACATGCATATTTGGTGGGTTTTTATACATAGGAGTGTAGTCAGAGTTATAGGCAAACTAAATATCCATAAGAGACAAAGTGATAGAATAGGATGTTTAGTTATAGCATTTGGTATTGCATGATGATTGAAATATAGGACGGACTAGAATAGTGCCGTTTAGCTGTATATACAGGATGGATGGCATATAAAAATGTGAAATTAAAATTATATAGGGTGATTAAAAAACTGTTATATGATATGGACTTGTAAACAAATCATATACAGGATGGCTGAAATCTATGCTGAAGTTAAATTATATTTATACAGTGTGATTAATTTCATTACATTTTTTACGGCAAGCCCCGTACAAAGTTATGCGACCTGGTCGGTAGATGGAATGAATCTTCATAATGAAAATTTGGATTACTATCACAATTGCTGTTTTCATTTGATTGTGTTGAATGCAATATTCCTCAATCGTAATAAGCGTAAAATGAAATTGCATGTAAACTGCTTATTAATTTTTCATATAATTATATGTTACGTCCGCTACATTGGAGACCTTGTCGCTATAATATCTTGTTTGAGGAAATCCCTATTGAACTTTTCCGTGTACGCTTAAGCCTAGATTGAATTAGTTGACATCTGAGTTTCAGTATCATCGCAATAATTCTTTATCTGTTAGGTGAGAGTGTTTTTTGTTTCTATTAAATAATGGACTATATCAATCCTACCGCGATCGGTTTCACAGTTTTCCCTAACGCCGTTGGTGTTTTCAGTGGCTTATTGATATCCAGGAAAGGAACTAAGAAACTCTTTAAAAAATTGAAGATCCCCAAATGGACGCCACCAATGTGGATCATTGGATTAACATTAGCCACTCTTCAAACAACTACCGGTTATGCCTCCTATTTGGTGTACAGAGACGGCGGCGGTTTTGAAGGTGATGCTAGACTACCGTTAGCTATATACGGTTCGAATCTGGGAAGCAACGTGGCGTGGTCGCAGACGTTTTTCAGAGCACAAAGGCTTGACATAGCTTTGTTCGTTGGACAAATCATCAACGTGACAGCTGTTGGGACGGCATATCATTTTTATGAAGTGAATCCTGTAGCCGGGTATTTGATGGTGCCGTATTGTATTTTTTTGTGTCTTGCTACAATTCTGGGGATTATTGTCTTTAAAGAAAATAAGCAGTTTACACAGACAATCGTTAGTGAATTTTGTATATAATTTGTTAAAGCTATACCATTAAAAATGTACCTTTTTGTTGTTTCTGTATTTTTGTTGTTGTTAATTAAATTATCTTAATACCTTTTTAACCGATTTCTAAAAAAGAGGAGGTTGCCAATTCGCAGGCAGCGTTTTTAAGTATGCCCACCGATAACTCAAAAACTGCTTATTCAATTTTGATGATATTAAGGATTATTACAGAAACGCACAACAATTCACTATAATTTCTCTAAAACGGCTGTGTCAATTTGAATAGTCTAAATTGTACTCTAATAACATTATATCCGACTTAATTCCATATATTTTTCTATAATTCACAGAATTCTCACAGAAATCTCGCAAATTAAATGATAAGATATATGATAAAAGAATATTGTAACAGCATTCATTTTTATTTATTTGAAGTCACAGGTGATTCCGTATATTACTTTATAACGTTAAAGAAACTATTTTTTTTTTGAAAAATAAAAGCAAAAGTTCGCAAACCTCAAAGTACTATTACATAAATTTGTTACAGAATATTCCAAATTTAAATGTCAAGATATGTCAGAGAGTAACTATTGATTGATTAATTAAACTATAAATCATATAAAGTCGGTTCTTTTTAGGGTTCCGTATATACAATATACGGATACCCTTATAATATTACTCCGGATTCCTGCCTTTGTCACATAACAGCAATTTTCTCCTAAACTACCGGACGGAAGAGGTTGAAATTAGGTATTAATGTATAGTTTGGTGACCCCATCAGGAGTACTTATCGTAAATAAAGACATTTTGATTTTAGGAGTACTTCTGAGGTGAAAAACTAAAAAAATCGACCGTTCTCCCCCCCACGATTTCCGAAAATACTAAGCCTAAAATTTAAAAAAAAATAGGAAATATCGTTGCACGAACTTTACAGGAAAAATAAGGAGAAACCATTAATATCAATTTTGGGGGGCAAATTATCGAATTAAATTAAATTTTTTTTCAAACGCATCATATAATATATCAAATGAAAGGTCCCATTCTGAGAAACACAAATATATTTTTTTTCATGTTTAAAAGAAATAGTTAAAAAGATATTAATTAAAATATACCAAAATTTACCCATTCCCCCCTTTTATCTCCGAAACTATAAAACGTAAAGGTTTGAAAAAAATAGAGGTATAGGGTCTGACCCGAAGTTTACTGGAAAAATAAGGAGAAACCTCTACTTTTAATTTTTGGGGGAAAATTACAGAATTAAATGGAAAATATAAAATTAAAATTGTTTCTAACCCATCATGTTATATATCAAATGAAAGTGCTCATTATGACGGAAACAAATATATTTTTTTCATATTTTTAAAATAAATTAATTAAAAGATATTAACAAAAATATTTAAAAAAATAACCATTCCCCCCCTTATCTCCGAAACCATAAGCTGGAAAATTTTGAAAAAAATGGAGGTATAGCCCCTCACCTGAACTGAAACTGAAAAAAAGAAGAAATCCCTAACACTCATTTTGGGGGGCAAATTATAGAATTAAATGTATATAGTAATCTATATATATATAGCATAAAGTAATCGAGAGCTAAGCGTTTTGTTTTTTAATGTGCAATTCAATTTAAAGGTAAATATTTTTATTTTAGACGTTCCTTACTTTGACGAAAATATTATTCATTGGTAGTTTGCCTCATTTGATTTCTCACTTTACGAGTATTTAAAAACTTAAGATTTTCCAAAGACTAGATAATTGTCTGATAATGAATTAATCTAAATCTAATAATAACAAAATGGTATACCTAAATTATCTTTTTAAATATAAAAAAAATCAGGTGGTAGTGTTATCGGAGTAATTTGAAAACTAAATCCAAATGGAAAATAATATACATTTAAAAAAAGAACTGACTTCAACTGGTTTAAAATAATTAGTATTTTTTCTCTACTTTCCCATTTTTTAAACTTTTTTATTTGTTTTATTAATTGGACCACTTTCTATAAGTATAACTGTAATTCACCCCACATTGCAACCACCCGGTATATGTTTGTGTGTATTGGTAACCTAATATAAATTATTTGTCTAACCATCTTATATATCCTTATGTACCACTCAATATCAATTTGTAAGATTTTTTGAAAACACCTGTATCACTGTAATTTTACGTCACCCTATATTTCAACTGCGCACATTGCTTGCTGTTGAATTTCAATGCACGCACATACATACACACCTACCACCGTATATCTTATAGAAAAGATTGCTCACCTAACAATTTTTCTTTTCGATACACTAATGGAATATTTTGTGCCATTTCAAACGACTGCAAACCCCGTAAAATACCGCATGCTACCTTTCTGTAATATTTCTTAATACAATGCCGTTTAAATCATCAAAATTGCCTAAGTCATTTTTGAGTAATCACTGAGCATACATAAATAAAACGTGCCGAAGAATTGATAACCTCCTCCTTTTTGGAAGTAGGTTAAAAAAGGTGAGCTAAAAGAAGAAACAGACAGCATTTCTATAAAAATTAAATCGTCTAAAAACGCAACATAAATTTTGTGTAAAATTTTATTTTCACAAATAAGGAAACATAAAATAAATGTTAACGGTTAAAAAATGTTGCATAATGGAATGGTAGTGTACACCTATAAATATTATACGTTATGACCTTGACAACGTATCTCAAATACCAAAGTACTCATTGTAGTTTACCGAACACAACCGAGAGTGGATGATAACGATTAACAAGCAAATTTATCGAGCCGATCCGCTTGATTTTCGAGGACGTTAGACGTTACTAGATTCATTATAGCCAAATCTTCAGCTAGTCTATTGATATCGTAGTTAACGTAGTAGTGCATTACTAAAAAAATGCCGTGCACCTTGTCCTGTATTAATCCCCTCGCCATCGGTTTCACTCTTTTCCCGAACGTCGTCGGTATTTCGAGCGGTTTGATATGCAAAAAAGAAACCAAGGAGCTGTTCGAGAAACTGAAGTTGCCAAAATGGAGACCACCCAGAAGGATGTTCGCACCCGTGTGGACGACTTTGTACACCAGCATGGGCTACGCTTCGTATTTGGTGTTCAGGGACGGCGGTGGTTTTTCTGGAGCAGCACGACTACCCTTGGCCATCTATGGTACCAATTTGTTGGCCAATTGGGCTTGGTCGCCGATATTCTTCAAGGCTCAAAGGTTCGGTCTGGCGTTTTGCGTGGGACAAATCATCAACGTGACGGCCGTCGGTATGGCAGTTCATTTTTATGAAATTAATCCAGTAGCTGGGTACCTGATAGTACCGTACTGTATGTGGTTGTGCGTAGCTACGGCTCTGGGGTATGTCATCTATAGAGATAATAATGAATACCCGAAGATAAGTGAAATAAAAGATAAATAAATTTGTATTATAGGTATTATTAACTTTTTTTTTAATAAACTTCTGTCATTAAAATTGTCCAAAAATAATGTTAATAAACTTTTAATTTGTAATGGGATTTTCTTTCATTTTAGTGGTACGTAGGTCCACATGGCGTAGACCAAAACTTATTAAATTTTATAAGGCTACAACTCATACAGGTTAATAATATGCAGTATGAACTATTTTAGCTGGTGCCCCCCCACCCCCAAGATTTTTATTAGTCGACCGATTTAGATGCGAATATTGTCAAGAGGACAAGGAAAAAATGAATGTGCTGTATGAGTAATAAGTAAGTATTTTGTTTGAAATACGAGCTAAAGTGGCGTATAGGTAATGAATTAGAATATGGAACTCAAGGTCGTGAGTTCGAAACCAAGGTGTGGTAGTTTTTTAAAAGAATTTATTTTATTTAAGACAATAAGTAAATGCTGAAATTTTAAATTTATTTATTCATAAATTAAATAAAATATTTCCACTGACTTCTCAGTATTGTCAGTAAAAGCCATAGAAATAACAATAATCATTCTACAAATAATTGTTAACTACTCCGTTATTATTTAACATTTTGCTATAAAAATTAGTAGTCAGGGATTTTAAATAACTGAAAATTCAATGGTGTGCTCAGATTTTAAATAAAAAATATCTAGCCTACTTTTAATAATTTTGTGACGAAAATTGTATCTAGTAGGCTTTTCCTTTCAGATTCGATTATTCAAATATCTGTTTAAAATTGATATTTATGTACTAAAATCAGTCAAAATGGGTAACACTGTATAATGAGGGTATAAAATACACCATTATTTTTGAACCACCAAACATAATTTTACTGAAGTCTGCATTTTAGGTGGCGCTTCGATGTTACCCAATGCCATTTTTATATGGGATATGCCTCTAAAGTATTATTAAACTATTTTAAATTTGGTTATGGCTATTGATTTGAATATTAAACAACTTTGTCAATTAAGTTATTTTATTTATAACTTTATTGGCATTTAAGGTAATTGCTCAACGCGACCATTGAGTACCTTGTGATAAAACTTTGCGGCATTTCTGCTCGTTTCCGCATATTTACGGCGGAATATTTTGGCACCCTAAAATTATTCTTGTCATTTATTTTTCGATTTTATCTGCCTACAAAATTAAGTGGATTCAATTCCAGTGAATGAGCTGGCGACTCGAATGGGCCTCTGGGACCAATTTAAAAATGAAGTTCCTCCATGAAACTTATCGTGACTTGTTAAACTACTGTCATAATTTCATGTGGTAACAATTGCAAGTAGAATGTATTCAATAAAAATCACACCACATTTTTTGAAGATTTCCTCACCTTTATAGTATTCAATATTTTTTGACATTAAAAAAAGAAACTTCACAAGAAACAATTTGTTTTTGAGTATTATGTACCAGCGAAAATAGCATTAAAAAAAATTGGCTACAACTTCTGGAGAAATTAAAAAAATATTGGCGCATTCTACTCTTAATTACCTTTCGTATATAAGTCCAACTTTGGATTTATATTACTTTTAAAAACTGGTGTCATTTGGAGTTGTGGCGAAGTCTGAGATGTAGGTTGGTGTTGTCAAAAGGCACTAGATACGTAGTAAACAAAAGGAATGTTCCAACCTGGCAAATAATTGTTAAATGATCGGGCACAATTCCCTATTTTATTTATAACCTTAATTTAGAATATTACAGTACACTGGTTTGTGAAAAATTGTGGCATTCCCTAATAAGTGGAGACTATCTAAGAGCTTATACATCTGGAGGTAGCCTGACAAGACTAGAAAGACAGGGCAATATAGAGGGGAAGAGACTATTTTCGACGATTCCGGTATGTAGCTCATTGGCTACATACACCCACCAAGTGAGTTGACATGATGTTCTCTCTATTGCCTTCTCTTTCTAGTTTTATCATATATGTGCATTGCAGGCTACCTCCAGACGTATTTGCTATTTGTTATCTAAAAAAAAACGTATCGAAAATGGATTTTCAGAAAAATCTCTAACGACAAAAATTATACCAGATCGAAAGTGAACGTGAAGACACCTTAGACTTAACGATTTTGAAAAAATTATAGAATCGCCTAAATATATCAGAGTCTATGTATGGGTTTTCGGAAAAATCAAAATTATTCCAGAACGGAAGTGAAATATTGCGGTCATTTGGATTTAACCTTGAAGATAATCTCTGAATTCAATACAAATACTTTAAAGTATATCGCTCTCGGCTAGTTAGTACCGAGCCAGTCGCCCTATTGGCTGGGACTTATAAGTACCTTTCAATTAGCCGTAGTCAAAGATATTAAAGAAAATTTACCCCTCCCCAGATTCAGAGCCTCTCTTTAGTTTGTTATATTTTATAGTACCAAATATCTATTATGGAGAAAGACAATAAAACGCCATCGTTTATGTAAACTGTATTATTGGTCTTTTTATTTAAACTCAGTGCTATAATTTGTACCAGGTGCATCAGTTTCATGTCAAAAATGACTTGTTGAATTTCTTCGCCTACTATTTTTGTTAAACAATGAATCCGAAAACGAAGAATGTACTAATAATAACTGAATATTAACAGTGTGACGTATTATTCCGACAGTTCGTGGAATCGGTATTCGTCTGATACTTCTGGGAATCCGAAATGTTTGTCTATCGACCCGAGTCCGAGGCCGTCAAATTTTTTCGAATCTTCGAGAAATATATAAATACAGTCAGCTGGAGATAGGATTCATTCAGTATTCGACTGCCGTATAGTTAAGGTAAATTATAAATAGTTGTGTTAATATAAATTGTGTTGAAGTAGTGGAAATAAATTAGAGTGACTTGGACTGTGTTTATATATAAATCCAAGAACAGAACTGAACCCGAGTGTGAAAATGAAAACATTACAATAGTTTTGAAAAAAGAGTTGGCCACTACAAATATTAAACCCCGAAACACGTACTTTTACCCAGACTCGAGGAAATTAATACTAAATTTAGAAACCCTATGTGTTAGCCTTTGTTGACTCAAACTTCGTTGAAGGTAATTAGACTGAATCCTCTAGAAAACTGTTGAATCATTAGATATCGAATAACAAATTAACACTTTTAATCGACCACCGAGTTTAGATATGACGCCTGAACGGAAGTAAACAAAAGTCAACAATAAATCACCGACAAAACAAACTTGACATGACAAACACATCGATGATTTGAATTTTGGAGTCAATCCAGTAACTACGCACTGATTATATGCATTATATTCACAATCGACCAGCGTTTAAATTGTATGTAAAAATAAAGGTTTAAATAGAACGAAGATTCTGTAAAGCAGGATGTTTTGAATTAATTTTGGCCGGTATTTACGACAGATATCCTCCAAAATGTTTGTGCTTGAGACAAAACACATTGCATTACACGTTTTGCTATTTTTAAAACGTCTAACGGTCATGGACGGGACAGCTGTTGAAGACCGAGGTTGATTCGTTGAAGATTCACGTTTTACCAACTGCGTGAAAAAAAAAACATATTATTTGTAAAATTTCTTCGATATCAAAACGTCCAGTTACTATACTAGCTGGGCCATATGTATACCGGATGTTAACGGTACGAATGCAAACATTTTTGGCAATAACAGTTTATCTGAAAATAAATTAAAACATTTTTACAAAGAGTTTTATAAGTTTGTCAAAAAATCAAAAAGTTATACTAACTTTGCACTCATTTTTAAAGTAACAAACAGAAAATTAAAGACTGAATAAGAGGCGTACATTGTGGTTTCAAGACGAGAAACCCCTGCCGATGGATTGGTAGATCACACACAAAGGAGTGGCCCGCTAGATCGCCCGATTTAAATTGGTTATATTAATTTTACTGTTTAAAGGAGAAATTATACAACAAAACGATTCAAAACGTAAAACACTTGCGACAACAAATCAAGGTGGCAAAATTATGCAATTAAGTTTGAGAAGATTAAAAAGTTCATTTTTGCAGAGGTGACGAGCTCGTGTTAGAGTGGAAGGCAGGAAATTTGAACATTTGTCAAATGTTCTTGACAATTAATTTAATTTATAAAGTAAAAATTTGGAAAATATGCATTTTACTAAATAATAAATGTGTACTACATTGTGTAGTTTGGAAGATTTGCATTTTTTTATATTTAAAAGAAATTAGCTTAAATTATGATTTGTTTTACAATTTAGCCTCTCATTTTAATTTAAATTCAAATGTTAGATTTAGTCAGCCTCTTCAGCACAAAAAATACTGATTCCTTTTATTTTTAAGAAAAGTAGTAACATTGCATCTTTCTGAAATTTTTTTTAAAGCAATGTAATTTTTTTTTCACCGCAGAAGTCCAAATTAAATAAAATCATTTTGTAAAACGAAATATCAATCGTTGATCAAAATGATTCAATTCGAGGCTATTTAACGGAATAAAGCTAATAAATACATAAATAATTTGGTCAAGTGCGAGTTGGACTCGCATTGTAAGGGTTCCGTACCACCTTCAAGATTCGCTGTATTTAGTTTTCTAATTTGGCCCCCAAAAATTAACATTAGAGTTTTATTTTACTAATAAACTTTCAGGGAAGCCTTTTATAATCTATTGTCTGAATTTTGAGGCTCTATAGATTGGAAGATAAAGGGCACAATCGGTCAAGTTTTAAATTATAAATTATTAAATCTGTTATTCAAATTATTTAAAAATACAAATAAAATATATTTTTCAAAATTTAAATAGTATAGTTTCTAAAATGGGAATTAGGTTGATGTTTAATATCTTTGCTAAACAAATGATTTAAAAATATGATATATATGCAATTCACATAATGAGTCTTTTATTTGATATATTACATGATTCGTTTGAAAATTGAATTTTTATTTTCCATTTAATTGTATAATTTGTCCCTAAAATTACCATGGAGGTTTTCTAATAATTTTTCTTATAAATTTCAAGTGAGCCCCAGTACCCCTAATTATTTTCAAAATGTTAGGTAGTATGGTTTCGGAAATAAAGCGAGAAATGAGAATTTTTTATATCTGTATGTTAATATCTTATAAACAATTAATTTTAAAAATATATATTTATATTTCTCATAACGAGCCCCTTCACTTGATATATTGCATGACACGTTAAAAAAATATTTTTATTTTCCGTTTATTTCTACAAATGCCCCCTATTATTAATATTAAAGATTTCTTCGTATTTTTCCTGTAAATAAAAAAAATTAGGTCTTATAGTTTGGGGAATAAAGGGGGGAATGGGTATTTTTTTAAATATATTTTAAAATATTTATTTAAAAAATAATAAAAAAAATATATTTGTATTAGTCATAATGAGCCCTGTGATTTGATATATTACATGATACGTTAGAAACAAGTTTAATTTTTTATTTTCCATTTAATTCTATAATTTGCCCCCCAAAATGAATATTAGGGGTTTCTCCTTATTTTTCCAGTAAAGTTCAGGTGAGGCGCTATACCTATTTTTTTTCAAAATTTTACAGCTTATGATTTCGGAGATAAGGGGGGGAATGGGTAAATTTTTTTATATTTTTGTTAATAACTTTTAATTAATTTATTTTAATATTTTAAAAATATGAAAAAATATATTTGTTTTCGTCATAATGAGCCCTTTTATTTGATATATAACATGATGGGTTAGAAATAATTTCAATTTTATATTTTCCATTTAATTCTATAATTTGCCCCCCAAAATAAATATTAGGGGTTTCTCCTTAATTTTCCAGTAAAGTTCAGGTGAGGGGCTATAACTCAATTTTTTTTCAAAATTTTCCAGCTTATGGTTTCGGAGATAAGGGGGGGGAATGGGTAATTTTTTTTTATATTTTTGTTAATAACTTTTAATTTATTTATTTTAAAAATATGAAAAAAATATGTTTATTTTCGTCGTAATGAGCCCTTTCATCTGATATATAACATGATCGGTTAGAAACAATTTTAATTTTATATTTTCCATTTAATTCTGTAATTTGCCCCCCAAAATGGAAAGTAGATGTTTCTCCTTATTTTTCCAGTAAACTTCAGGTCAGAACCTATAAAAGTATTTTTTTTCAAAACTTTACGTTTTATAGTTTCGGAGATAAGGTGGGGGGAATGGGTAAATTTTAGTATATTTTCTTTAATATCTTTTTAATTAATTTTTATTTAAATATGAAAAAACTATATTTGTGTTCCTCAGAATGAGACCTTTCATTTGATATATTACATGATGAGTTTGAATTTTTTTTTATTTTTAAATTTTTATTTAATTCTATAATTTGCCCCCCAAAATTAATATTAATGGTTTCTCCTTATTTTTCCTGTAAAGTTCAGGCAACGTTCTATATTTTCTATTTTTTTTAAAATTTTAGGTTCAGTAGTTTCGGTGATCAGGGGGTGGGAACGGTGGATTTTTTTAGTTTTTCCCCCCAGAAGTACCCCTTAAATCGAAATTTCTTCTTTTGCGATATGTGCTCCTGATCAAGTCACCAAACTATACCTTCATACCAAATTTCAACCTCTTCCGTCCAGTAGTTTAGGAGAAAATGGCTGTGATGTGACAGAGGCAGAAATCCTGAGTGATATTATAAGGGTATCCGTATACTGTATATACGGAACCCTAAAAAACGAACTTCAAGGGAAGGAACTTAACTAAAAAGCAAAAAAAAAGATTTCTGCAGCAATTATATACTTTTTCTAAAGTCGGTGCCAAGTTGAAAAGCCCAACCCATAAATGTTCTTCCCAAATTATTTTTATTTTAACTTTCCTTTAATTTTATTTCTGTGTAATAATTTTAAATATTATCAAAAATAAAGGTACTTCAGTTTTAACAGAATTCATATTTGCTGATGAACCTCGTTAACAGCTGAGAAACTGATATGTAATGAGTGCAGTATACATTTCAGACCAAGCTAATCTATGAAGAATAACTTGTTTTCTAAATATTATTCATAAGAAAGTTTTCCATTTGATTACAACTTTTGAGATTGATTTGTATATAGAAACCAATCGAGAACCTCTATCTTGAAGTTGACTAATTGATATTTATTTTGGTGTAAATACGGTATAAGCTAAGCTTGAATAACATATGGGACCACTTCGGGATCACGCTTAACAGAATCCAGTTTAAACGATCCAAATTCTAAACAAAAAAGATCAAACTTAACTTAATTATTACTGAAAAGACCAAGACAATCTAGATCTAGATAAAAAAATCACCAATTTTGAGCTCTTAATCTCAATATTAAGTACTTATAATTTACATTTGAAGTTTTCCCATTTAAAATGCATGCAAAAAATGTTTTTTTTTTTTAATTTCTAATGTATACTCACCGTTTCCAATATTGTGAATTGGTTTGATGGACCTTATGGGGAATTCCACGCTCTTCAAAATTGCTCTGGTGTTTTTTTGTGTAATTCAAACTCGTTCGTCAAAGTACAATTTTTGGTATGAATAGTTTTTTGTCATTTTTTTTAGCAAACTGCAAAAAGTAAGGAGAAAAAAAGGCTGACTAGTCAAAAATAGTTCTCTGACCAAGATTTAATAAATTTCATACCTCAAAACGTTGCGAATTGATAAATACTAACTAATTATGCTATTTAAATTTAGCTTTTTTACTGATTACTAACATATTTTCCTATAATAATAACTTTTGCTGTGGCAAAAAAACTGCACCAAGAACTAGCGCTGAAACTTGAGCTATCCCAGTCGGTAAGAACACCCTACTATATATACAAACCAGAATCTATTTTAGAAAATAACAACTACAAACTGTACTGGGACCGGACGATATTGACCGATCGGACTGTTGCTCACAATAGGCCAGATATACTTTTGGTAGATGAAGTCTCTAGAAAAAAACCTTAATTGACATAGCAATCCCTAACAAAAATAATTTAAATATTAAATAGGCTGAAAAAATAGCCAAATATAGGGATTTAGAATTTCAAATACAGAGACAATGGGACATGAACAACACTCGAACGGTACCAATTGTTATATCAACAACAGGAGTAGTTCCAAAACATCTATTAAACAATTTCAAATACCTCGGTCTGGACGAACATCTTTACCAACTGATGCAAGGGTTCCCACAGAGCTAAACCCTTTTGATATGTAGTATATCTGGGGTTTAGTGAATTTTCTCCTAAAGGTAGACTATGTGTGCCTTAGAGGGAGTGTGATGCTATGCATTGTATGGTCAAGTCGGGACTTTTCTGAAGTTGTTATGATTTCTGACTGTTACGTTTTGAGGCATGAAAATAACTGTAAATGTATTAAATCTTGGACAGAGAACTATTTTTTACTAGTCAGCCTTTCTTTTCTCCTTACTTTTTGTGGTTTGCTCAAAAAATTTAAAACTATTGATTCAAAAATGAGTACTTTGATGACTCCTCCTGGCAAACGAGTGCGAGTTACACAAATAAAAAACACCAGAGCAATTTTGAAGAGCGTGGAAGTCCCCATAAGATCCATCAAACTGATTCACAATATATTAGAAATTTGAAGAAAAAAAATTCTACATGTATTTTAAATGGGAAAACTTCAAATAAGTACTTAATATTGAGATTAAGAGCTCATGGTTGTTTTCTGAATGATACTTGTGGCATATTTTTCAATATCTAAGTGCTTCTTGGGAAATAACACCACAGTTTAAAGAAAATTGCTGCATATTCCAAACGTAAATAAAAAAATGAAAATATTTGACAATGTGTATTATTTGATTTTTGACGTAACTAAGAGAATTTTATTTGTAATATACAGCACAAAAATTTCTAAAGATCATATAATCATAAAGTTCCTTTCAAATTGGAAGAATTTGAAAGGGAGATCTTCAGAATTTTATATGGCGCTCTTAGGTGCGACTTTGTTATAAGATAGTGCATTCGCCAAAAATGCGACCAAAGAAGAGAGGTATCATTAAATCTCTATATAACAGAGCAAAAACCAACTGTTCTAATATCAATAAATTCAAAGAAGAAAAAACGTTTATAAAAAATGTACTTTCTGCCAATCATTACCCAAATAAATTTATTAATAACGAGTTAAACAAAATGGAATACCAAATAATCCCTAACAACCAACATCAAACTTCACCAAGCAACACTCACTCCCAACATAATCACATTAATACAATAACTATACCATACATACAGGGTCTATCAGAAAGACTAAAAAGATTGGGAAACAGATATAATATCAAAACAGCATTTAAAACAAGAATTACACTAAAATCAATTATATCAAAAACCAAACCAAATAACTCAGAATACAAAAAATTGCATTTATGAAGTCCCTTGTGAATGTAATAAATTCTATATTGGAGAAACCTCTAGACATCTAAATGTTCGAATAAACGAACACAAAAATTACATAAAAAAAACGACAATTTGAAAAAACCAAAATTTGTGAACATGCTTCGGACCTTGGTCATAAAATACCGTTTCAAAATTCAGTTATATTACACAAAGAAGAACACAACACCAAAAGAAAACTAAAAGAGTCTGCTTTAATTTTGTTAAATGAAAACGATTGTATCGCTACTACCTCCGTAGAATTCAGTTGTTCCTGGTTGCCGATGATTAAGGAAGAAATTGCTAATGGTTATGTCCTTGTGAACAACCCAATATCGGGATAGTTCATAAGGTTTTTCCTAGGTTTTCCCTTATGATTTTAATGGGATCACTGAATCAACAAAGTTCTTTGGTCGCATTTTTGGCGAATCTTATAACAAAGTCGCACCTAGGAGCGCCAAATAAATTTCTGAAAATACAAAAATACTTCCAATTTGAAAGGAACTTTATGATTACTTATATGATCTTTAGAAATTTCTGTGCTACCCTGTATATTACAAATAAAATTCTCCTAGTTACGTCAAGAATCAAATAATACACATTGTGAAATATTTTAATTTACATCTTAGAATTGTGCCTTTTTAATCCTAAGTTTCTTAACCATTGACAACGGGGTCTGACCTAGACCCCGAAACGTTTGGAATATACAGCAATTTTCTTTAAAGTGTGGTGTTATTTCCCAATAAGCACTTAGACATTAAGAGCGCATACTTGGTAAGAACTTTTTTACTATATGTAGATTAATATTTTGCTTGAGCACCAAGAAACATTTTTTTACGGAAATGAATCGCCCTAAGTTTAGTCTTCGAATGTTACTGCGATTATATTAAGCATATAAAAAGCAGGTCTTCTGTACGTTTTGAAATATTTTGTTTGTCACAAAGAAAAGTTTGTTTGAATTGAAACCTTAATAACTATTGTTAGATATGTACGCTTGAATGTTAGCTTGATTGTGTAAATTAGAACAAAAAAGCATATTTATGAACTCTGCTAAAAACCCAGACAGGTTATTTTTTGTTGTAAGTTGAAAACACCTCTATGTCATTACATTATTAATTTGAAATATTTAGTTCATGGACGTATCCTGAAAGCGAAGGCTCCCCCGTTTAATGATAGCGACATGCGATGAATGCTTACATGCAATTGAATATTTTTTCTTGGGGGGTTTTGTGGCGCGACACGCAGGCAACGTGATGATTATAAATAGTCGATAAGATTCTTGGACTTCCAGTACAAGGTCGACATCCGTTACCTTAATCCAATATATTTTTCTTGTTCCGGATTATGGAATTTTTAAGTAAATGCTAAACTGACAATAGGGGATAACCTACAAGATGTGATATAAAATTTAAATCAACGACACTAGTGCCTCTCGTTGTCGAAATTTGAGTAATTGACCAGACTCTGTCATACAAATTGAATCATAAAATATGACATAAATACATTTTTTAAAAAAAAACCGAAACCGACTACAACAAATAAATATTTTTAATGAATTCGGTGCCAAGCTAAAGTGAAACTATTTTGGGTAGTACAATTATAAGTTATACTTCGCAGCTTCGCTGTTCAAATTAGCACCGACTTCAAAACCTCCATCTTGAAGTTAATTAACTGACATTTATTTCGATTTAATTCCAATCAAATTTCATTTTATTACAATTTTTAATAATACAACACAATTGGATGCAGTTTTCAATTCTAATAAACTTTGATTACAATTTGAGATATTATAAAAAATAAAGGTACCTCACTTTTAAACAAAATTGATATATTTTTGAAAGATAGTATATAGTTGGAGAGTTACAGAAATACTTATTATAAAATTTTTTGTGCAATGGCACAAGTAGATGCAGTTTTTAATTGTAATACTTCTATTTGATCACAATTTTAGATCTTAACAAAAATGAAGATACTTTAATTTGTAATCAAAATTCCTATTTGATGACAAACCTCGCCCACAGGTAAAAAAGTGAGATGGAATGATTACTGTTTAGGTTTTAGACTTTGCAAATCGGTTTATAAAGAATAACTTTTCTATTAAAATTATTAATAAAAAGAAATCGTTTGATTTATGAATACACACTGTACATACATATTAACTGACATTTGGATTAGTTCCATTTATTTACAATTTACCCCAAGTTCCGAACAGTAAAATTTTAATACCAGCGACTCCATCAAATTTTACTGTATAAGAAAGTCGTTAAAATATTTTCCCGATTTTCTAAGAAACGATACAAGCTATGTTATTGAAAAACATATGAGATATCTTGGAACTAACCCAATTTCTTTTCAATTTATACCACGTTGAAAATATATTTTTTCATTTGTTTTTAATGCCGGCGACTCCACCAAAGTAGAGTGTACAAGAAAACCTGTAAGAATTTTTCCCCTTTTGCTAAGAAACGGTACAAGCTATGTTAATGAAAAAAATATGGGATCACTTCACGATCCTCCGGAACAGGATCCAGTATAAACGGTCGAAATTCCTTGAGCCGTTTGAGAATAATCGCTAAATAAACATAAAAAAAAAACACGATACAGACGAATTGAGAACTTCCTTCTTTTTGAAGTCGGTTAAAAAATTTCCTGTATCCGAAGATGAAGAACTCAGGACTTAAGGCAAACACTATATACTAGAACAAATTAAGGCGTTTTTTTTGCAAAATGGGGGTATAGGTATTTGTTTTGTAGGAATGGGTTCTACAAAATATCTATAAATTATTTAAAAATTATTTATAAACAACTAGGGGTTTATAAATCGACATTTTTTCAGTTGCTATCGGCTGCCGAAAAAAGATTCTTAAGAAAAGTTGGTTAGAATATATTTTTTAGAAAGCTGATGTTGTTAGATTTTTGAAAATTGACAAATTTTCTCAAAAATTGGGAATCTTTCAAAGAAATCTATTTTTTTTAAATTAAATTTTATTACTGAAAATGTGTACCAATGAGCAAATTCTGAACAGAGACATTTTCTTTAAAGTGATTAATCCTCCCGAGAATAGGTCTGTATTAGTGCACTATCGTAACCGTAATTAGCTCTTTGCTTTAAAATCTAAAAATTGCAGTAACTGCTAAATCTGAAATAATGAATAAAAATGTTTGATATCGATCTTGCATATAAAATTAGGATACTTTTTTATATTTTTGCACTGTTTTAAGATTTTTTTCATTTCACAATTACGACTCCTATAAATAAATAATAACTTTAACCTTCTGGGTTATTCTTTACCATCTTTTAATTCTACAAAATGAATTTTCGTAAGTGGAGTTGAAGGTCTGGGAAACATCATTTTTTTCCATTTTACCAAGTTCGAATATATTAAAAAGTTACATTGTAACTAAAATTTGTTTGCAGGGTATTTATTTGTGTAATGAAAAAACCCTGGAATATAAAGTTATTCCATATACGCACAAACAATTACAAACATTTGCATCTGTTATTTCAGATTTGACAGCTCTTGCAATTTTCAGTTTTTAAACCAACAAATTAATCGTACAACAGAAAATGCATCTTGATAAGTAGAAGAAGTGTTCGAAATTTCATAATGATTTCTACAACAGTATCACAGTTAAAACGTTAGCATTTTACTTTACTTTTGAACCATCCTGTATATTAACTAATTGCAACTTTATAAATCATTCTTGCTTACAGGGACATCTGTGTCCCAAGTTGATTTAATATAAATGAATTACTTAAAGTGGTGCTTTAGGTTCATTTTTATTTTGGAGTTTTGGTATTGATTTTGTAGGCTTCTGAATGATAATTGTGGCATCTCTGGTTATTATTTTTTCTGAGTTCTTTGGGAATAACACCACATAAATTTGAAAGTCTGCATATTTCGAAAGTCCAAACGTTTCAAGGTCTAAATCAGACCCTGTTTTTTTATTAACACAAAATGAACTATATCTGAGTCTGGTATAAGGTTTAAGTCTTAGTTATTGCTGATTAAAATATCAAAATTTTATTTCACTTTTTTTGGAAGGTATGGCTTTTTATATTCTGTGTTGTTTTGTATATTTTTGTTTCCTATAAAATAAATTATCTGAAATCATTGATATATTGGAGTGTATACGCGTAAATTGCGTGCATTCCCAATATCCTAAAATAAAGTAAAATATTAATCATTAGAGAAATACTTAATCATTACCTGAAAGTTACTATACGATTTCGATGTAAAATGTTACGAGGAATACGATGACGCGGTTATTTTTTTTTAAATTTAGTGTAGTTTTGAGTAAAATGCAAAAAACCCTTTTTTTGGGGGGTTTTTATGGAGATTTCTCCCTTATTGCACGTTTGCGGCAAAAACTAATTGCATAAATGTTCTGTGTTAGTTTGCTGCCACCTCATTTTGCAGATTCAGACAAAATTTCAATGGACTAATTGCGACATTGCTTATGTAATAGAGCCAAATGCAATTTATAAAATGGCAAGATTCAGAGAATCTGTTGTTCCTGATTAATTGTTGTAATAATGACATTGTATTTGTAAAGCAGAAGCATTTGTTTCGTAAAAAAAATAATGGTATACTTGAATTAATTTCTTAGCACATGTTTCACAGGCTTGAGCGTATTTTTTTAATAAAGGTCGATTTTCTTTAAAGAAGTGTTAAACGAAAATCATTCTCCATGTAGCAAATTTATCTAGTATCTTCTGACTGGTCATCTAGTAAAAATAGCAGATAAAACAATAATTTAAATCCTCCACCATAACTCTTATTAGAAAAAACTCTAAGTCTAATAGTCATTCAAAATTATTCTGTTTCTTCTATTAAGTGAGTAATATTTAATTTTTGCCCTATAACCATTACTGATTAATTATTATTATTAATGAGTTTTTCCCAAAAATATTGGCAATATAAAACCGAAATATGCAAATTATTTATTCCCATAACTTGCCTAATTTTTATTTTGCTCGAGGTGTATTTTTAAATCTAGTGTATCTCTGCCATATAATATTGATAATCAATTCAATGTTATCCAGTTTTTGAGAGTCAAATTCCATTTAAGAGTTGAAATCACGTTCTTGATTCTTTTTATGTTTTGTATGAATAATTGGTTTATTTAAATAAACATCCGGCGATAGTGAGTCAATTTATACTAAAATATTTAAACTTTTTGACCCCAGATAAAATAACAATTTGATACAAGAAAAACAGTTTACATTTTAGGTTATTTTTGATCAAAACTAGGCTGATATTTTCGTTGTAATTATAAAAAAAAACAATAATAATGGCAACAATAATTTAATTGATACATTTTCAATAACAAAAACAATTTGCGAATCAAATTTCACAATTTCTTAACTACTATAGGGTATATGGAGGAACATTCAAATTTGAAATTATTAATTCAGAAAATGTTATAGTATTGAGTAGAAAAACGTTAGTGGAATTTTAAACTCACTTTCAAAAAGGCGGAAGTTATTCAATTATGTTTTTTTTTCGTTTATGTTTTTATTAAGAAACTTTAAGTATAAATTTTTTACGACGTAAAAAAAACTGTTTTTCAGATAATCTCAAAATTAGTAGAATAAATCATAAACGCCAGTGAAATGTCTCACAACTTGTCTTCACAAATATCTAATTTTAAATATCATATATATATATATATATATATATATATATATATATAAGATTTTCAGAAGCGCTCGCCCTGCTATATAGTCGCGGTTCGGCGCCTATTTCATCCGCATAGTTGATAATTGATCCCTGCCGGGATCGATGGTAAAAAGACGACATATCGGCAGAGTCACATCTGCCCTCTTCAGGTCGGTTCGCATAATTCTCGTAGCCTTCTGCTTTCGCTTCTAGTTACTCGAATACTAAGATTTTCAGAAGCGCTCGCGCTGTTATATAGTCGCGGCTCGGCGCCTATTGGTTGGCACCGTGAACGGCTGCGTGTGATTGGCCCTTGGCGCTCAGTAGGCACGCCTCCCGCCTGCTGAATTGTTATTTCCGGTTAAGTTGTTATTGGACGGGTACGGGCCAGCAGGGTGTTTAATAGAATTTTCCAACAATCCGAATTTCATTACGTGTGTTTAGACTGTGAGGCCTCTTCGCTATTTCAATTGCCTCTCTTACGAGTCTTGATTTCAGGTGTTCTATATTTGCCAGTATTCTGGTGTTCTCAAAGTCTATTCGGTGTGACATCGTGGTGGCGTGTTCCGCAATGGATGTTATTTTTTCCTGCTTTCTTACAGCGTTCTGGTGTTCATCACGTCTAGCTTGAATTCTTCTATTAGTTTGCCCCACATAGGTTTTATGACAGTCTGCACATGAAATCTCGTACACTCCCTGTTGTTCTAAAGGGATCCTCGTCTTCGGAGTCCTCAACACCGTGCTTATTTTTCTGTCTGTATTGAAAATAGTATCGATATTGTGTCACCGTAGAATTCTTGCAATACTGTCCGTGGTCCCCTTGACATACGGTAAATAAGCCTTGGTTATTGGTGTCCCATGCTCCTCGTCTGTCTGTCTCGGTTTTGACTTTAGGGCTCTTTGTATATTTCGGTCTGTAAATCCGTTTTGTCTCAGAGCTGTTTTCAAACTGTCCATTTCCTGTTTGATGTTATCCTGGTCAGTTAGTCTTTGTGATCTGGTTGCTAAAGTCTTGACGACGGCTTGTAGTTGGACTGGGTGGTGATGAGAATTAGCATGAAGGTATCTGTTGGTGTGAGTTGCTTTCCTATATACTATATGGCCAAGGGTTCCATCTTCCTTCCTATTTATGAGAACATCAAGGAATGGCAGTTGATTGTTGGCTTCAACCTCCATGGTGAATTTTATTTTGTGATGGATGCCATTAAGGTGGTCTAAAAAAGTATTGAGGTGTTCCCTCCCATGAGGTCAAATCACAAATGTATCATCCACATATCGCAACCATAAATTGGGTTTAAGAGTAGTTGTTCTTAGTGCCAACTCCTCAAAGTTCTCCATAAAAAGGTTCACCAGTTATAGCGAACCTTTTTATGGAGAACTTTGAGGAGTTGGCACCTGAAATCAAGATTCGTAAGAGAGGCAATTGAAACAGCGAAGAGGCCTCACAGTCTAAACGCATGCAATGAAATTCAGAATTTATCGAATTGGAAAATTCTATTAAACACCGTGCCGGCCCGGACCCGTCCAATAACAACTTAACCGGAAATAACAATTCAGCAGGCGGGAGGCGTGCCTACTGAGCGTCAACGGCCAATCACACGCAGCCGTTCACGGTGCCAACCAATAGGCGCCGAGCCGCGACTATATAACAGCGCGAGCGCTTCTGAAAATCTTAGTATTCGAGTAACTAGAAGCGAAAGCAGAAGGCTACGAGAATTATGCGAACCGACCTGAAGAGGGCAGATGTCTTTTTACCATCGATCCCGGCAGGGATCAATTATCAACTACGCGGATGAACTCCAGGAAACCACCTAAAACATTTAGTGCCCGCGAAAACTTATAAAACAAATACATATATATATATATATATATATATATATATATATATATACATGGTTGATGATTTATTCCGGTATACATCCGTTCGTCTGTATTCGTTTGAAAAATCACTTGATGTTTCGCCAAAATCATATTTGGCTTTATCAAAATAAAAATAAGAAAAACCTAAAATTTTTAGTGGGCACAAATTTTTAAGCAAAAACCAAAAATTAGACAAACCATGGAAGTATAAACACAATACGATATGTAAATAACTACTGAGGAAACTCTTCAAGTCAAATTGAACCCAAATATACATTAAAAATTATAAAGAAACACCCTGTATAAGTTAAAAAGAAGGAGAAACGGAAAAACAAGGAAATTATTACACATTCAATTTACGTTTTACGTAAAATGTTACTTCCCTGATGATCTTTGATAATAATGTTATCAATTTTGCAATAATGACATTCACCTTGAGGTTTCAATAGAACTATATTTTTTACTGTTGCAAGTTCTCTATTGTTAGTAATGACAATCTACAAATCATCCATTGTTTCATCGCTGCAATAGTTTATTGCAAAGTTAGCACAAAATGTTGCTAAAACGTATTAGTGATTGAAACTTTTTTGTTTAGAAGTTGTGTGTTTAAATCATTTTTAAATGAGAAGTTACGTCGAATTAATTTGTATTATAAATCATTTGGTGTCATCTTCCAGTCATGAACGAATAAATAAATAAATCCAGGGATTATAAGTTTATTCAATTCTCTATTTTAAAATACGGTTTCTGCATACACAAACAGTAACTAACATGTAAAATATATTTATGTTTAATTTTTATAATGGATATAATAAAAATCTGAGTTATGTTCTGAAAACTGTGGCATCTCTGGTGATTATGATTTTTTAAGAAATAATACCTGAGAAAAAATCTGTATATTTCATAACTTTCAATCGTTTCTAAACAGAATGGCAATTAAGACAGAAAAAAATATAATATTCGCAATGACAATTATATGAAAATGTAAAATTTGAAATTATGAGTATACATTGTCAAGCATTTTAATTCTAAATTGTTAAGTTTCATATAATTGCCATTACGAATATTTTTTTTTCTATGACCTAATTGTCATTAAGACTTGGACCCTGAAACGACTGAAAGTTTTGACATATTCAAAATTTGAAATAAAACTAACAGCCAATTAGTTTGAATTTATTGTTGGGCAAGTAATTATAGAAGCAATTTACTAGATAATGTCGGTAATTAAAAAAGCACGCGAAAACTAACAAAAACTTTTTTATAGACCTAGAGAGGGTCCTCGACTTTGTGTCAAGAGACGCTGGTATGGTAAAAGATTTACCGGATGAGACAATAACGGCCAAAAGACCACCAAAAAACGGCTAAAATTTCATATCCCCTCTTTAAAGAAAATCGCTGGGACCAGTCGATTTTTTATACATGGGAAAACATTTTACAACTATCATCAGACTTGTCACTTTAGAATTAGTAAATTAGTTGTCTTCTAAATGTTATTTGTGGCATGTTCTTGATTATTTTTATGTTTTCTTGGGAATAACACCACAATTGAATTAAAAATGTGTATATAGAAAGAAAATACCAAATGTTTCAAATTCGATTCTGACTTCGTTGTCAATGGCTTTAAAATATGTAATGAAAATGTAAATTTCAAATTGAAAGTTTGATTTATGACATTTAACTTGACAAGATTTTTGTTTTAAATATACAGGTAGCACAATTCTAAAGTTCATGTATTAAGTTAAACAGCTTTCAAGTTGGAAGAATTTGAAAGAGTTGTCTTTACAATTTATAAGTGGCGTTCCTAGGTACGACTTTGTTATAAGATAGCGCATTCGCCACAAATGCGATCAAAGAATTCTGCTGTTTCAATGATCCCATTAACGTCATAAGGGAAAACCTAGGAAAAACCTTATGAACTATCCCGATACTGGGTTGTTCAAAAGGAGATGACCATTAATAATTACTTCCTTAATTGTCGGTAACCAGATACGATTGAATTCTACAGAAGTAGAAGCAATACAATCGTCTTCATTCAAAAGAATTAAGGCAGACTCTTTTATTTTTCGTTTTGTGTTATGTGGTTCTTTGTGAAGTATAGTTGAATTGTCAAATTGTTGTTTCTTTAATTCTTGCTTCTCCAATATAAAATTTATTGCATTGGCAAGGAATCTTGTAAATGCAGTTTTTTGAGTTCTGAGTTTTGTTGGTTAGTTTTGTTTCCGATAATAGTGATTTCAGTGTATTTCTTGTTTGGAATGTTGTATTAATATTAAATCTGTTGCCCACTCTTTTTAATCTTTCTGACAGACCCTGTATGTATGGCATAATTTTAAATGTAATGTGGTTGTTCTGAGTAGCAGTGTTAATAAGAGCAGTTCCGAATCAACCCAGAACTGCTCTTCTTGCATTTACAAGATTCCTTGCGAATGCAATAAATTTTATATTGGAGACACTTCGAGACCATTAAACGTACGAATAAATGAACACAAAAATTACACAAAGAAACGACAATTTGAAAAATCGAAAATTTGTGAACATGCATGGGACCTAGGCCATAAAATACAATTTGACAATTCAACTATACTTCACAAAGAACAACATAACACAAAACTAAAAATAAAAGTCTGCCTTAATTCTTTTGAATGAAGACGATTGTATCGCTTCTACTTCTATAGAATTTAATCGTATCTGGTTACCGACAATTAAGGAATAAATTATTAATGGTCATCTCCTTTTGAACAACCCAGTATCCGGACAATTCATAAGGTTTTTCCTAGGTTTGCCCTTATGACGTTAATGGGATCACTGAAACAGCAGAATTCTTTGATAGCATTTGGGGCGAATGCGCTATCTTATAACAAAGTCGTACCTAGGAACGCCACTTATAAATTCTAAGGAGAACTCTTTCAAATTCTTTAAACTTGAAAGCTGTTTAACTTAATACATGATCTTTAGAA
Organism: Octodonta nipae; assembly: GCA_034190945.1. Lineage (NCBI taxonomy): Eukaryota > Metazoa > Arthropoda > Insecta > Coleoptera > Chrysomelidae > Octodonta > Octodonta nipae. The sequence goes on from CM067217.1 coordinate 17,751,947, forward strand.
TTTCTTGTGCTACCTGTAGATTTAAAAACACCAACATTTTTATTATGTCAACTTAAATGTCATAAATCAAACTTCCAATTTGCAATTTACAATTTCAATACATAATTTAAAGCCATTGACAACTAAGTCAGAATCGACTTTGAAACGTTTGGTATTTTCTTTGAATATACTGCTTTTTTAATTCAATTGTGGTGTTATTCCTAAGAAAATATAAAAATAGTGAATTATTGACAAAATTGAAATAATAAAAAAATAAATAATTTTTCAAAAATGGATTAATTACAAGCATTTAAATATACATAAAAATATAACTGCTTTAGATAAATGCAATCTCATTGTATAGAAATTAAATATATTTATTTTTATTTTTGTAGACAGGAAAAATTTTAAAATAGATTTTAAAATGATCGAAAATTATCTGGTAAAAGAATCATTTAAACTAAAACCAAACCAATACATTTTTTACAGTAATAATTAGAATTTACAAAGTGCTTAAATACATTGTTTGCTTGTAATTATTTCACTCGTTCACAACAACTACTTTTTGTTTTAAATAAAAATATTTAAAAATACAGAATGTCAGTACTTACATCGACAGATTTGGAGCAAGGCGTCGTTTTGGGATTGAGTGGTGTAAAACCGTTGACTACCGGTTTTGTTTGATTCTTATAGTTTATCTGGAACGGAACGAAACTACTTTTCGTACCCATAAATTCGTACCATCTGGAAGCAGAACATTTGGAGGCGCCCCAAGGCCCGCACATCAAGTCCAGCGCTAAGGTTCCGGTCGAAGGGACGCTGACTTGTTTGCAGGAATTGTATGTCGCTAAAACAATTATTTCCGATGAGAACATATAGGGAGGTTAGTTAGGAGACAAAACAACTACGAACAGTGTCTTCATCTTAAATGCAACACACTGTACGATAAGTAATTAAAAAATTCTTTAATACCTATTATTATTGTATTTTAAGTGGTAGTAACTAGACGTGCCTTCACTAAAATTTAATTTATTTTCAAGAATGTCAATACATTTCTTGTGCAATATCTAACAAATATAATTTATAAAAATGCATTAGAAATCTTAGTAGAAGATCCCACCTTAAATTACTACGTCCATCTGTTAATTAATAGAAATGAAATTGTAATATAAGATTTCTAATAATCGTCTCTGATGGGTTGCCTGTCAAAATATGGCAATAAGAATTTTTAATATTATTTTTATTCATTATTTGACACAAATGCTCAATTATTTTTTTAAATACGTCTCTCACAACGTGAATAATCAATCAAATTAAAATTAATGCTGCTCTTTTACGATGAAACAGGATTGACTATTTATAATTTATTAAAAAAAACGACTTCAACTGGCTTAAAATAAAAACCGTTTAGAAATTGTGTACAATCAATAATTATTTTCTGATATATAATCTTTTTTTATCTGAGTTAAGGTAAAGTATTGACTATTGACACTATTGACTGTTTCTATTTTTCTATTGTTTAAATCACACTGTTTACCTATAATTTTACTTCGCCCCATATGTCAAGTATAAGCAAATGATCCACACTATATATCATTTTTTTAACCCCCCTGTATAACTATAATTTCACTCCACCTCATATTTCAATCATCTTGTAAATGCAACTGGTTTTTACATTTTTGGAACCTTCCGCCGTACAACTCGAATATCCTTAGTGCATATGCTTATTTAACCATTTTTAAAAACGTATTTTGAGCCACTCTGTATAACTATAGTTTTACTTCACTCTTATTTCAATTTCACCTGTCTAACTGTAATTGTAATTTTACTTCGGCCTATATTTCAACTGCGCACATTTCTTGCTGCTTAAATTTCGATGTACGCACACACATATACACCAACCACCGTATACAATTTTTCTATTCAATACACTACTGGAATATTTTGTGCCATTTCACTCGACTATAATCCCTATAAACTGAAAACCGTTACAAAAACCTTGTACGATATACTTTCATGGCATATCTTGACATTTAAGTTAGATATTTATTATGAAAATTTGACATTTACATTGATGTTTACAGTTTTTTGCACATATTATTAAGATTTCCAGAAAAACGGTGTTTTACGTTATAGAAAATTATACGAAATCAAGGATGAACATCTCTTTGTAGAATACAATTTAAAATTTTCAAATTGGTTGAGCAGTTTTTGAGATTTTTGAGTGTAGGTTCATCATTGAAATTCACTGAAGTGTATGTAATCCCTTAATTACTGATTTATATGATTTTTTGAATAATCACTGAGCATATATTAAAAAAACGTGACGACGAATTGATAACCTCCTCCTTTTTGGAAGTCGGTTAAAAAGTGACTTCAAATCTGTATTAAAATTACCCAGCTGCTAGATACGAATTCATCTAAAATGAAGAAATACATGTCTAAATGCAGTGTAGTTCGTATACAGTTTCATGCCTGTTCTGAACAAAATTTTTTTTGCCCGTTTTCGTACGAAATCAAAGAGATTCACGATCGATGTTCGGAAATTAATTACACTTGTCGAAGAAAGGTGGTATTTATTAGATTAAAATTCAGTATTATGAAGTTTAGTTTCAACAGCTTTTAACATGTAATTAAACGAGATTATTATTGTTCTAATACACACAAAAAAATATCAGTCCTCATAAGTTCTTCATAATCCTCCAAAATCCCCGTTCCCAGTTCTAGAAAAAAAAATAATAATCTACCCAACAGCGTCTAATGTTTATCAGTAAAAGAAATTACAAAAAAATTTGGTAGAAATAATTTATATTTAAAAAGGAACCGACTACAGCTGACTTAAAATAGAAACCGTGTGCAATCAATCATAATTTTCAGACATGTTTTTTATCTGATTTAAGATTCAATTGAAAATTTTAGCGTATTCTTATCTCTCTCTGCTTCTCCCTCTCTAACTTATATTCTTTGTCTATATTTTCCAAATATATTTTAACTTTTTTATTTGTTTTATTATTTGGACCACTTTATGTGAGTGAAAACTCTAATTCATTCTATATTGCATCCACACTGTATATGCTTCTGTATATTGATCAACCCTATATAACTTATGGGTCTATCATTTTCTGAATCACTCTGTACAACTATAATTCTACTCAACACAATATTACAACAGTCCTGATATCTTTAAAACCACCCTGTATAAGTGTAAATCCTCTCTACATTATTGACTCTATTTATCTAATGTATACCAATGATTTTACTTCGCCCCATATGTGTAGTATTCAATTATGCTACTGCTCATGGTCTACCCTATATAACAAAATTAACCTTTTTATGACTATAATTTTACTATACCATTTATTTCAACAACCCGGTATATGCAACTGCTTCTAAAATTTTTTGAACGCATGTCTATAATTATACTCCATCCTGCTTCGTATAATTCAAATATCCTAACTGTTTATACTTATATAACAAATTTTTGATACACCCTGAATAATAATAATTTTACTCCACACTTACTTCAAACACCTTGTATAAGCTACTAGTTATGTTCCAAACTATATAACTTTTTTAAACCGCCCTGTATAACTGTAATTCTACTCCACCTTATATTTCAACCAACCTGTATCTTCAACTGCTTCTAACATTTTGTGAAACCTTCTGTGTAACTGTAATTATACTCCGTCCTATAACGCAACTATCTACTCTGTTTAACTCTAATTTTGCTCCAATTTTATTTCAACCATCCTGTATAACTGTAAATCCACTCTACCTTATATTGAATTTTGCTCCAATCTTATTTCAACCATCTTGTATACGCAACTACTTATGTGCTACACAATACAATACTTTTAGTACCACCCTGTATAACTAATTCAATTCCAGGGTGTATTTCAACCATCTTATGTATACAACTGCTTATGTACCACCTAATATCACATATATACCATATAGTAGACTTTGCCGACATATTTAACAAATTTTCGTTTCAATAACACAGCTCCACAAAAAAAAATCTTGTGCATCGGACCGGATCTCTATGTAGGCTTATGTTTTTGGGGTCGCTGAATCCGAATCCGGGGTCAGTTTGACCTCTGCAGGTCAGAGTCAAGGTCATTCCAAGGTCAAATTGCCGGTTTGACCCCGGCTTCGGATTGTTTTATGTTATAGAAAAATATACGGAATCAAGCTGGAACATATCTTTGTATAATACAATTTATAATATTCAAATTTCTTGAGCGGTTTTAGAGAAAACTGTGAAGATTCATTGAAATTCGCTGAAATCTCGTCACTTATTTACTTATTTTTTTCTGATTTTCTGGAAAACCGTGAACCTGATGTTATATACAATTATATGGGACATTTCTATAATGTTCCTTATTATAATGCAGTTCAAATCATCAAAATTCCTCAGCCGTTTTTGGATAATCGTTCGACATACATAAAAAAAAATGTAGACGAATTGATGACCTCCTCCTTTTTGGAAGTCGGTTACAAATAGGTATATTTTAACTAAATCAAGTTAAAATCGCAGACGTATTTTATTAATACTGAACAAAGGTTATTACAACAATGTACTTACCTTCCATAAAACTTCCCATGATATAAAAATCAATTGCTGTCACGTAAGTCTTATTGGTCTTGGGATTCACCGCGGTCTCATTAACGAACAAGAATTTCGAGTGAACTGGCGAACAAGTCATCTGACATATCGAACTAACGAAATTCTTCAAACACGCCGGGCACCTTTTGAGCATAGTGCCAGGAATTTGCAACCCCTGATCCATGGAGCTTAGCATCGCGGTGTCGCAACAAGTGGCATCCGGTGATATTTCCGGACACCATTTCTTTAACAGCTCCCTTCCTTTGGTATCGTTCAAAGGTCGACCTGGACCTGTATCGTGGCAATTTTGAGCCAAACCATCTTTGTGACATTGTCCATACCAAATGCAATGACCCTCTGAAGGATCTGTACGGCTTGTGGAGGTATTTTCCGACGCTGCTAGGATCTGCAACAAAGAGAAATCGGTTTCAAAACTTAAATGTTTTTTTAACAATTAGTGCTGCTATTATATTAAAATTGTAAGTCTAGGAAAAGTGTATTTAATGAGGTTCGTAAAGGCGTGGCACTGCACTTATGAATGATCGCCATCTTAGAACTATAGCTATAAAAAAAGTGCAAAAAATCGAATAATTTTACGAATGTCTATATTGAGTTTTTTTCATTTTATATTCTGTACATGCCCTACATTTTTAGAATTCTTTTATTAATACAGTTTTAACACGTTTCTTGAGCGAAATTTACGGCAATTACCACTTTTTAACATAATCTAATATTTAAGCTTTTATCAGATGTTTTGTCATTGCCATTTTTGGCAATTTTCGTCATTTTTGGTTTTCTTTGACTCCTGGCCTTTATGACATTTCTGTCATTTTTGACAGCATTGTCAATTTTAATATTTGTGACATTGAAATTTGGGATATTAACATTGTTGAAATTTCCGACACTTGACATTTTTGACATTTCTGACATTCTTGGCGTTTGTTTACTCTTCACACGGTTATGTTGATATTTTTTTGGCACATTTGATGTTTTTGGCATACGCCTTTTAAGATTTTCGTCATACTCGATATTTATTTTCACTTTAGAAATCTATATCATTTGAAATATTTTTATAGTTTCCAGATTTTTATGAGATACATGACTTGCGATTACACAGGCAGTGAAGTCATAAAGGTAATATTGGCTAAATGGAAAATCACGTGTCTGTTCAATTAAAGATCCAATCTCATGTAATAGAAAAATACCCCTGTTTTGCCTATCGGTTACGTGAATAACCCTCATTGCTTCCCTAGCCAATAATGGTATTTAAAAAACGGATCACGTCCTTAGTAAATTTTCGGAAAATAATCAAAATCAAAATTTTTATTTATTTGGATAGTAGAGTATATATAATAATTTTTACGCCTGTAGCACATTTTATTTGTTAGTTATTGAATTTTCTTGAAAACAATAGAAACCCCCACTGCTCCCATTTAAAAATTAAACAATTTATCAAAATAAAATATGGCCTATGTTAATATAATATAGAGTAGCTTTCCATTGGTCAAACAATTCTTAAAATCGGTTTAATTCTTCCAGAAATTACCCTGTACAAACAAACTATACCACTTTATATGTTAGTATAGATATAGATTATTTTAAGGAAATATAAAAACACTCAATTTTATCTCAATTTTATAAACAATATCCATTCAAATATTAAATTTACTATAGAGTGTGAACAAGATGACAAAATCAATTTCCTAGATCTAACAGTTAACAAGGTAAATGGCAAACACGAGTTTTCAATATTTCACAAACCATCTCAAACCGATCTAACGGTTCACCGCACTTCTATACATCCATATCAACAAAAACTTTCCGCTTACAATAGTATGGTTCATAGATTACTTTCCATAAAACAATCACCAGATAATTTTCAGAAAGAATTAAACATAATCAAACAGATAGCAGTAAATAACGGGTTTGAGGCCGAATTAATAGAAAATATTCTTAGAAATCAAAAACACAAAAAGGCATTAAGAGAAGTTTACCCTGACAGCAAAACCAATATTGATTCATATAATAGTATAACCTATTTTGGCAAACCAAGTTCAAAAATAGCATCCTTTTTAAGAAAACAGAATATTAACGTTGCATTCAAAACAAACAATAGTCTTGGAAAATTTATCAAAAATAACAAATCAAAAATCGATTCAAAAAATAAATCTGGAGTCTATAAATTATCACGTGGGTCATGCCCTAAAGCCTATATCGGTCAAAGCGGCAGAGCGTGTAAAAAACCTATCTATGAACACCGTAATTCTTTCATTAATCAAAAAACAGATTCCAATTATGCTGAACATTTAGTAACAGAAAATCATCTTTTCGACGAAAATTTTAAATTATTACATTCAGAAAATAAAGGCAATAAATTAAACCTTTTAGAATCATTGGAGATTAATAAACTTAAAAATACCGATAATTTGTTAAACGACCAGACAGAAATAATTAATTCTCCCTTAATAAACCTCTTTAGTTTTTACCTGTAATAAAATTAAATAATCCTGTTTAAAACTAAGTACCTGGTAATTATATCACTTCTCGAATATAAATACAACTTCCTCAAGAAATACCCAGTTAGTCTAGTTCCTTGACAAAGACATTAGTCGAAACGCGTCCGACAGTTTTCAAAAAACGTAATTTGTGGAAATTGCAATTGTAGTATCAGTTAATTATTATAAAAACACTCCCTGTCATTTGACAAAATGTATCAATTTCAACCTTCAAAAATCCTCATAATATACTAACGGAACGTTCCATAAATCTTAGGAAAGCAAATATGTAAACCAGTGCGAATATATCATTCGCTTTACTACCCACGGAGATTAACTATAACCAGACTAAAAGAAGCAAATACCACATAACCCTATCATGGTGTAAACAGGGATTTTATGAACTATCATGTCGTCAATTGTCCATGAATCTGTATTGGTCAAACTAACAGACGAATCAATAATGGAATATAAAAACACTCATGTAATTTGACATCTCTCACAAAATCCTGATATACTAATGGAACATTCTATTAAGTTTGGGGTGAACAAACTTTGTGAAGCTATAGAAATAGAGAAATGTTCTGATTATATAGTATCTGGTAGTTGATTCGTAGACAGGCATTGGTGAGCAATTTACTAATACAAATGCAATATTCGAAAGAAGAAGGGCAGGAGTGAACTGCAAAAAACAAAAAATATATGGACCTCCTAAGGTGCAGTCAATATTTGACTGAAATAATCTTCAACCATTAAATGTTTACCGTAGTAACGTCATTTGTTTTTTCTGAAAAAGACACCCACCCATCGTTTAAAAATTTGATAAATCAATTTCAATCTCTACAAAAACATTTGTTTTTTAATGGTCGTAATTTGTCAGGCATTTGGTAAAGAAGCAGACATTGATAATAAACTATTCATGGATAATAAATGTTTGGCAGGAGGGTAGTAATGGGTCTAAGGGTTGAAATCGACATATAAACATGTAAGAAAAAATATTAATTTTGAATGATTTTCTGAGCCCTTTATATCGAAATGACGAAAACAAATAGCATGACGCCTCCTAGGGAATAAACGAATTTTCACTTGGAAAATTGTACGGAAAATTTTGATATTTTTCTGATTGTCCAGAAATGTCCCTAACAGGCGTAATGCATTTTTGATTATTTTAAGATAAAATTTTTGATTATTATATTTGGCAGGAAAATCATTCAATAATTAAACATTTTCCATACATGTTCATATATCGATTTCAATCCTTAGACTCATTACTACACTCCTGCCAAAAAAAATTTCGTGATAAAATCGATGGTAACCAATTGTTTTATTAACACGTCAGTACTCAGAAAGTCGTCGGAGCCCCTATTTTTTTGATTGGAAAATCTAATTTTCACAGGAATATCCCCTAGGGGCGGCTGTCCATTAAGTGCACTCGTACGCTGAACCACCAAATTTAATAAGTTAATTAATAAGGTTAAAAATCAACACAAAATGTTTAATAAATATCATTTCAATAATTTGATTCTGGTTTTCAAAACAAATTGAATATAAAATTGGCTGGTCCACCTAAGCCATATCTTAATTGAAAACAAGAGTGCAAAATGAAAAATAAAGTATTTACACTAAATTTTAAAAGTGAAATTTATAATAAAAAGAAATGGTTGTGTGGATGTGATCGCATCATTATTTATGGCGGGGAATCAATCTGGACGGAAACGAGTGAAGGGTTAAAACTTTTCTTAGAAGTACGATCTCACAGGACTGGCTAAACGCTCTTTCTGTGCTTAGTATTAAAAAAATATATTCAATCAATGCCACACTTTAATAAAAAGGTCATTGAACATTTCACTTTCGAAAAAAGTCGACGAATATTTTAATTAATAAAAAATAAATGAAGTATTAGCAAATCTAGGGTTTGTTTTGTTGCATCTTTGAATCTCAATATTTGACTAGTAACGTGCACCACCATCATAACGCACTAGCCGCCACTGATTGTAAGGACCTCATATAACCTTCCGTACTCCAGAAGACAGGACTCAGCAAATCGTGGCTGAACTTATAATTAAGATCTGTCGGTCTAACATGTCAGACGAAAAATGTTTACATAATAGTGCGCTAGCTCAGGGTCTATAGGGTATAAAAATCACATTAAATTTGATGTGATGTGTCAAAATGAACTACTGGGTGTGTTAAGATCCTTACCATACCGTTAGTTTAATTAGATTTGGATCTACCAAGTTGTTAATAGCTGTTTTCGCGGTAAGGATCCGTTATCGATCCAGGATTCAGCGCTTGCGCACACTCATTCTCGGCGTTCGTGGTAACAGAATTTCGAATTCCAGATGGGAAATTCAGTGTTCGCGGAGCTTAAAGGATGCATCTTGGATCGATTCAGGACGAGTGAAATGAATGCGCTGACGTGAGGAAGAACGAAGAGTTCGAATATGCGCATTATGAGTATTTTTTAAACACTTGTATTTCTGTGACTTTGAAGCTTTATACCTAAGTACAGAAACGTTTAATTTGGAAACCATTCCTCTTTGTATGATCTGTAATCCATTTAAGGATTCGACTAATTGTATTCATATTTGTCGGATTGTTTGATATGTGTTAGCTAGCCTGTGTCTTGTGTTAACAACCTCTTTTATTTAAAGTAATAGTTGCGTTGTATATAAATACAAAATCTGCTTTTTCGAATTAAGTACTACTACAGTGTCGTTGTATTACAGTTCTAAAATTGTTCGTGGTACAGAGGAGTCTAGTACCTGTTCGTAACTGCACTTGCGCATAAAGCAGATCCGGGATTCGTCACGGATTCATTCTGGATGCATCCTGAATCGACACCGCGAAAACAGCTATTATCAAACGTACGCAACACATTTTTGTGTAACTTTTAACAACCAACTTCATGTTTTTGTGCGCACTTATATACAAATATATTGACAATGCCGTATTGCGGTTATCTAACAGCCTTATGTTGCTGCACTCATTATTGGTACTATAGTACACGTAACAGAAAATCATGTAACGGCATGGAACAAGTCAAGCGTAAACCAAAATAATCCTAAATAAAATATATAATTTGTTATAAAATAAATACCTGTAATACCATAGATTTGTTATCTGTGTTTATAATGTATATAAAAACAGTTTTCTAGATACTGTAAAAAACGAATAAACTATTTCAAATATTTGGATGGGTTTATTGTCGTTCATGTAACCAAATTCGTACGGGCATTTGCCTAGTAATTGTCTTATTACGAAAACACTACGCTTATTAAATTTTAAACATATCTCCAAATACCGTGGGAAAAAAGTTTGTAAAGTAAAAAAATATATTTAAGGATTTTGATAATCCAACAACATAAGTTGTAGTGAAAAAATTATTGAATTGAACTAATAGTATTAATAAATCAGTTTGTACGAGGGTGAATCAAATATGAACCGGACTTTTGTTTTAAAAATTTTATTGGTACGATCAATACAAATTTTAATACATATTATTTTTCTACATAGTCTCCTCTCTTATGTATACATTTTTCATACCGAATCAGAAGTTTTTTAATACCTTTCTCAAAGAATGAAACTGGTCGTGTCGATAACCAATTGCGCACAAACGTTTCTACACCTTCGTTGTCCTCAAAGTGGTGGCCTCCCAGTTCTTCCTTAAGTGGCCCAAACATGTGGTAGTCACATGGCGACAAATCAGGACTGTAAGGCGGGTGTTCAAGGGTTTCCCAATGCATTTTGTTCAATTTTCCTTGAGTCAATGCAGCTGTATGTGGCCGAGCGTTGAAATGCAACAGAATCACACTTCGGATAGACATATCCCGCCTCTTTTGCCGATAGGCAAGTTTCACTTGTTGGAGTAGTTCGCAGTAATACTCAGCATTAATTGTACGGCGTTCGTGCAGAAAATCGATCAGCAGTACGCCTTCAATCAGCTCACGAATTGCGTAGATATTCGCCTCATTGATGCTTGTCGTGGGACGGCGTGCATGAGGCTCATTTTCCACTGTCTCTCGGCCATCTGAAAACTTTTTGTGCCAGTCGTACACTTGGGTCCTTGAAAGTGTTTCATTGCCGAACTGTGCAGATAGTCGACGCAAAATTTCAGACGGTCTAACGCCCTCCCGCCTCCGAAAATTTGATAACAACATGTTGCGCAACAGACTTATGCACCCCTTGCTCTGACATGATGCTACTAACAGCGCATCGATTACGCCTCGCCAAACCGACGAACTCCCCTCTTCTTAACATCCCTACCTAACATATATCGAGACGTCACGCCACTCGAATTACCTACAGGGCGAGAAACAGAAAAGTCCGGTTCATATTTGATTCACCCTCGTATTTTAACAATAATGGCAATCAAGTAGTCTTATACTTCTATCCGACAAAGACGATAAATGATAATTAAGCACCATAAGATATTAAATAAAATGTTAAAAAATGAAATGACTTCAGAAAAAAATGAATTAACTATCCCGCACTGTTTTGATGCCTGGGACATCAATTCGGCATGGTGGGCAAGAATTGCAAATTTCAAGAAGCTCTCTACAGCGTATACTCACAAAAGATCTGTGTTTCCATTCAATTAACACAACAGCTGAAACCTAATGACCATGCACAGCGAAGAATGGATTATTGAACATCAACAAATGGATGCTAATTTTTCGAACAACATCATCGTAAGCTATGAAGCACATTTTCACCTTGATGGCTTTGTTAATCGTCAAAATTGCCGTATTTTGGGGTTCGGAGAACCCACATGCTATTGTCGAAAAACAAATGCTTGCACATCGTCTCACTATTTGGAGCGGATTTTGGGCTGGAGGCATCCTTGGACCATACTTTTTTGAGGATGAGGCTGGTCAAGCAGTGAGTTGTTACTGGTGCTCGATATCGCGACATGATAACATAGTTCTTTATGTCCAGATTAGATTATATTGATGTGGCCAATATGTGGTTAAACAAGACGGTGCCACATGTCATACAGCCCGTGAAACAATCCAATTACTGCATGAGACATTTGCTGGACGTCTCCTCTCTCGTCTCGGTGGTCAGGATTGGCCCCTTACATCTTGTGTTTTAACACCATTAGGTTTCTATTTATGGGGTAATTTGAAGTAAAAGGTCTATGTCAACAAGCCCACAACATCAACAGGAGGAAAATAAACATTGCATTTAAGGAATTCAAGGACATTTATGCAGAATGGACATGGACAAAAGAGTCGGCATGTGCCAGCAAATCCGTCTCTTATTCCATAAATAACTCTATCCTATGTGGTACATACAATGTATTAAATTTTTAGATAAAAAAACTTATATAGAGGCACAACGATTAAATTTAAGAACTCATTTAATGTTTTGCTTAAATAATAAAAACATATAATAACAATAAAAATTGCTGTAGCACATTTATTTGGTAATAGAGTCTATAAACGTAAAATAAACATTCAAAAATATATTTCCCGTTATATTTTACAGCCCCCTTTATACCGCATTAACGACTAGTAATTACAAATAAATAACTGATTTCCAAACTTTAAACTGCCATTTTCAAACAAGTTGCAATTCTATTACACGTGTAATAGAAATTCTATTATGGTTTAATGATAAAACCATGTCATGTCGTAATAACATCGATAACGGACAATCAATGTAGTTAGTATTTATTTATTCTTGGATGAGTTTATTGCTCTTCACGTAACCAAATTTGTAAGGTCACTTTCAGGATTTGAGAATAAATTGATTTATCATGAAAAAATTACGCGTGTGGAATCGGTCAAATCCTCAAATACCCAGAGAAACACTATGACTACTCGTATTAATCATAAAAGGATAACAAGATACTGGGTAACAATATAGCAAAATTTCGAAAAATATACACATATTGTATACGCACAACAGCAATCTTGGGGGTTCAATCATACAACCCAATTTAAATGTCTGATAAACAATGAAGAACGAACCTCAGTTGTGCATAAAATCTGAACTAAATGATGGGATTAGGGATTTGGACTAAACAAAAGAGAGGAAATGAAAATAACTCGCTCAGTTCATTTACAGAGAAAAATAACTTTTGGTGACAAAATTAAAAGTAGAATGAAACTAACATCAACGTGTTCTATAGATAAAACATGACTAATTGACATAAAATTCAACAATTTTTATAGATGTTTTTTTGTTTTTTAACAAAAAAACCTCAAAAATAGGTAACAATTTAGTTTTTTACCTTTTACACAAAATCTACCCGACAACCCGTGTTTGGTACTATGGACAATGTAGAAAATTGAAAAACTTACAAAATGAGCTACTATACGCTCAATATCGTTAATTGATTCCTCAGATAATTCAAACGTTTATACGAAATAAAAAAAAATCGTTTATAATTTTTTTTATTTTATAGTCAAAACATTCTTATTAAATGAAAGGGTAGATTTTCTCATTCCCAATTGATGTTCTAAGAATAACTATTGTAGCCCCAGTAGTATTTGCAAAATTTCAGTCTAACCTATCAAAGAACTTTTATTTTAAAGAGCCATACTCCCTCACCAGATGACAATATCATTATGGATAAATCAGGGTTGGAAAGTAGAAGAGTTGATCTAGGGACCCCTCATCTTAGTTTTTCAAAATTTAAAGTATAAATACATATAATATTTTAAAATGTTTAGCCATTCGGGAGTGATCCCTCTGGACGAGTCCATTCTAGAAATTGCTAAGGGGTAGTACCTATAAAACTTTATACTTATAATAAATAATCATATTGCAAATTCGAATTTTATACAGTTACGTATTTATATGTCTAGCCTAATATGAATTTATGTAGTAAAATTAGCAATATGGAATACTGAAACTCCATGTAGACCCAGCCGATAATGATGGAGCAATCATTTTTAATATGAAAAAAAAAATAAATTGACCTGTACATGTGAAGAAATTTGGCTTGTAATTTATTAGTTCTTAAAGTTAGGACATTTTTCTATTTTATAAATATGAAGCGCTGATATAAATTGTAATACCAATAGAAAAAATTTTGATATTGATCTTCAATTAGTTAACAACGTAATTTTTAACCGACTTCCAAAAAGGAGGAGGTTATCAATTCGTCGCGTATTTTTTCGCTTTTTTTTGTATGTATATTACCTGATTTCTTCTCCTGTGGTGCACCGTTTTGAACGAATATGGTCTTGTTTAATAGAGTATATATCCGGATTGGTGAAACTTCAAATTTTGGAAAAGAATTCTATTGATAAAGTGATAAAATTTGTGAACGAACACTTGCGTGCATGGAAATCGACCAATATTTTAGTCGATTTTTCGATAACTCCTTATGGATGTGTATAGTTTTTTAACGTTTAATCCATTAAGGAAGATCCTTAGGTGATCTCATATACTTTTCTGCGACGTGCAACTTGCAGTTTTGCAGAAAATCGCCGAAAATTCCAAAATTCTTATCAAAAATTTCATCGAAATGACATAACGAACATTTCCTCATAAATATTTTAATTCCAACGTAATAGCGCGGTAATTTTAGGCACTGGAAGTTTTAATTGCGAATTTAAAAATTTTCTATCTACATTGCAAAAGTGTGGAGAGGAATTAATGTTACACATGGCGATAACATAAAATGTTAAAAAAGAAATAATTTATGGGGTAGCCCACAAGGAGTTATATACTATGGTTGAAATATAGGACGGATTTGACTCCGTAAATATGGGATGGATTCTACTCCGTCCTATACTTTACAGAAGGCAGCTAACAAATTTATGGTTGTCCGTGGGCAGTCGTATGTACAGGCTGGTTGGTACATAGGTTGGAGTAGAATTATCTAGTTATACAGGGTTGTCAAAAAAAGTTCAAAAAAAGGTTACATGGCGTAGTCGATAAGGCATAAATATATTTTGGGCTTATTAAGTCAACACGTACTAGTAGATTTTGTTCGTAAAGATTTACCTGTCAATTTAAATGATAAAGTATCATTGTGTAATGTTGAGGCTTTCGATGTTACCTGGTTCTGTATATTAAGGTTATACATACAAAATAAAAAATAAAGAATGAAAACTACCTGAGTTAAAAAAAAACTAAAAAGTTGAAAATAAAACATTTTTTAAAAAAATATAACCGACTTCTACCTATAACTAAAAAGCTAAAAATAATTATAACAAAATACAACTCTAGCAAATAAATAACACATTCAATGTTGTAAGGTACCCACCCAGGAAGTAAAAAATGTAAACATTAAAAGGTGCTCATTCTGTTTGATGAATTAGTAGATAAGCACGCAATGAAGGATTTTAGATTTACTTGGCACCGGTTTCAAAATATACTAGATTGGTAGGTAATGAATTTGTACAGAATGAGCAACTTTTAATGTATACATTTTTTACTTCCTGGGTAGGTACCTTACAACATTAAATGTGTTATTTATTTGCTAGAGTTGTATTTTGTTATAATTATTTTTAGCTTTTTAGTTATAGGTAGAAGTCGGTTATATTTTTTAAAAAAATGTTTTTTATATTGTTCAATTCAGATTCCTGTTAAGAAATTTTCTATAAATAAATAGTATTAGATGAGAAACCAAATTTCTTTTCGTATGTTTTAATATTTTATTGAATCATTTACAAACGGAAAAATCTTTTATAAAAGCTTATGCTTTTTTGCATATTAAAAATGATTGCTCCATCATTATCGTCTGTGTAGTAATTAATTATTCAATAGTAGGTATATATGAAGTTTTGGTATTCCATTTTGCTAGATTTATTACATAAATTCATATTAGTGTAGAACTATAATAACGTGTCTTCATAAAATTTGCAATACGATTATTTATTATAGGGACAAAGTTTTAAAGGTATCACACCTTAGCAAATATTTTCAATTATTATGTTTATTTAACTTTCGATTTTGGAAAACGGAGATGAGGGTTCTCTAGATCAACTTTTCTACTTTCCAACCCTGGTTAATTGATAATGATAGGGTCATCTGGTGAGGTAATATGGCCCTTTAAAAAAAGTTCTTCGATAATAAGAATGTTTCAACTATAAAATAAAAATATATATATAAACGATTATTTTTTTTTAATTTCGAGTTACGGTTGCATTATCTAAGGAATCAATTAACGAAGTTGAGCGTGTAGTAGCTCATTCTGTAGGTTTTTCAATTCATAAATACTAAAATAATAAACTTGACACACAAACAGAGACAAACCTGCAGAGAAACTGTTCGTTTTGTTGTAAATTCAGAGTATTTTTTGACAATACCGAATACAACAAACCAAGCATTTCTTTGTTATGCACTTAAACACATATGAAGTATGTGCTCTAAGGTCCGTTATTAATATGCATTGCACACTACCTCCAGAAGTATATGCTCTAAAGTTCGTTATTAAGGTACTGAAAAATATTTACTCTAAACTCACGTATTATTCAGAAACCTTCTAAAAGTTAATCATTTTAATACAAAAATGGGAATACGATAAAAAACGGCTGAATTTAAAGAGAGTAACAAGAACAGGCGTTCCGAAGACTTCGATTGATGAAAAAACTGAGTCAACGTGATTCCCGAATTGAATATCACATACACTCTGGTACACAACAAGTGACCATCGAATTCTGGTATTTTCGAAGATACTATTTAAGCACGATTGTCTTATGAAGCGAGCTGTTTATATCGACAGAGCGAAGCGATCAGCTGTTTGGATATTTTGTTTTGTAAATAAGCGAGTTTATTTTGATCGAATAAATACATTTATTGTGAGTGTAACAATTTTAATTATTTGAACCACAATATAAACATGGTGAGCACACAAAATGTAATGGTAATTATCACAGTTGGTAACGTTGCCCTTTAAAGCGGTGTTCTGACTTCTGACATACGTCAAGTCTCTAGTTTCTAATTTAAAATATCACAGAGAATTACGTTCTTTAGAACGAAAAGCAAATAATTTTGTGTTGGTATTGTATATTAATTGGATGCTATATTTGTTAATTTACTATAATTTATTGATTTTCTATAAACGAAGAGATCCTTAATATATAACCTGAACTCTGATTCTTACATTACAAAATCTAATTTAATGTACATTTAATTAAAATAAAGATATCCAATAAAACTTTGTTCTTTAATTTATTATAGTTTCTTTAAATGTAATAATTGTTGATAGATTGATATTGATATCAGTTAATTTTTTAGGAATGTGAATCACCATAAATAACAAAAATCTGTTATGAGTATATGGTGCGTCCATTCGATATTTTAACCTTGGACTCGACTACAATGTTAATAACTATTCTGCATGTAATAATCGAGCTTATCTACCCTCCTAAATCGAAAATTTTCCAGTTAGAAGGCCACGTTGACAAACACTGGCTAATGCGGCAGGTTCATTATAATCCTCGTATAATAGGTAGACAACATGTAATCACTATTGTTTTTGTACACAAAAACTACGTTCAAAGAAATTATAATGAGCAACAAAATTGCCGTGTTCTGAATTTAAACAAAATACGATGGTTTGTATGATATTTGCAACTGCGTCCATCTGGTTGGTCATCACCTGGAGCCCGGTTGACCTCTACATAAAAATGTTGCATTGAAAATAAAAACAAGTTTGCGGATTATGTCACATTTATATATGTTTTTCGAGGAATATGAAATATATATTAGCATGTAACAAGAGCAACGTTTTATTAAAAAAATAGAATCAAGGCAACATTTTCTCTATGAGACATAGGTGCGAATTTTTTAATGAATATATGTTATTGTTATTACCGCCATGCTGTTCTTTGAAGGGGCCTTCATGCGGGTATTATTTTAATTGAATGTAAGTGGAAGGCAAATACATTTTGTATGATACACAACAATATTCCAAAATATTTTAAATACCAAATTTTATGGAACTACAGCCCTCTCAAATAAATTCTAGGCAAACACTCCACAGGTTTTTTATTGCTTTGTCTTTGAACAAGTTACACAATACAAAAAGACTTATTAACACATTTTCGTGTGTTACTTAATTATCTGGATTGTTTAAAAAAAACGTGATTTTAATAGTATTTGTGATTTTTCAGCAACTAGAACAAAACAATTTTACAGTCAGTTTGTTTTTTAACCTGTAAAATAAGAGGAGGTTAGAGTCGGCCGGTTAATTCATTATTTGCGAAAATTAACAGAAAGGCGCATTTTCCAATAAATTGTAGTAAAAACTTTTTATTTTTATCACCTATCAAGTTCTTTCTTGTTTTCGAGGGAATATTAGTTTAAGTGATATTTAGATCGTTTAAACTGGATTCCGTTAACGGACATCCCGAAGTAGTCCCATATATTTTTTTGAAGAATATAGCTTATAACGATTTAGAAAATCGACTAAAACATTTTAACCGTCTTTCCTATACAGGGTAAGTTTTTTTATGATCAGTATGGGGATCTCGGAAACTAACGAAGATAGAGCAATGGTTAAATTGGGAAAGATTTGCAGTTTTACTGGCCCAATTTAATGACACTTTCGATTTTTGTAAAATGTCATGGCTTACTAGATATTTTGAAAAAACGAAATTCTGTCGATTTTGTCAAATCCCTCTAGCTCCTTTTTGATTTTATAAAAAAAGTGTAAATATCAAAATTGAAGGGAATTGTATCCCGAATATGATTGTCATGTCCGTCGTGACAGCTCTCGTTTTCGAGATATGACACAAACTTATCTTTTTTGAGTGGAAACCATAGTTGGCTATGATCTCAAAAAATCGGTCATTTTTAAAGCTTCTCAACGATATAATAGTCGATATAGTTATTCATAAAAATAACGGAGTTATGGATGCTTTTCTCTCTTATTTTCACTTTTAACGTAGGTAGCCATGAATAAGTTTTCACTTCGACATTTCCTCATTTGAGAGTAATTCTATTAGTAGTGCGGAACTGACAGTCGATATTAACAAGTTTTCGTGATAAAATGGAATATTCTAACGACGAAAAACTGAATATGGTGGAATGTTATATCATATGTCATAAAAATTCAGTTCGTGCAGATGTGGAATACTTTCATAGATATTTTAATCGTCGTGAACCTGCTCTATGTATATTTAAGAGGCTTTACAATAGTTTACGCAGATATGGATCTTTTACTAATGTTTTGGCAATGGTAAATCAAAATCCATTTACATCAACTCGTGAGATTGCGGCAGAAGCTGGCACATTTCAACGAACTGTAGTTAAGGTACTGAAAGCGCACAAGTTCCACCTGTACAAACTTTCAGTTTCTCAAACTTTGCATGCTGGTGACGAACATCGACGTATTTTGTTTGGTACATGGAAAGTATGAGACAGTTGGTGACCTAAGGCGGTATTACAAGCAATTGAAGAAATTGATAGGCCGTCTGTGAGGAAAGCGGTAATGTCAATCTTAAAAAGATGGAATTTTGTCTAAATAACAATGGTGGACTTTTCGAACATAAATTGTAACCATTATTATCTACTTTAATTTCTTAAGTTTTTAGTAAGTACCTACTTATTTAGTTTTTTCGTTATATCTGATATACCTAATAAAAAAATTGTTCAATGTTTTTTGGAATAGATATTAATAAATCAATCTATTTCATGTCTAACTACGTTAAACGTGAAAATAAGAGAGAAAAGCATCCATAACTCCGTTATTTTTATGAATAACTATATCGAGTATTATATCGTTGAAAAGCTCTAAAAATGTCCGATTTTCTTTAGGTTATAGCCAACTATGGTTTCCATAAAAAAAATAAAGTTTGTGTCATATCTCGAAAACGAAAGCTGTCGCGCAAACCAGGACATGATAATCATATTCGGGATTCAATTCCCTTCAATTTTGATATTTACACTTTTGTTATAAAATCAAAAACAAAGGAGCTAGAGGGATTTGACTAAATGGACAGATTTTGGTTTTTTCAAAATATCTAGTAAGCCATGACTTTTTACAAAAATCCGAAAATGTCATTAAATTGGGCTAGTAAAACTGCAAATCTTTTCCAATTTAACCACTGCTCTATCTCCGCTAGTTTCCGAGATCCCCAGACTGATCATCAAAAAAAACTCACCCTGTATAGTAAGTAACCTTTGGTGGAGGGGAAAGTGTTAAAAAAATGAAATATCTGTTCAGAACCTGGGGTATAATAAATTAAAAATAGATTGGAATTGAATTTGAAGATTGGTCTCTATATGGAGTGTATCTTCATAAGTTGGAATCAACTGGAAAACTTTCTTATGAATAATATTCGGAGAAAAAGTTATTCTTCATGAAAAGATTTGCATGGTGTGAAACGTATTGCAATAAACTTCGTGGGTTCAAATTAAAACTCTTAATTACTGACATTCAGTTCACTTTCTAGAACTTTACACGTAAAAAATCAAATGTTTACAACAGCTGATTCAGAATACAATTTACATCGACATAATAACACTATCTTAGCTGCACTAACTTACTCATGAGCTCTTACAACAATGCCTTATACACCTTTCATCGAATTTTCTCGTCGTTCTGGATGAGTATTACATTTGTTCGCCCAGCGTCGAGTCCAATAGTTTTTGCCCCATTCGAAGATTCCAGTTCTTTTTTTTAATACTCCAGAGATTGATGTTTTATCGGAATGAATAATGTTTTCTCCAGCGGCGGTGAAAAATTTTATAACAGTATTGTGTAATAACTACATGTTACTTTTTCAATTGTATACGAGATTTGTTAGTACATATGAATTTTGCTTAATGTACATTTATTTTCCACAATATCTAAAATTGTTATCAAACAGAAGTACCATTTTGCCATATGACTATAAAGAGTATAATAAACATTCAGTCACTTTTTCAACAGTATACTAGGTTTGACAAAAAATATCAATTTTCCTTAAAGGTGAAGTACCTTGATTTTATATATCTCAAAGTTTATTCGAATTCGAATTGAAACTGCATCCCATTATGTTATATCACTAAAAATTGTATTAAGAATAAATTATTTATTATAAAATTTCACGGAGGAGAGACTATTAAAGGAATTAAAACAAAATGTCTGATAATTAATAGACCCAAAAAAGTTGAAGCTTCTCAAGTCGTCCACATTACAGTGGATCCGCCTAAGTTGGAATCATATCCAAAACTGTCTTAATACTTATAAATATATAGAAAATAAGTTATTCTATTCAACAGTAAATGAAAGTAATGGATGTAAAATAGCTTATTTTTGGTAATATCGAAAATGTTAAATACACTTGAAAACTGCTTCCCATTAAAGGCACTAAAAATTGTAAAATAAATACATAAAAAAAACGACTTCAAAACTTAACTAAAAGCAAAAAATATTCATGTAGCAATTTGCATCTCCATCCTCTCCATCAGGGTTATACATACACTACAATTCTAACCACCCACCAGCGATGAAAATGGCAGAATAAAAACACATCCATAGAGCCAAAAATCTCTGCAGCACACCAGAGGCCCTCAAAGAAGAACAAGTGAAATTTAGAGAAGACCTTTTGATGAAAGGATATCCGGAAACAATCATTAATACATTTGATGAACTAGATAAACCCCCTAGGCAGAAAGAGGAAACCACGATAGCAACTCTATTATTACAATACACTTAAGGCTTGTCGATAAACTTAGACGTATTGAACCCAGATATGGAATGAAAATGATTTTCAATAGCAGTAACACCTTGAGGAGCATGATCACAAAAACATAGCCGGATACTCCTACAATCCCAAATTACTGTATATACAACACACTCTGTGAATGAATCAATCTTTACATTGGGAAAACAAAGCGACCATTGGACATCAGCGTTACGGAGCACCACATAGCTAATGAAAGGGCGGAGCTAACGAAGTCTGGGTTATCTAATCACACATGGATCGAACATCGCAACATCAAACGGAATCAAGCCAGGATAATTCACAAAAGCACTGGTATTGAAGAAAATGTATATACACGGCATACATAATCTCGAACGAGAATATAATTAGCGAGCCCAGCGTCGTAATTAAAAACGTTTGGAGACTCCTTCTTCAGCTACTGCCGCTGCAGTACTAAAAGATCCACCGAGCACAAGCAGGGACACTTGATCGGTTAAGAGTATAAATCCCACAGATAATCTGAATTCCCCCTTATTCACCTGATGATGATAGCTACTGAAACGTTCTGATATCAACCATTTCAATACGATGAAAGTCCAAGGAAACTGCAAGGAAGATCAAAACTTGTTTTTGGCAAAAAATCTGTCAAAAATGAAACATTGGCATTGCTATCACAGCATGCTTTGGCAATTCTGCTGCCATAAAATCGAGTTCCAGAAATTATTCCTTCTAGGTCACAAGAAATTAAGTTATAGGTATAATTACAAACGTACAATTACCTAAATCTACCAAAAGCATGTTGGTCAATACGAATTTCTTTTGAAACTAGGATTTGATATTTCATAAAAAATATTTCAAAAAAATGTAAACCTATTATTCTGTTTGTAATAACGTCGTGTCATTCAGAGTCACGGTTAAAATACTAGACCTTGTATTATGGTTCCTTTAACAGCTAATAACTCCGACATCATCATTCAATAATAAATTACCTTCAATTATGACCATTAAGTAAAACCGACTTTGTGTGTCAATCTCGAAACGTAGTCAATTGATTCAATCAGATCCAATCTGCTCTCCACTAGCAAGATTTTTTTTCTCCTCGTTACGAGACCTCGACCTTAGAAATATCGCTCACACAGTCCCGATCAAAGGACTCGGTGTTTCAAAGCAACTTATTCTTATTAGGTACACCGTTTATGAATGTATGTGTCTCATGGCAATGGTAATGACACCGGCATGAATCAAAAATAGTAGAGTGTGACTCAGCGGAAATTAATTTTCATCGTATGGGAGATGAAATAAAAGAAAGTACGCAACAAAGAATCAGATGTGCTGCACCGAAATTGAATGGTTTAAAAATGTTGAAGTTTGTTGTGTCTGGTTTTCGTTGCTTTGTTTGGTAGTCGACCTAGTTAAGCTTCCGAAGATATTTTTTTTATTTAGATATTTGTTTTAAAGAGAGCTTGTTATGTTAATGGAAAAGTGAATTAAAATAAAACGCAGTGACAAAAAGTGGGACAGGTGTTATGCGCTCTCGATGATTGTCAGTCATTCACCAAGTGTCTTCAGGCAATGGGTACCACTTTATCGCTATGGCTGTCTTTTCATCAGTCACTGTCGGTTAGATTTTTTTCTGATATTGCTTTGGTAACCCTTTCTTTTTCCGGTGGGTTCGATGCTAAGATTACTTTTGGGGGTCAATCTTTGCTCATTTGTGTCAGGTGCCCATACCATATCAGTTATTATTTGTTTCTGTCTTCCATTAACGTGCTTTCTAATTTCATATAACTTGTTAGTTCTCCGTTTCTTATTTGTTCGAGTCTAGATCTCCTTGTCGTACTTCTCTTCCTCATTTCAACCGCACATAGCTGTTTTTCGATAGTAATTTATATTTCCTTTTTTGTTCTTCTGCCGTAACCGCAAGTTCAGTGCACTGGGCCACAATAATGTTAATTTTAAGCTCAGATATGCACATTCCTTACCGATTCCACTTTTCTTCATCTAGATGTAAGTCCTCAGGTGAGTACACTATCTATAAAACATTGATTTCAAGTTTGAAGACGCTACGTTGTTTAGCATTTGTTTGGCAGCCATCAACCGTGAACGTTTTAAGTGAAAATGGAGAAAATTGATCATCGTTATGTCATACAATACCATCACATTGGTCGACCAAAAGAGGTGACGACTCCAGAGCTTGTGAAGAAAATCCACAAGCGGTACTGGATGATCGCCGATGAAAGTGGGCGTGCAGACATAGTAGGCATTTAAAGAAATTCGTTACATCGCATATTTCTGAAAATTTAGACATAAGAAAACTGTGTGCACGATGGGTGCCGCATTTGCAAAAGCAGTGACGTGAAGAAGTTTCAATGGAATGGTTAACGAAGTTTCACAATAACAAAGAGTAATTGCACCGTTTTATAACCATGGATAAAACATGGATCCATTACTTCAGACCACAGACAAGAGACCAATCAAAACAATTGACCAAAAAGGGAAAACCGATTCCAAAAAAGGCGAAGACCGTGCCATCTACAGGCAACGTCATGGCGTCGGTTTTTTGAGATGCCCCTGGAATAATTTTTATTGACTATCTTGAAAGAGGCAAAACTATCAACGGCGAATATTATCCAAACATATTGCAACGTCTTATCAAGCAAAAACGGCCGCGCATTTGGTTAAGAATAACATGTTCTTTCATCAAGACTACAGCTCACAAATCAGTTATTGCAATGACCAAAATTAATGAATTAAAGTTTGAATTGCTCTCCCATGCACCCTATTCGCCAGATTTAGCCCCCTCGGATTATTTTCTGTTCCCGAACTGGAAAAATGGCTCAGTACTCAAAGATTTTCCAACAATAAAGAAGTAACTTCGGCTGTTAAAGGTTATTTTGACGAGAAAGACAGTTCTTATTATAAAAAGGGTATCAAACTTTTGAACATCGCTCGGAAAAGTAAATACAGATGACAGGAGGTAATGTCAAAAAATGAATATATTTTTTTCCAAATTGTTGTGTTTTCTTTGTTGGGTCGGGTACTTCTGAGACCTCGTATACTGCCTCTTTTTGGTGCTGAATTGTAACCCTACTTGCGGTATTCTTCTGCGAGTTTTCTAAGTCTGCTTTATTTTTAACATAGTTTAGGGTATACAGAGTTGTATCCGAGTAAAAAACATCAAACTTCTTTTCTATTTCTATTGCACTTAAGTGTCAAGAAAATATTCGACACTTGTTTTGTCATATTTTTAGGCCAGCCTGCTAAATTGCTCCAAAAAATCCTATCTTTCAAACTTGCGTGTAGCCCAAATATTTCTTTTGCCCGATAAATAAAAATCAAGAGTATTGTGATCGGGTGACCAAGCTGACCATGCAACGCCACAACCTCGGTACAAATTCAACTTGCATGACTGACAATAACCCAATTTCAGACAGAAATTCCGAAATATGAATCTATGTCTTGTCTAACAATCAGTGGAACATCCTTTAAATACAGGCAGTACATCCGCAAGAAATTCAACGGTAGGCCCAAGTAACAAGTCATAGTTTAGAGCAAACCAAACGTTTATAGATATTTCTTGAAATCTGGATGGACGTGTAGCTCAGGGATTTTTTGATTCCCATGTATGAAAGGTTCTCGATTGGCGACATCACTCCTTGTGAACCTATTTATCCAAAGGGCTGCCAGCAGAATACTAGCAATCTATGTCGAAAAATAGCACTAGTTAAAATATTAAGTTTGTTCGTAGAGACCAGTTGTCAACAAATCTAACGGTCTGAAAAAGTCTCAGCGAATTAGCGATCTCGACAGTTGTGCTGACACTCGATTCGCGGAGAATTTATCCATTCAAGGCATTTGTTAATATTGAATAAATTTAAAAAGTGGGTAAAAATCACCCACATAAATTATTCAGAGATTTTTTTTTCAAATCATTTGCACTAGCCTAACTATAGTAAAGAAGGGTTGTGTCAAGCACGAAAATGGCATTAATATGTTAATTGTTTCAGATGCTGATAACTAATAACATATTTATTCGTGCAGTACGTCAAATGTTTACAACTAAAACGAATTAGAAAGAAGGAAGACGTCATTCAACACGTATAACCTCTTAATTTTGCGATTATTTACCTGTTATTTTGCACATTTAATCATAATTAATACTACAATATGTACATCTAATAACGTCAAATAGAATTCTTAATTTACTTAATCAATTAAAATACTCGAGAAAAAAAGCCTTGAACAACTTTTTTATAGAGGGCCGAATGGAAAATTTTAATTTCGATCACGGGTCAATATAAAACAACTGATAATAACAGTATTATATTTATTAAAATAAAAATATTTATTTAAAAAAATGCATGGATGAAATGAAGAGAACAGTAAATTAAAAATAGGTACAAAAAACTACTAAACACGATGGATACAATAGAGACCCAAGAAGTTTTGAAAATAATAGTTTTTAGCGTAAAGGGCCAGGCTAAGTAGGCTATGGCATAGGAGCCCAAGACTTGCGGGGGCCCTCGAAGCCTTAAAATGAATGAAAAATACTTTTTTTGAAGATACTAATTGAAAAAGAAATCGCAACACCCAGAAGGAAATGTTTAAATTTATTTAATATTGGTTTGGTAAAACATGGATGCTATAGTAAGGAGTAAATGATTAAAATTTGAATAAAAAATACCAAGGAGGTTAAATTTTTTTCATTAATTTGTTAATAATGTGTTGGTCCACTACGGTTATCTATAACCCCCCCCCCCCCAACAAGCCTTGGCATTGATTCAAAAAGGTGCTCTATTTCTCCTTGAGGAATGCTATCCCAAGCTACCTGTATTTCAGGTCGTAGAAACTCCAAAGTCTGAGGGGGCTGGGAAGAATTTCCGAGCCTTCTTCTACCCATCAGATCCCAAACATGTTCTATGGGCGAAAGATAGGGGATCTGGGCGGAAATGGCAAGAGATTCACATGGGTCTCTTCAAAAAAGTTTAACCCAACTGGAGCAATATCAGGCCGAGCATTATTTTTCTGAAATATGCGATTCATGGGCCGATTAAGGTAAGGGAATACATACGGCTCCAAATCTTCCTAAAGATAAGGTTGCGCTGTCATGTTGCCTCTAACAAAGACTAAAGGTGGCCTACTTCCATGTGCAATAGCCACAACGCCTACTGTTCAATGTACATGTCGCCCAAGATTAAATTGAGGTTCTTCTTCAGCCATCATGTCCACCCAAGCAGAATCAAAATTCATCAAAGAAGATGATCTGAACATCATTCACCAAATGGCGATAGCAGATCCAAAGCTATTGAAACGTTGTGAGATCAAACATTTCAAGACGACGAAGTCCAAAGAAACTTCGAGGAACGAGTTACATTGTCTGCCAGCTTCAGACTAACATGACCTGATGACATTTCATATTTCAGTGTTATCGTTCTCTGCATCACTGTTGCCGTCGATGCTCAGCGGACAGAGGTAGCACAAGATGGGGTAGATGATGCTGCAGTCCAAAAGACCTTATACGGCGGTAAACCGTTCGGACACTTACAAGATGGTCTTATTCTCCTTGCCACTTATCAGCCAAATATCGAGTTATTGAAAATCGGTCTCTAAGGCCATAAGTCTTAGACGTCGATCTTGAACTTCATTTTTGCCTCTTCGACGTCCGGTGCCTACTCTTCTCCGATTTTGGGTATTATCAAATCACGCTTGACAACATTTAATAAAAGTAGTTCAAATTCACGTAGCTGGGGATACATTCGGCGTACACATACTATTAGTAGAAGATCCGAATCGACCTTCAGCGAGCTGATAATAGGATGAAACATATTTTATAATAAATTTAGTATGTATTTTAGGAAATATATTAAAAATGGGTTGCCTAAGAAAATCCTGGACAGATTATTTTTAATTATTTTTTAAAAAAAGATTTTTAACACGTTCGCTACCGCTCGTCTCATATATGAGTCGTCTTGGTTTATTATATAGACCACCGGCTCCTATATGAGCCGATGCAGCACTTCTACTTTAAGTTAATTTTTTCTGTCTGGTCTACCGCTAGAGACTCTATACTTTGAAGAGGTCTGTACGAATATATGACACACATACGAGTCGAATGGTCTCGGGATATTTTTTAAGGTTTCCAGTGTATGTGTAAGTAAATATTAGTGCGATATGTCTTCGTCATAGAAAATACGTTTAACTGAAGGTGAGCTGTTAGAAGAAGCAAACATTGTTGTCGATTACAACAAAAGTATGTCTGGGATTGACCGCACAGATCAAATGATTTCGTATTACACTACACCAAGAAAAACCATTAGATGGTATCTAAAATTATTCTTTCATTTATTGGACGTTTGCTTATGGAATAGTAATTGGCTGTATCAGAAAGCTACAGGGAAGAAAAAGACTTAACTGAACTTCAGGGACGAGATAATACAATCACTCATCGACTCCACGACAGCTGACAAGGAGACAAATAAGAACTATGTTGTCCAAAGTTCCAGAATTCCTCATTTTCCAAAAAAAAAAAATCGAAAAAGACTAAGATGTCGCGTTTGTTCACAAAATAAAAAAAGAAAGCAAACATCTTTTGTTTGCAATGTGTGCGTAGACAGCAAAGGAAATCCAATAGGACTATGTCCGGATACTTGTTTTGCGCAACACCATACATAATTTTTCCTGTTTTATGTTGTACAGTATAACAGATTGTTTTGCTATTATATATTTTGTTGCTAGTTTTCTATGAAAACTCAAATGAAATATAATATTTTTAGTTTTTTAGTGTGTAAAAGGGTGTCTCATATATGGGACTTGCGGTCTATTAGTGCAAATTATTACTGTAGACCACTGTCTTATATATGAGTCATATTACTATAAAGAAAAATAAAATAGTTTTGCGAAAAAAACTCATCAATTTATTTTCATTACCTTATCTACTTGCATCTTTTACAAAAAAAACAAAGTGGTCTGTGACAAACGATTTTTTTTTAAATGGCGGTAGCGAACGTGTTAATTAAATGTCGCATAAAGATAATACGAAAATTTTATCCTGAGTAAAAGTATAAAATGTGCAGCCTTTGGGTTGCCTATTATTTAGCTGGACGAACTACCGGGTTGCCAGGTATAAACACTTGATTGGATAATAGGAAAAAAAATATATCACTATATTACCTGTTTTCTAGCGACATGTCTGCAAAAAAATCGGTCCTGGGGTTTGCGAATTTTAAGTATTTCAATTTTGACGCGAGTGAAAATGTGTAACAGAGAGATCCGAGGTAAGTATACTGTGTCTAACCGTGTAATAATAAAGGACTCAACATCGCAGTCGCATGTGATGGGACCTCGATCATAAGTAAGTGCGTATGCTCGCTATTTATACGAGAGAGAATGACAGCGATACTCTAGTAAACAGTGAGCAATATTTTGGAGCAACTGACATTTAGTTAGTAGTTCAACTTCATATTTAATGTTTTTTACGAAAAGCTAACTTTAACGAACAATTATTAAAACTTTCATCAGTAAAATCAATTAAAGATTCGTCCGAGCCACACAAAAAACACTTTGTATCCATTTTTTATAACAAGTGTCATCGCTGTCATTCTCTGTCGTATAAATACGACTTCGATGCTGGGTCCTTTATTATTACACGGTATACTTACCTCGGATCTCTCTGTCATACATTTCCACTCGCGTTATAAATGAGATCATAAAAATCATTTTTTTAAATTTAATTAAAAATAGCCTGCCCAGGGGTTCTTTAGGCAACCCATTTTTAAAGTATTTTCTAATATACTAAATTTATTATAAAATATGTTTCGTTCTATTATCAGCTCGGTAAAGGTCGACCTAGGTTCGGATTTTAGGCTATCTAGGCATTCTAAAACATCGATTTTGGATTCTTTCAAACAAATGCAAGAAAACGACTGCAATATTAATGACACAAGTTTATATAAAACAACATTCACCAAACTTTACCAGATTTTAATCATTTCCTCCTTACTATAGCATTTAATTGTTTTCTGAATGATATTTGTGGAATATTTTTCAATGTTTAAGTACTTCTTAGCAAATAATACTAGTCACGAAAAATTGCTGTATATTTCAAACGTTTCGGGGTCTGGGTCACACCCCGTTGTCAATGGTTAAGAAACTATAAATAAAACAGGCACAATTCGAAAATATAAAATTAAAAAGTTCTTCTGACGTAATAAATATTGTCAAACTTTTTAATTTTACTTTTTCGAATTGTGCCTTTTTTATTCATAGTTTCTTAACCATTGACAAACGAAACGTTTGGAATATACAGCAATTTTTCGTTACTTAGTGGTGTTATTTCCCAAGAGGTATTTAATCATATAGCATTTAAGTTTTACCAAAACAATATTAAATTTAAACATCTCTTGGGTGTTGCGATATCGTTGTCAGTGAGTGCCTATATATTGTCAATGACATAACATTAATAATTGTTATTATCAATATTTATGCATTATACGAATTCTAATCTCGATACGGCGAAAAATTAACGTCTAGTTTTACAAACGTAGACATAGCATAAAGAATATTTTTTCCAGGATTACTTTTTAGAAAAAATGTTTAATTAATATTTTTGTGTTTCATATACTTGTTTTAAAAACGATGCATAATTTTAAAAAGTAGCTACTTTTCTTTTAAATTTTAATTTATCAAAAATGCGTACCAAATAAAATATGGTGAATGTTCTGTACAGGGACCCTAAGTAATTTTTTTGCCTAGAGTCTATTGTACTGCTGATACGGTCGTGTTAGCGAAGTAATAAATTTATTACTAAAAGAAAATTACGCCAAATGGAAATCAACAAAAAATATAAAAATTTTAGGTAAACTAGTGACTGTTGGAAAAGGAGAAACAGTAACATTGAATAGCCTTCCTCGAAGTTTTCTTTGACTTCCATCGTCTTGACGTGGTTGATCTCACAACGTTTCAATAGCTGTGTATCTGCTATCGTCATCAGGTAATGAGGTGAATACCCCCTGTTGGTATGTAGTCTTTTAAAGTATCTCATGTAAAGAAAAATGAAGCTGAGTTCCTGCAATATTGATTAATTAGAAGGCGATTTCAAGGTAAATAAGAAAAATATATTGTCGATCTAATTAATTATTAATTTTATAAAATATAACATTATTTAATCATTCAAAAGTTTAACTTTGCATAATCTCTAAAAAAATTAATTGTTGATTTTGAAAAGTTTAAGTATTTGCTATTATGATGAAACGTATGCCTTATGTAAATCTAGTTTAGATAACATTTAATAAAGAAAAAGGTCTTTATTTGTTTATTTCATGTAGTTTTAATTTCCTAATAATCAATCTCGGTTTTGAATATATAAAAAATTGAAAAATGCCTAAATCCGTAATCTTGATAATATTCTTTGACTACCTAAAATTCTCATTATTTTTCCATTAATAAATGTTTCCTATTTTGAAATAAGGAAGGCAATTTTGAAGGAAAATTTTCCCATTAACAGTAAAAAGCCGGTATAAAAGAATTACCCGGTTTCATTAATGCATTTCTGATAAAAACTAAACCGGCTTCTCTAGCACTATCTAGGTGAAACAACTATGTAAGAAAATTACGCATAATCGATAATGATTAATGACTTACAACGAGTGTGGAAGTTGTGGCTAGGGATCTAGTTGTTCCCAAATGCTTGAAAACGGATTGTTAGGGTAAATTTGAAAAAAAAAATATTGAAGAAGAATAACTTTCCAATAAACACACCCTAAATCTAGAAATTCTATTTCAATTACTAATTTCGCTATAAGAATTTTTTTCCTATGTATTACAAGCTAAATAACAATTGCAAATAGTATAGATTACATTGTATAATAATTATAATTATTCCAATAAAATTATTTAACAAGAAAATAAGAATTTTTCACTGTGGATTAACGTATTACAAAACAACGTACAATTTTATGTTGTGGTTGAAGTTGAATGATAACACGAGCCTTGACTCAAATTATTTTCAAGTAAATATTTCACTAATGACGAAATCGACGACGAAGATGATAACGATGACACATTATGGGAGCCCGACGATTTTTGTGCGATTAAAAGGGTTACACATAAATGAGGGTGCATCATTTTTCATCTTAGTATAAATTTAGTACTTGTATTATTTATTCATATTGTTTGTATGTATAAATTTAATAGTTAATTTTCTTTACAATACAATACTGATGGGGTGGGGGTTGAGTGGCCTAGAATTTTTTTGAAGGGAGATTATTTATTATTACTTTTCAATGTAACATTCCATGGTAGAAATTTTATGTATAATTAGTATGGACTCAAAAAATCGAATGTACCACTTATTACCTTATATTTAAATAGTAAGGTCGTTAATTTTAATTAATTTTGTTGCAGTTATGTTTTGTATATGATAAGCTTTGAGAGTGAGCTTACTGTATGTAGTTTGCTGATTGCTGTATCGTCTTCAAATATTATAATTTTAACACTCGTTTTTATTTTATAGAGGACAGAGGACGTTATGATAAAATGTAAAAAGTATAGGACCTAATATAGTACCCTGAACTGAACAGTTCTATTCGAACTATAAACATCAACAATTCTCTAAAAAGCTCACAATAAATCTAATAGTTGACCCCTTAAACACTCTCAAATGTTTTAAATTTATTCGAACAATAAACATCAAACGCATTTTTATTGTCTAAAAAGCTCATAAATAAATCTAATAGTTGGCCCCTTAGACCTACACTCTCAAATGTTTTCAATTTTTTTATATATTTTTTATTTCACAATGCGTATAAAGATGACTTCGTCAATTATCATGGAGTACTTAATGTGTTCTTCATTTTTTCCTTTGAAACAGGCAAAAAAGTTTCTATGAAGTCTAGTTAAGTTTTTAATCAAGTTTTCTCTTGAAAAAACCATAAGCCAGAACATATATGTCGAGTATTCTCAAATAATTTTTGAAAACATTTTATAAAAATCGTACTGCAAACTCTGTTGTACTTATTCCAATATCAACCAGATCAAAATTTTGGAGGAAATATTTGAATTTTTGAAATTAGTGGCTTACGTATATAAATACTTATTTTAATATATTACATTAAAATCTACAAAAACTGGCAGTGCCTAATAGCAAAAATTAAAAAAATATACTTCAGAATTTGTTGCTAATTAGTTGCTAAAAAAATCGATTTTTTTTATCAAATGTATCTCGAGAAACCGACAACAATGTAGGCTTTCGCTTCTAGTATTCAGTATTCGAGTAACTAGAAGCAAAAGCAGAAGGCTACGAGAATTATGCGAACCGACCTGAAGAGGACAGATGTGACTCTGCCGAAACGTCGTCATTTTACCATCGATCCCGGCAAGCTTCAGTTATCAACTACGCGGATGAATTCCCTGAAACTACCTAATATATATATATATATATATATATATATATATATATATATATATATATATATATATATATATATATATTTATTTTATTTCTCATCCCTCCATCGTTATCAAATAATTCTAAATAACATATAAAAACTTGAAATGTGTCTTTAATAATATTGATTTAAAGCCTGTCCCATTTTTTTAAACTTTTTTCTCGTGTGCTCCAATTTGAAAATTTTTTAATCCAGTCCATATACAGGGAGTCATTAATATTCCCTTTGGGGGTTTTCCTGTTTCTCTTCGGTATGAAGAAAATCTCAGACAACAGCAACAAAAAGGAAAAAAATAGCATCTGGGAAAAATAAATAAACAAATAAATGTAGTTCTCGTGGTTAACAAAAAATTGAATACTAGACTGTAGTCTAACACCACGCAATTTAAGATTGTTGCCTAAAATGATAAACAGACGCCTCCAAACTCAACGACTCACATTTATTTTTAAAACAACTTGTTTATTGGAATGTTCTTACTACCTATTTGTCTTGCATTAGCAGACCGACGTAAATTAATTTTAACCGTTCAACTCTATAAATTGCTTTTTCGCGTTTCGAAAATCTATATTCGTCAATTGCACGGTTCAATGTTTTAAAAATGGCTGGTTTTCATTTTTAAACGTAGTTATATCTCGAAGGAAACACAAACCTTATTGGCCATGTTTTTTCGAATGATAATGAATTATCACTTGTTTGTAGAATAGCTGCCAAGAGTAGTGATTCGAATGCCAAAACGAATATCGTGTGGTTTGAATGAAAGGTTACTGTTGTACTTGATGCCAAAAATAGTGTCAACAACGAAATAAGTCTTCCCCATTTTACAAAGGGTAACAGTCTTTATTTCTTTTCGAATATTCGTTATAGAGATACAGAAAGCTTGAGAGGTGCCCCCAAAATATTTTGTTATTTTAAAGTATATCAACAGCTGTTTTCTAAAAAATAATTGTGACAAAATTGAAGTCAGTTTTCGACATAAAATTCAACAGCAGTTTACAGAGAAGTTGTAGAGAATCAGTGATCCTTCTTAATGAACGTTTATACGTCCTGATTGGATCATTTCTCACCTAGAAAAGTCAGAAACACTGGTAAAAGTGGATATTTTTCAAAAATTTTACAATATAATAAAACTGAAACATTAATCGTCAAAAAGTTTCTGATGTTAAA
This sequence comes from Octodonta nipae, assembly GCA_034190945.1. Classification (NCBI taxonomy): domain Eukaryota; kingdom Metazoa; phylum Arthropoda; class Insecta; order Coleoptera; family Chrysomelidae; genus Octodonta; species Octodonta nipae. The sequence continues at coordinate 17,786,232 of CM067217.1, forward strand.
TTTATATGGGCTCAGAGGGATACTGTCGAATAAGTAGTTTTTAAAAAATTCTAATTTAGATAAATAATTTAAAGAGATATTTTGGATAACGTACCGTATTAACCAGGACATTCCGATCGGGGTATACTAAAGATATTTTATAAGTCAATTTTCATTAAAATGATTTAACATAACAGACAACCAGCGTAGTGCAGACAGTAGCTGCCAAGGCAAGGAAGATGAAAATTATAATTAATTGTATTATTAGATATATATACGTTTTTTCTCCAAATTTTATTAGGTTTTGATTTACCTATTTCTGTGCACTTCGTTCTATTTTTTCATTGGTTTATTAGAATAATGGTTACCTGTTTACTGTTTATTGATATTAATTAAAGTACTTTTTCCACTGGCTGGATCCGCCATTGTCGAGACATCTGAGGAAAAGGAAGGGTGCGTCGATTAAGGTTGTTCGAAAGAAAAAAGTAAATGTTAGGAAAACTATTTCAAACGATTATATAGTGTAGTACCTATCTTCTGTTTAAATTTGGGGTTGATTGCCCGTGCAGTTTTTGAGAAAGGTATTTTAAAATTGCCACTTTATACGTAGGTTCTTATGGGATAACGACGTCTAGACGGGATAAGCAAGTGATATTACATTTAAAAAACGTTAAGCAAGTTACAAAAAACTCCGCAATCGATAGCTTAAATTTACTCTTTCACATGAAAAAAAAAGGTCCCTTACCGTCTAGTTTACTAGTTAATAAAGATAAGAAACAGAATTTTAACAGATTTCAATGTCTTTTCAAATAGGTGACTGAAATATGACAACGATGCCTAGTTTAAAGGCTTATTACTTATGTCTGCAACGTTGATTTATATTACAAAAGCAAGAACGAATAATGAATACGGATTTTTAGTCGTTTTCTGAACGATAATTGTGGAATCTCTGGTTTTTATTTTTTCTGAGTTCTTTGGGAATAACACCACATAAACTTGAAAGTCTGTATATTTAAAAAAAGTCCAAACATTTCAAGGTCTAAATGGTATTAACACAAATGAACAAAAAATTGAAATGATTCGTAATGACAAATTTCGTAAATGACAATTAATGTCAAATTGTGATTTATGAAATTAGCAGTAAATTCTCTTAGTTACATCAATTTTATTGTCAAACAATTAATATCAAATTGTGAATTTACAAAATTTGTCATTGTGAACCTTTTAATTTTTAATTTTCTTGTTCAGTTGTGTTAAGTTTTATTACTATTGAAAACGGGGTCTGATTTAGACCCTGAAACGTTTGGACTATTTGAAATAATAAAAAAAATAAGAAATTGTAGCGTTATTCCCAAAAAATCAGAAAAAAATACAGAGATGAAATGTTCAGTTTTAGGTATCAGAAGCTTATACATTTTTGTAAAAAACATCCACTCTTACCAGTCTTTCTGACTTTTCTCGCTGAAAAATGATCAAATCAGGACGTGTAAACATTCATTAAGAAGAATAACTGATTTTCCACTACTTCTCTATAAACTGCTGTTAAATTTGATGTTCAAAACTAAATTCAATTTTGCTCTATAGCCTGGTGTAGTAAGTTCAGAAAAATTTCTTTGTCAAAAAATATATTTTTGGCAAAATGTATATTCGTAAACATTTTTTTTTGACACCTTCAATAGACAATAAAAGTATACAAAGATACTTTATATATATATATATATATATATATATATATATATATATATATATATATATATATATATATATATATATATATATATATACCTTCGTCTTCTATGATAAAATTTGCGTACAAAATAATGAGGGTATCAATATATCTGACAGGTGAAGTTAAGCTGAAAATTTTGCCGCGACATTCGAACCTAGGAGTTACAGGATAACAGCAATGACATGGAACGGCTCTAGATTCGGAATTTCTGTGTGCTAGTTTAGCCGAAAATCCTAGATGTCGATCATTACATCTCGCGTCTACATAAAGATACTTTTTTGCCTTGCCTATTGATTGTTTTCTACACTAGTGGAAGTCCCACTTGTTTATCGGATTGCTCCCTGATATTTAGAGTCGTTTACACATTTCTTATACACGCCATCAAAAGAAATGTTTCATGTAAAAAAATCAATAAACTGTTCGCACCGTGAATAGAACATAGTCCATAGAAGATTAAAAAATAAAAATCAACTAGAAGTGTGCTTTCGATTTTTTACAAAAATATTTAAAAGTTGTAAAATTCTAGTTTTTTGTATATATCATGGAAAATATTTTACACAAGGCCGCAGCCCGAGGCGCGGGGTCTAGAGGTTCAAACCCCTTCAAATTTTGGAATGTTGGGTAACAAGACTTTAGAATTTTTAGACCAATCAATAGAGATTTTTTCGTGCAAAAAATACTATCAGGATACTGCCTGTGCCATCACATTAAGAATGATTTGTAGTGATATTTTGCTACCTTTTCCACTCGCAACTATGGTTTTTTACTTTATTATAAACAATTGAAACAAGAAAATTGCGTTTTTTTCGTTGCATGTTTATAAAATGAAGAATAATAAACTAATCTCAATGATGTCAACAGGTGAATTGTAAAGCATGGAAATACCAATGAAATGAGCTCAGGATCGATCCGATAAGATCTTTAGTAACAGGGAAAAACAAAAAATACTGGAAAATTTAGCGGTTTTCTTTATATTATCATAACTCCGTCACTTTCGAAGTTGTAGAACTGGGCTTGTGGAAACTGATAGTAACTGATATCTACCTTATGCGTGACTAAACCAGGCGCTATCGGTTTATTAGTTTTTGAATAATTGCTATCTGAAGTTTTTGGTCCACTATTCTTGCAGTGTGTCTCCATGCGATATGGATCGTCAAATATCAATTCAGAATAGAGATGTTGAAAGTAGAGGTATCATTCTACAACGCCTCTATTTTCATTTTCCATTAAATGTCTGTGAAATATACGACAAATGTTAGCAAAAATGACGAAAATTTGGTGAGCGTATGAATGCATTCGAGTAGTGGGGGGAACACGGTTGTTGAGGGGAACTGCTAACAATAATTATTATCGATAGTAACTGTCACTCTGACAGATGGTGAAAGAATTTAATCGCTAAAAAAGCTTCTATACAGAGTGATTTGTTCGATTTTATTATATCAAATGAGAACTGTTTGTTTATTAATATATTTATATATAAATGGTTTCTCGTGTTTGCTTTAATTTGTGGATTTTGGGTTTACGGAACATCGAAAGAGAGCGGTCATTAGAAAAATTCTTACTTGTGAGGATTTTAAATGTTAAAATGATCTATGTATGTGCCTCTACTATATATTACTATACGCTTCCCCTCGACAACCGTGTTTCCCCCTTTCCTTGGATACATTCATACGTTCGCCCATTATTTGTCATGTTTGCTAACATTTTTCAGATATTTCACAGACATTTAGTGAAAAATGAGAATAGAGGCTTTGTAGAATGACACCTCTACTTTCAACAACTTTTTTCAAAATTGAAATTTGATTATCTATGACGCATAGGGACACAATGCAAAAATAGTGTACAGAAAAGTTTATATCACAATTATTCAAAAACTAATAAACCGATAGCGTCTGGTTTTGGCATACATAAAATAGATGTAAATTACTATCAGTTCCTACAAGCCCAGTTCTACAGCTTTTAAAGTGACGAAGATACGATTTTTTTTTAAATGCTACATTTTTCAGTATTTTTTGTTTTTTCTTGTTACTAATGATCCCATCGGATCGAACTTGGGCTCATTTCATTGGTATTTACATGCTTTACAATTGACCTGTTGACACCATTGAGATTAGTTTATTATTTTTGATTTTATAAACATACTAAGAAAAAAAACGTATTTTTTTGCTTCGATTGTTTATAACAAAGTAAAAAAACATAGTTGCGAGAATCTTTGTTAATGTGATGGCACAGTTGGTATCCTGATAGTATTTTTTACACATTATCAGTTAATTTTTGCTCTATTGATTGGTCTATTTAAACAATTAATCATCTTGTTCATTAAAAAAAAATCTGACTATGGCCTTGATTTTACACCTCGAGCGGGCGATTTATTACCCCTCTTTCACAAGAAAGGGCCATTCGTTTAATGCAATTTCCGATAAAACTACTCCATCGATCATTATGAATGTTGAGTAAAATTAGACTTAATATCATAAGTTATCATTTTGTCAGAAATTAATATTCCAATTTTAAGTAATTACAACAAAGTTAGGTACATATGCAGTTTTGAAAAAGAAGGAATCAAATTTTTACTGTTTTTTCCAATCAGAATTTATAAAACTCAATTTAAAGGTACTCCGATTCTAGACAACTTTTCTATTGGCAGTACAACCTCTTTCCATAATAATATAAATAAAATACTCATTTTTTTTTATTGCAATTTTTTAAAATAATTTACTATTGTGAATTTACCATTACTTACTGAAAATTATTGAATTGGTGTTAAATTTTTTGTACAGAAAGGTCTACAATTTTGCTTTACTGGTGTATAAAGAGCCAATCTTCACATTTCGCCTGTTAATTAAAATTTAAGCCTGCAATACACGTTGACCGAGCGTCGCCGAGTGAACGCCAGTATATTTGCATTGTCTTGCCGTCGCTCGGTGTCGCTCGCCTAGTTGGCCGAGGTAAGTCAATCGCCAACGTCTATAGAACTTATTTGGCGTAGCTTGTTACAACTTGCGACCACTTGTCGGTTTTGTCGGCATAAATCAAAGGCGCTCGCGCGCACTCGACCAATAGTATTGACATGTTTGTCCGCGTATTATTGTTGGCGTCCGTCGTAGGTATAAAGCAGCAGCTGAAATAGCGTCGTCCATATTCTTTCAATTAACAATATAAACTGACCAAGTCCAACGTATGGACACCTCTTCAAAACTCGGCTATATTGGTCATTTGCACTAGTTTTCGACAAACTTGCCAAACGTCGAGGCAGTACCACTTGCCTTGTATTAATATGACTACGCTCGCGTTGGCCTAAGCTCGCCCAACGTGTATTGCAGGCATTACATATACCAGTTTATAGAGCAAAATTTAACTCATTTTCGGACATACAGCAATTCGTTTATAATAGCATCACGTCAGTAACAGTTTATAGATAACTATTCCTAAGATTTTAACAGAAAACTCATATGAGCAAACGATTTAAATAATAAAAACCCGCAAATAAGCGAATTTCTTTTTTTTTTTTTTGATGAGTGGTTATACATCCTGATTGCATCACTTTTTTACCAAGTAAACTCAGAAAAACTAGTCTGGTAACTAATAGTTAGTCATCGTCAAAAATGATTTATTTAGACTCACGATGGATATTATTGAATAAGTAGTTTTTGAACAATTCGAATTTAAATAATTTAGAGACCTATTTTGCACATTCCACCGTATTAACGAGAATAGTCCACCCGGGATATCCTAAAGATATTTTGAAAGTTCATAAGTTCCACTTTAATTTGTCTATCTTGGTTATTCGCCATAATGCCGAAAAGTTGGTTTAAAATAATAGTAAACATTGCATTAAATGTAGGAATATGCGACAGCCAGCCAGCGATGCACTGACAATAGCTGTCAAGGCAGGGATCTAGAATTTTCTTAAGGTGGGGGCACGAAATGAAAATTATGGTAAATTGTCTTATTATATGTTTTTTCTCAGCAGTTTATTACGTTTTTATTTACATAACTATTACCTACCCATATTGGTCTATTTTTTTATTGGTTTATTAAGTTACTGGTTACCTGTATACAGTTTACTGATATTAATTAAATTACTTTTTTTTCACAACTGGATACGCCACTGTCAAGACTTCGGAAGAGAAGTAAGGGTCCGTCATTTAAGCCAAATTTCAAAAGCAGCGTTAATATATTGTACGGCAGTATATCAAAAATCCAATATATACGAAGTGAAGGTATTTTATGAGATTTCAAGAGATATTTTGCAAATCGGTATGGAACTCTCGTGGTTAATACGATACGTTCTGCAAAATATTTCTAGAAATTATTTAAATTGTAATTCAGCAATATCTACTTAACGTACAATATCGATCATCAGCGTTATTAATCTCAACGTTATAAGCTTATCACAGGAGGCAGATTAAGGTTACAAGTGCTATTACAACCAAGTTATGAATTTTTTAAAATCACTTTAAATCGGTTTTTATAGCTTTTCTTTATGAAAAATGCTGCGATCAGTATTTATAAATATTCATTTTGAAGATTTTCTGATTCTCTACAATTTTTCTATTCAGGACATTATGAACAGATCATTACTTTTTACACTATAAGCAAAAAACGAAAATACCCCATATTTTTTGGGGTTTTTAAGGCTCAAATAATTTACTTCTATGAGTTTGCTATTAAAATTATGTCAGTTATTACTTATAAACGTGATGGTTTATGCGGTTTGCTGTTGAATTGTATGTCACCTAAAAATCTCTATTGATTGGTGTAATAATAAACTATCATCTTTGCCAAAAATTTTCCTTAATCTTGAAAACAAGATATAATTTATTTAAAATGTGATCCATTCAATACTTTAAGATATGCTAAAAACAAAAAAAAAGAATTTTTAAGATTTTGGTTTAAAAAAATTCAAATATTCAGTTGAAACAATTTTATGTACTTATGCTCTACCCTATCCCGGTAGTTATTCCCAAAAACAAACCTTAATTGTAAATCTTAGTTTGATAAAATGATGCAAGAAATCAAGAAAATCAACTGCATCATGCTTGAAAATTTAGCCCACAAAGATATAATTTTATTGAACAATTTAATAAAAACTGTTTACATACTAACAATTAAAAATAGGTTTTAAATCAATAACCGAATGTCATGTATTTTTATATCTAAACTATAGTTTGTTGACTAATTAAACTAATACTTAGTTTATATCTATCGGGGTCATCTTGAAATACAGATTATCACTGTTTTGTCTATTTTAAAGACTCAAATTTGATTACAAAAGTGTATTACAATATTCCTTTGACTATTAAGTGTCTTATTTTAATTCTTTTTATATACATAACGGAAACAAAAAAAAACGAAGTCATGCAAATAAATAGTATATTAATTCAAGTTCCAATTTGAGGATATTTTTGAAAGTTTTAATAGAAAGTAGTCACCTTGTTTGCAAACTGTATGGCTTTAATGTTGTTTTGAAAACATTCAATTATTTTAGTGCTCTAACTTTTAGCTACTTTGTTTCTTACCTCAGTGAACAGGTAGGTGATCACAAGGATTCCGTATAAATTTCGGGGTAACCTTGAAGAAAGACCAGTGAATTTGGTAATGGCCATGTTTAAAAACCTTAATACTAGAATAAATATAAAAAGTCTAGGCACTTTACACTTAAAAACACGTTTTATGTTTGTTGAATTATATCAAGCGAACGTCATTATCCGCACTCCACACTTCGCTTACAAACACAAAACTGATAGAAATCGTTTTTTCATTCCGCTAATAAGTACATGTTGACTAATTCCTATCCACATCCACCCAAACACCGATTCGAAGCGAAAGGCGAAAGTTCGGTGACGTCAGAGACGTCAGTTATCGGCGAAATGACAACTGACGCACAGAGACGATGGTTAAGTTCTTTGTTTTGTGATATCTATTCATGAAAATATAAATGGTGGCGCTACGAACAACGTTCAGGATTTTCTATAAGTACAGTGCTGTTCCTATTAAAAAGACCAATATAATAAGAAATAAACAAATTGATTACATTAGAAATATTTATTATTATAATTATTGGTCACATTTGTCAACAACACAACGGGTCTTGATCATATTTTTAAGCCAATAAGCAGATTTCTTTGGTGTCCTGGTTCTGTTAGGATCGTTAAAATCGACATAGTACAATCCAAATTTGGGGCTGTAAAATCGTAATTAAAAGTTATAAATGCAGGAGGGAAATGTATTTAATTGTCAAATTGAAATATTGTCCTAACATATTTCGTTATGAAAACAAAAATAATACAAAAAATATAAGGTACGTTTCAATAGAAATTTTGATTGAAAAATTACGTACTTGTATCCCAAGTTCCACTCAAAATTGTCCATCAAGCTCCAATGAGTGTATCCAAATATTTTCACTCCATCATCTATTGCATCTCGGATTCTGCTAAGGTAGCTCTGAAAAGATTTTTTGGAAATAACTACTAGTGAGTATATAATTTGTGAGTGACCATATACTGGGTGTTTATTAAACATTATTTTATAAATCCCATTTATGGCGTTATACGTCTTTGGGTTTCTAATTAGCATGCTTGTTTATTCTGCTAGTCAGTGTAGGCTAGATTTCTTTCTGACAGTGGCGGACCCAGCCATGAAACTTAGATAAAAATGGGAAAAGTAATTAATAAGATTGAACAGTAGGTAGGAAAGCAATAACTTAATAAACTGTTCTATTTAATAACCCTTAATAACCAGTTTTATTATCAAAATTTTTATCTTGCACCCCTCTCAAGGCAATTGTAGATTTACCTCTGCTTTCTGACATTGCTTTGGTAATCACCTATATCCAAGTTGTAACTGGTGTACTCCGTTTTTTTTTGATAGGTTCCATTCTCAGATGATTTCGCTCTACCCCATTTGTCGCAAGAATACATATCGTATCAGTTGTTGCTTCTTTGTCTTCTACTAACATTCTTTCTACTTTCAGGTGCCTTTTTATTTCTTCAAAGGCTTATATCATAGCATTCTGGATACATGCACTTTAGAAGCTAAAGGTGGACGTACTAAATTATAATTGTATCAAATATAAATTACATGTAACATTCAGCGTTTTTATAGATTTTCTAATAATTTATTAACATTCCGGAGTTGACCTATGCCTTAAAACGACCTTGCGCGAAATATGACTCGTGCAAGGATTTAAAGTTTTTTCCACGTCTATACTTGCCCAGATGCGTGGTTTAGGGAGGAGAGAATGAAAGAAATAATTATTCTAAATCAGAAAATGTTATGGCTTGGAGGGGGGCATATCAGAAAATATATGGGAAGCATTGAAGGCTCACTACAGGTTTTTCATGTCCAGGGGAGCAGATAACCGTCTGCCCACCCCTTGATGCGCCCATTCACTTGCCTGTTGTTAAAGGAAAAAATAGATTTACTTGGTAATCAGAAAGATGTTGAAAGATAAAAGCACATGTCAAGTTTTTCGTATTCGATAAACCCAGTGTAGTAAGCCTTAATTTTTGCTGTGGTTGAATTAGTAATTTTGAAGACATTACAATTTTAATCCAATGCAAAGCTGTATGGATCGGTTAATTAAATATTTTTTAGTTGGTGCGATGCAGGGGCGGATCCAGGATTTTTATTTGGAGGGGGGCTTGATCTCGTTTGATGATTTTGGAGGGCGATTGAGCCCCTTAGCTCCCCCTCTGGATCCGCTAGTGGTGCGGTGGGTTGGTCTTCTTTACAAAACGATTTCTCAAGAATTGTCAAAAATATTCTTACACTCATCCGGGGAATCACCCCTTGAACTTTTGCGATATATATTTAATAAAGCACTAAACATTGAACTATAAATTCAATTGACAAATTGAATGCAAGTAAAAATATTGAAGAGCCTGTTTTATTGAGAGTACGTGCAAAATTAAACTCACCTTGAGTAAGATAATTCTTTCATCATCATCAAGACCAGCATAATTAGTTCTTAAACCATTTTCGGTAATCATAATGTCTGGGTTTTCATATCGATTCTGTATCCATTTGAGCAAGTGTCCTACACCCCATGCGCCATTCTGAAAATTGAAATAAAGACTCATTGCCAATAGAAATGTCTTCTGTGCTAACGAAAAATGCAGAAGAAATTAAACAGTTGCAGATGTTTAATAATAAACTGATCTGGATAATTTGAAATGGATTCAAAATTTACTCCTCAGAGTGAGCATTTTTTTTCGCTTTATTTTGCCTATCATCTGTGAGTATGGCCCTATATTATCTTCTTTTTTTTAATTTTGAGCTTAATAGTTTTGGTTGTATTTTAAACATATCCCTTAATATCTATCTGTTAAGTTACTGATTTTAAAATGAAAACATATTTGTATTTTTGACCAGCCTTTCATGTGATATATTGTTTGACGAGCTTGGAAAAAAATGATGTTTTATTTTTTTTGTACAATTTTATAATTTTCAATTTTCCCCCAAAATTAATAATGAAATTTTCGATAAACTTTTCCTGAAAAATTTGATTGGGGTCCTGTATTCCAAATTTTAGCATTAGTAGTATCTGAGATAAAAGGAGTAGTGGGTCAAATATAATGTTTTACTTATATTTATATCAGTATATTTATAAATATATAGGAATATATTTATAAATACATAAGAATATATTTATATTTATTATATTGAAACATTTAATTTGTGATGCGCTTGAAAAATATTAAACTTTTCATTTATCTTTTATTTTAATAAAATTCTCCCCAAATTAATTTCAGTAATTTCGCTTTATTTTTCCGATAAGCTTGTTTCCATTTTTGTTCAAAATTTTGGGCTCGGCGATTATTGTATAAATTGTACATTTAAAAAAATATATTTAAAAAATGTGAAAAAATAAGACTCCAATTGATTATAACGAGCCCTTTCATTGGATCCATTACATGATGCTCTTGAAATGGAAAAGCTGTGGAACCTTTGGTGTGTCACAAATGTAAAAACACAGTTTTGCACCCTAACACCAAACCTTTATTTTAAACACTCAACGCCGTTTCAACAACTCTAAGTTGTCATCTTCAAGGAGTAAACCCAAACTGAAAACATTATTTTCCATTTAAGTTAATAAATTACTGTTAGAATTATTTTTCTTAATGGGTCGAGTTTTGTATATTTTTTTAATATCCTTTTAACAAATTATTTAAAAATATGAAAAAAATGCACTTGTATTCCTCATTCTTCTACTTGATATATTACATGATGCGTTTGGAAGTTTTAATTTTTTTATTTCTGTTTTGTAATTTGCCCCCTAAAATTAATATTACAGGTTTCTCCTTATGTTTCCTGTAAAGTTCAGGTGAGGCCCATGTCTCATTTTTTTTAATTTTACATCTTATAGTTTCGGAGACAAGTCCCCCTACTTGTCTGGGTATTTTTTTAAAATTTTTGTTAATATCTTTTAAACAATTTATTTTAAAAATATGAAAAAAATATATCTGTATTCATCATAATGAGCCCTTTTATTTAAACAAATTTAATTTTATATTTTCCATTTAATTCTGTAAATTGCTCCCAAAATTAATAGGGGTTTCTCCTTACTTTTCCTGTAAAGTTCACTCAAGGGCTTATATATGTAATTTTTTTCAAAATATCTCGTCTTATAGTTTCGGAGATAAGATGGAAAGGGGGAATTGTGCATGTTTTTGTTAATATCTTTTAAACTAATAGTTTTAAAATATGAAAAATATATATTTGTGTACCACAGAATGAGCCCTTTCAATTGATGTATTACACGATACGTTTGAAAAAAATAAAATTCGGGTTTTTCCTTATTTATCCTATAAACTTTGGGAAACTTTTAACATTCTCAATTTTTTCAAAGTTTTAGGCTTAGGGAGGAAACGGTAAATTTTTGAAAATTTTTCCCATATAAGGACCCCTAAAATCGAAATTTCTTCATTAACGATATGCACTCCTGATCGAGTCATCAAACTATACACTGGTATCAAATTTGAACCTTTGCCGTCTAGCAGTTTCGGAGCAAACTGCTGTGATGTGAAAGACCGAGTAATCAGGAGTGTTATTATAATGGTACCCATATATTGTATATACGGAATTCTAAAAATAAGCTCAAGATTGGTCGTTTGTGGAATTTGTTCATATTTATCTTTAATTATGGCGAAGCCACATGTATAATCTGAAATAATCCAGTATTAGAATATTGCGGAACAGTGTGATATGGTCTTTTCAAAATAAATTTCGAATTACAATCCTCACTGAAACATATTTACTTACAATGGTTCCTGGAAAAAAATTATTAATCGAAAGATCGTATGACATTTGTGCGGGTTTAACGATCTCATGGTCTGGAATAGCCCTTACAAGATAGCTGTTGTAAGTGTTAAAAGCCAAGAAATCACTTGTCCCCTTGATGAACTTCTTTTCTTCTTCAGTGAATTCGGGAAGTCGTGATTTGGCATATCCTTCGAGTTTACTTCTATTGGCAATACGGATCTTCATTACTTCTGGGTAATCACCGTGGTAGAGAGGATTGGCCCACCATCCCAACTGAAAATTTCTAGTGAAATAATGTTTGCAACAACGACATAATTGAATCAATGATTACTTTAAATTCGTGTCCTCTATTTGCGGCTTCAATATCTGCAGAACTATTTGTAGCTGGGCCATAATAATAGGTGGTGTGAACCATAGTTACTTTACCTGAAATTTGTGATATTAATAATTTTAAAATCATTCGTAGCAGGTTACTGGTACTTTGAAAATTGAAGAGTTGGATTTATTGAAAAAAATGGATCTACAAATTCTAGGAAACAGAAAATAAAAAATAATAATTAAAATATACAGACATAAAAGAACAGTTGTTAGTTCAAATTTTCAAACTGCCAGATAGAGTTTTAGTAAACTACAATATGTCATATGGAAATCGCAGCATATAATGTTGGGTGTAAATGGTGAGATGAGAATATTTAGAAAGTGAAAAGTAAAAACAAAACAAGTTTATAATTAAAAATAAGGTGTGCAAAAGCTATACATAGAAACTTTGGTCGATATTAACTCAGAAGTTCCCACTATCGCAATGTGAATGTTGTAAAGGAGTGATGGTCTAATTCCACTGAATTATGCTATTTATACAAGGCAATTATATTACATGGAATTTTGTCAATTTTGTACTAACTGAATAAAGAGTGACCTGGTCGATATTCCCATCTTCTTCCCAAGCTGTAATTTTTCACAGAATAGTGTTAGTTTCAAGGGAAAGGATAAGCGTTTACGTAAAGAATGCTCCTTGTAGAACATATTTCTGTATAGCCCATTTACGAAAATACGTGACAAATTTAATAATAGAACAAAACCGACATCAACTTGTTCTAATGATAAAATATGACTAATTGACATAATATTCAACATTTATATAGATGCGTTTTTGTTTTTTTACAAAAAATCTCAATAAATGTGTAACAATTTAGTTTTTTACCTTTTACACAAAATCCACCTATGAAACCGTGTTTGCTACTATGGGCAATGTTAAAGAGAAATGCAAAACCTACAAAATGAGCTACTATAAGCTCAACTTCGTTAATTGGTTCCTTAGATAATGGAATCTTTATCCAAAATTCCAAAAAAATAAATAATCCCTTATATATATTTTTTATTTTATAGCTAAAACATTCTTATTAACTGAAGCGATACATTTTTTTATACCCAATTCATGTTCTAAAAATAAATGCTGTAGTCCCGGTAGTTTTTGCAAAATTTCAGTCAATCCTATGGAAGACATATTTTTTTAGGAGGCCATATTACCTCACGGGATGACACTATCATTATGAAGAAACCACCAATGGAAAGTAGAAGAGTTGATCTCGAGACCTCTCATCTCACTTTTTTAAAATTTAAAGTATAAATACATATAAATACTGACAATATTTGGCCATTCTCTATAATTTACACATGTATTACCCCTTAGCAATTTATCGAATGGACTCGTTCACAACAATTACAGAGAATGGCCAAATATTGTCTGCATTTATATGTATTTATACTTTAAATTTTAAAAAAGTGAGATGAGAGGTCTCGAGATCTACTCTTCTATTTTCTGTCGGTGGTTTCTTCATAATGAAATGGTCATCCGGTGAGGTATTATGGCCTTTCAAAAATATATGTCTTCCATAGAATTGACGGAAATTTTGCAAAAACCACTGGGGCTACAGCATTAATTTTTAGACCATGAATTGGGTATGAGGAGGTCTACCCTTTCAGTTAATAAAAATATTTCAGCTATAAAATAAAAAAATATATATGCGATTATTTATAATCTAAGAAACCAATTAACGAAATTGAGCGTATAGTAGCTTATTTTTCAGGTTTTTCATTTCGCTTCAACATTGCCCATAGTAGCAAACACCATTCCATAGGCGGATTTTCTTTAAAAGGTAAGAAACTAAATTGTTATCGATTTTTTTAGTTTTTTTTGTAAGAAAACAAAACCGCATCGATAAAAATGTTGAATTTTATGTCAATTCGTCATATTTTATCATTAGAGCACATTGATGTTGGTTTTGTTCTACTATTAATTTTGCACCAAAAGGGCTTTTTCTCCGTAAATGACCTGAGCTACTAATTAATACTTGACTACCATTAAAAAATTAAAAGGAAACTACTAGAGGGATTTGTATCAGAAATGGATCGCTTGGCATACTAACTTGCTGGATTTGGGTTCCAGGACAATATGAAGGCGGTGTCATCTGTCTTACGAAAATATAGAAATAGTGTTATTTCTCTCTATGATGCAATTGACTGATCAACGTCCTACACTTACGCCAAAGGAGTTGTAGATAACATGGGTCAGTTATAGTACAGAAGGAACCTAAATTGAAAACAGTGCTTTGTGTAAGACTGTTGCCCCGTTGCGAATGGGATCTTTAAATCTAAGTCTGCCATGTGATATATGAGACAGCAAAATGATACTTGTAGATTAATAATTGTCTGCTATGGTATTTTATTTCTTATGGAACAGTCACGAAAATTGTTGTGTCACTTCTGAAGACTTAATATCTTACCGTTTTGTGTCTTCCGAAATTCTTCATCATAAACATGCCAAGCTGCAGCATGCGCCTTGATGATTTGATGGGCACACAAGTAAGGTTTGATTGCGTCTTCTGACCCGCACACATTTATTGGTTCATTGAAGGTAGCCCAAAATTTGACACTATCCCCAAATTCTTTGAAGCAAATTCTGGCATAGTTGGCGAACCAATTAGGGAAAGAATCGCTGAAAAATCCACCTTGTCTCTCCAGAGCCATTGGTTGATCGAAATGATGAAGGGTGACTACAGGTTCAATTTTATTGGCAAGGAGCAGTTTGATAAGATTCTTGTAGTATTTCACTCCAGCTTCATTAGGAACGTCTCCAGTTCCTTAAAGTGTTCAGACATTTTAGAATAGTTAAAGATTACTAATTAAAAATACAGGAACAAGAACAAAAAAAAAACGTCGTAGGAAATATAGTACACATGTAATATTTTTTTCTGGTTTAATAAATAAATAATTAATGTTCATTTGGTTATTTAATTAAGAAATTCATTAATTATATATTTATAAATTATTCCTGAAACAAAATCAGGACTTCTAGTACCTATAGATATGGAGTAAACATAGTAATAAATAACAACAAATATGTTTTCTGAATGATATTTGTGGCATGTTTTTCAATATTTAAGTACTTCTTGGGAAATAACACCACAGTTAAGAAAATTGCTGTATATTCCAAACGTTTCGGGGTCTAGGTCAGACCCCGTTGTCAATGGTTAAGGAACTATGGATAAGGCACAGTTCTAAGATGTAAAATTAAAATATTTGACAATATGTATTATTTGATTTCTGACGTAACTAAGAGAATTTTATTTGTAATATACAGGGTAGCACAGAAACTTCTAAAGATCATGTAATTATAAGGTTCCTTTCAAATTGGAA
The DNA here is from genome assembly GCA_034190945.1 of Octodonta nipae. NCBI lineage: Eukaryota > Metazoa > Arthropoda > Insecta > Coleoptera > Chrysomelidae > Octodonta > Octodonta nipae. The sequence continues at coordinate 17,801,902 of CM067217.1, forward strand.
GAATTTGAAAGGGAGATCTTCAGAAATTTTATGTGGCGCTCCTAGGTGCGACTTTGTTATAAGATGCATTCGCCAAAAATGCGAACATAGAATTTTGTTGATTCAGTGATCCCATTAAAATCATAAGGGAAAACCTAGGAAAAACTTTATGAACTATCCCGATATTGGGTTGTTCACAAGGAAATGACCATTAGCAATTTCTTCCTTAATCATCGGCAACCAGGAACGACTGAATTCTACGGAGGTAGTAGCGATACAATCGTTTTCATGTAACAAAATTAAAGCAGACTCTTTTAGTTTTCCTTTTGGTGTTGTGTTCTTCTTTGTGTAATATAACTGAATTTTGAAACTGTATTTTATGACCAGGGTCCCAAGCATGTTCACAAATTTTGGATTTTTCAAACTGTCGTTTTTTATGTTCGTTTATTCGAACATTTAGAGGTCTAGATGTTTCTCCAATATAGAATTTATTACATTCACAAGGGATTTAATAAATGCAATTTTTTGTATTTTGAGTTGTGTTATTTGGTTTGATTTTTGATATATTTGATTTTAGTGTATTTCTTGTTTTAAATGAGTCCTTTTAGTCTTTCTGATATACCCGGTATGTATGGTATAGTTATTATATTAATGTGATTATCTTGGGAGTCAGTGCGGCTTGGTGAAGTTTGATGTTGGTTGTTCGGGATTATTTGGTATTCGATTTTGTTTAACTCGTTATTAATAAATTTATTTGGGTAATGATTGGCAGAAAGTACATTTTTTATAAACGTTTGTTCTACATTGAATTTATTGATGTTATAACAGTTGGTTTTTGCTCTGTCATATAGAGATTTGATGATACCTCTTTTTACTGAATTTGGATGATTAGAGTTAAAGTTGAGATACCTGTTAGTATGAGTCGGTTTTCTGTAAACTTCAATGTTTCAAATGTCAATTATGTTTTGGTTATTAAAATTTCTAAGAATGGTAATTTGTTATTGTGTTCAGTGTAAACTGAATAGTTTGTTCTGCGTTGTTTATGTCGTTAAGTAATGCAAGTAAATCCTCAATATTATGTTCCCAAATAACGAATATGTCATCAACATAACGTCATCAAACCAAAGGCTTCATCTGATTTGAGAAAATTGTTTGTTCTTCAAAAAATCAAACCAAATAACACAACTCAAAATACAAAAAATTGCATTTATAAAATCCCTTGTGAATATAATAAATTCAATATTGGAGAAACCCCTAGACCTCTAAATGTTCGAATAAACGAACACAAAAATTACATAAAAAACGACAGTTTGAAAAATCCAAAATTTGTGAACATGCTTGGGACCTTGGTCATAAAATACAGTTTCAAAATTCAGTCATATTACACAAAGAAGAACACAACACCAAAAGAAAACTAAAAGAGTCTGCTTTAATTTTGTTAAATGAACACGATTGTATCGCTACTACCTCCGTAGAATTCAGTCGTTCCTGGTTGTCGATGATTAAGGAAGAAATTGCTAATGGTCATGTCCTTGTGAACAACCCAATATCGGGATAGTTCATAAGGTTTTTCCTAGGTTTTCCCTTATGATGTTAATGGGATCGTGAATCAACAAAGTTCTTTGGTCGCATTTATGGTGAATGTACTGTCTTATAACAAAGTCGCACCTAGGAGCGCCACATAAAATTCTGAAGATCTCCCTTTCAAATTCTTCCAATTTGAAAGGAACTTTATGATTATATGATCTTTAGAAGTTTTTGTGCTACCCTGTATATTGCAAATAAAATTCTCGTAGTTATGTCAGAAATCAAATAAAACACATTGTCAAATATTTTAATTTACATCTTATAATTGTGCCTTTTTTTATCCAAGTTTCTTAACCATTGACAACGGGGTCTGACCTAGACTGGCAGTGGTTTGGACTGAGGTTTGTACTCACACGCTGAGTCTAATGGATGACCAGGCGTTACGGATTTTACCACTCATGATGAAGCTAATGACTGCTTCGATAGTTTACCACCATGGTTGATTGAAAATCCAAATTCTCGGCTGAAGTCCAGGAGTTCTTCCGAATTTCCCGATATACGGTGAAATTTTGGTTGGGTATGAGCCATTTTCTAGATGGATAACTCGCGAATGGATGCTTTTAGACCAACTACTGTGACTCTTGAAACGACAAGAAGTGCATTTGCGAAGTCCAGTCACAGTACATTGCTCAGTTACTTTTTTCATTAAGATTGACCTCAGTTGATTTGAGTTCTCTATAAGAACCAATGCAAAATTCTATTCCGTATTGACGATTGTCACAATTTAATTTTGTTGTTAGCTGCTGCCATGAATTTCAAAAAAAAACAATTACAAGAAATATGAATTCATTCTACTGAACACATTATATATTTGAATTCGAATCTGTCGTTTATATGAAGAAATATATCAAAACCTTACTTACCATTGGGCAATATTCTTGTCCAAGCAATAGAAAATCTGTAATGAGAGACCCCGAGATTTTTTAGCATCTCCACATCAGTTTCGTACAGATGATACGAATTACAGGCTACATCGCCAGTGCTTTTATTTAGAACTTTGCTGTCTGGATCATGTGCTATATGGTCCCAAATACTTTCACCTTTCCCATCTTCATTCCAAGCTCCTAAGAACATTTTAGAACTTAAAGTTCAAATATTTAAAATATTCAAACTCTAAATTTGACATATAGATTAAATGTTTACAAAATAGAATTAGGCTCACCTTCAATTTGATAGGCTGCTGTAGCTACACCAACCATGAAGGACGCAGGGAATGGTTTCTTGGTGTAATTGTATGGTTCGTCAGCATAACTTTCGTATTACATAAAATAAAAATCAGTAACAACAGATTTTTAGTTTAATATTAAATACTCACCTGGTTATAGCAAAGGACGAGAGAAGAAATACAAAAATCAACATCCTTACCAAAAATGTTGTGCGTTGCCAACTGAATTTAGAAAGAAATTCATTAAAAAATTAACAGATATCTTAAATAATGTTTTTCTCTAATGTTATCAACTGATTTAAATGATAAATTCAAAACTATAGATAAAATATTGTTGTCTAATGACTCTTGAGGGTAATTAATTTGAAAAAGCCCTCAAAAATTGTTATTTTATCTATATTACATGGATAACTTGTTTTGTTTTAAGTTGGAGGTACAAAAGATAGATTGTGTCAGAGATAATTTTGCTAACAATGTAAACAATAACTAATTTTTATTATATAAGTTTACAAGTAGAATTTAGGGACTAAATTTATATTTGAATGATGTTAAAGGAAAAACTGTGGAAGCTTTGGTATGCCACAATGTTTAAATAATAAGTATTGAACCCACACCCTTATGTTTTACACTTAAAGTAGTCAACCAAACAATCATCTTCATGGGGATTTACCCTACTTACAATTCTCACTAATTTAGAACACTCTTGTAAATTAATGGGGAAAACCTATTAGGCGAATTAAAATATTCCTAAAATAACTACTTTGCCCTAATATTCTAGGGAAATTAGTATTTTCAATTGCAAAAAAATTCCACAGATATTTGATTGGCTTTTCTTGAAGAATGTATATAGCATAACACATAAAAACTATTGTTAACAAATTTTTATTCCTTAATTAATTATACGGAGTGTTTAAAGTTGCAAATATCGCAATTTTAGCAGTTTTTGTAACTTTTCAGCAACTCAATGAATAGTTCTAGGGTCGGAACTAAGTTTGTTCTGTAAGTAATTTCAATAGCGACTATATGATTGGTTCGTATAGCCGATTAGATAATTAGTTATTGAGTTATTTCGAAAAAACTGTAAAAAATACGCAATTTTCAATCGTCCATAGTTATTGTATAAGATGCGTTGAAATTTGGAAACTCGGCAGAATCTTTCATTTCTACGAGATAAATAACTGGTAAGAATCTCAAATTTACAGCTCAGGCGGTTTTCTTGCAAATCTGATTTTTTTTCCAGGGCTTTTGATTTTACGTGAAGTTTACAATGCTCCCATTTTTAGCTAAATTAATATTTGAACCATCTGAAAGTAACATATTAATTATTAGTTCTTTGGGTACCATCCCTCATAAATTAATTTTGTCTCAGTTTTATTTTATTGTATGGAAATTCAGTTTGAAAGCCTGCATTCCTTGTTTTCTGTTTCAATTACGGGGCTTTTGCCAGCCGTAACAACTGGCAGTAGTAATCCCCATTCACTGTACGTTGGGCTCGTAGAAAATAAATCAGTATATTTCCTTAGTGTCAAAAAAATCGTGGCAAAGACCTTTCCAGATGAGAGCCGAGTTTTGAATCTTATTCTTTTTTCGCCACTTTCGACAATGGGCTTCAAAAAGGCCTTCCCTTCTCGCTGAAAACTATTTAGAAGTCTTTCAATGATCTTTAGTTTACAGTCAAAAACCTCGGAACCCATCGAGCACAAATTTTTCTGAAACCAAGTTGATCAATGATAATTGATTGAACACTTCCATAGCTGACACGGTTAATTGGCGCTCACGTTCAATAAGCTGTCGAACACTATTGGCATTGTCATCTGTAAGGCTTGTCCTTGTGCGTCGATCATGGTTATCATTCTCGTACACCCTTAAATTTTCTCACCCACATATACACACGATTCTGAGACAGTGTACTATACCCAAACTGTGCCTTCAAATGAGTTTGAATTTCTGAGGCTTTAACGCTTTTACTGGTTTAAAACTTTATGATAATCTGTTGCACAACAGACGAATGTAACTCTTGCTTAGTCATGGCTGTATTCTGTACTGACCACACATCATACAATAGATATTAAGGACAACTAGCCGGGTACGCGCATATACTGATTTGCGCGTACCCGGCTGGTTCCCCAGTGTCCATAAACCAAACAACATAATCTAGCTCGAAACTGCATTCTAAGCAGAATAGCAAAATTACCGTTTATGTTTGATTTAGCCTCGTATATAACGTAATTTGCTTGGAAAAAGTATTTTAAACGTCATGTTAATTCGACGACAAGCTATTTTTATTCTACCGTGAGGGGAAATTAGGATCCCCCTCTACTAATCTGTATGCGTTGGCGAATACCAAAATGCAGAATTTCAAATTAAATTTACAGATAATAGAACAAACCCAAAAGAATATTAATATATGATGAGTTACATTCAGATTTATCAAAAAGTAATTTGATGCAGAATGGGAGCGTTGTAAACAACACCAAAAATAAAGAGCTCTGGATAAAAAGTTACATTTGTGAGAAAACCTTCAAAGCCATGAAGTTAAAATTTTGAACAGTTATTTTAGATAGACAAATGAAACTTTTTGCCAAGTTTTATCATTCTAATTAAAAAAAAAAAAAGAATTACGAGTGAATGAAAATTGCGCCTTTTTTCACATTTTTCGTGAATAATTCATTTATTAACTAACCAATCCTATGGATCAACATCTCATTTAGTACTTAGGGTTCCGTACCACCTTCAAGATTCGAATATTCCAGTTTCAGACATGCAGGGAATGAGTGCATTTTCTTATACTTATCCTTATATCTTTTAAAGGAAGCGTTTTAAATTTATAAAAAATATACACTTTGATTTTCCACACATAGACTTTTTATTTTATCTGCTTTAGGATTCGCTTGATTTTTATCACAATACATATGTATTTAATTTTCTAATTTGGCCCCCAAAAAGTAACATTAGAGTTTTATTTTACTAATAAACTTTCAGAAATGCCTTTTATAATCTACTGTCTGAGTTTTGAGGCTTTGTAGATTGGAAGAAAAACGGCAAAATAGGTCAAAGTTTAAATTATAAATTATTCAAATTATTTAAAAATATAAATAAAATATATTTTTCAAATTTTAAATAGTGTAGTTTCTAAAGTGGGAATTAAGTCGATGTTTAATATTTTTAATATCTTTTATATAAATGATTTAAAAATATGATATATTTGTAATTCACATAATGAGCCTTTTATCTGATATATATTACATGATGCGTTTGAAAATTGAACCTTTATTTTCCATTTAATTGTATAATTTGTTCCTAAAATTACTATGGAGGTTTTCTAGTAACTTATTTTCCGTTTAATTCTATTACTTGGAGGCCAAATAATAGAATTAGGTATTTTTTTCATATTTTTCCTATAAACAAAAAAAAATTAGGTCTTAGAGTTTGGCGAATAACGGGGAGAATGGGTAATTTTTTTAAAACATTTTTTTAATATATTTTAAAATATTCATTTTAAAAAAATTAAAAAAATATATTTGTACCTTTTCGTCATAATGAGCCCTGGGATTTGTTATATTACATGACCGGTTAGAAACAATTATAATTTTTTATTTTCCATTTAATTCTATAATTTGCCCCCCAAAATGAATATTAGGGGTTTCTTATTATTTTTCCAGTAAAGTTCAGGTGAGGGGCTATACTTCCAGTTTTTCAAAAATTTTCAGCTTATGGTTTCGGAGATAAGGGGGAATGGGTAAATTTTTTTATATTTTTGTTAATATCTTATAATTAATTTATTTTATAAATATGGAAAAAATATATTCTTTTTCTTCAACATGAGCCCTTTTATTTGATATATAACATGATGGGTTAGAAACAATTTTAATTTTAATTTTCCATTTAATTCTATAATTTGCCCCCCCAAAATATATCTTAGGGGTTTCTCCTTAATTTTCCAGTAAAGTTCAGGTGAGGGGCTATACCTCCATTTTTTTTCAAAATTTTCCAGCTTATGGTTTCGGAGATAAGGGGGGGGGGAATGTGTAAATTTTTGTATATTTTTTTTAATATCTTTTAATTTATTTATTTTAAAAATATGAAAAAAATCTATTTGTTTTCGTCGTAATGAGCCCTTTCATTTGATATATAACATGATGGGTTAGAAACAATTTTACTTTTATATTTTCCATTTAATTCTGTAATTGCCCCCCAAAATTAAAAGTAGAGGTTTCTCCTTATTTTTCCAGTAAACTTCAGGTCAGAACCTATAAATCTATTTTTTTTTCAAAACGTTACGTTTTATAGTTTCGGAGATAAGGGGGGGGGGGAATTGGTAAATTTTGGTATATTTTCGTTAATATCTTTTTAAATAATTTTTTTTAAAATATGAAGAAAATATATTTGTGTTCCTCAGAATGAGACCTTTCATTTGACATATTACATGATGCGTTTGAAAATTTTTTTATTATTAAATTTTTATTTAAATCTATAATTTGCCCCCCAAAATTAATATTAATTATTTCTCCTTAATTTTCCTGTAAAGTTCGGGCAACGCTCTATATTTCCTATTTTTTTCAAAATTTTAGGCTTAGTAGTTTCGGAGATCAGGGGGGGGGAACGGTCGATTTTTTTAGTTTTTCCCCCCGGAAGTACCCCTAAAATCAAAATTTTTTCTTTTACGATATGTATTCCTGATCGGGTCACCAAACTACACATTGATACCAAATTTCAACCTCTTCCGTCCAGAAGTTTAGGAGAAAATGGCTGTGATGTGACAGAGGCAGAAATCCTGAGTGATATTATAAGTGTATCCGTATATTGTATATACGGAACCCTAAAAACACACAAACTGGACTTATTGCCCATTTATCTCCGAAATAAGAATATAGGGAGTCACTTAGAGTTTAGAGAATAATAAAGCGAAAATCCTAATATTATTTTTGGGGGACAATTATAAAATTAAATGAAAAATAAGCATTAAATTGTTTTTCAAACGCATCATTAATACATGAAATAAAAGCCCTCGTGACAAGAAATACAAAAACAGTTTACTATTAGTTATAAAATAATACGAGTAAAAGATATTAAGGAAAATATTTAAAATTTGAAACAATCCCCCCTTTGTCTCAGAAATCATAAAATTTAGAAAACAGATAATATACCTCACTCAAAGTTTAGTTCTCAAGATATAGTGAAAATTATAATCTTAATATTTGGGGGAGGGGATTGGAAAATAAAAGAAATATTATCAATAAATCAAGCGCATCATGTAAGCAGATCAACTGAAAAGTTAAAAGTGTATATTTATCATAGCCTAAAAGGTACTAAGGAAAATATAAGATAACCGACTGATCCCGCACTTATCTTCAAACATATTGAGCCAACAATTTAGAAAAAGAAATTTTGAAAGCAAGTATGAAAAAAATCATGAATTAACCAAATTATTTTATAATTTTCTGAATTATAAAATATAAATTGATAATTGAACATAATTAACTTAAAACTATATATTAAGAATATTTCACAGAGGTATTTAATATACTTTATTGAGAATTTTATATACATTTGTCAGCTAAGCAACGCGTTTTGATCACATTCTTATACCAGTATGCAGACTTTCTAGGAGTTCTTGTTCTGTTTGGACTAGTAAAATCTGTATGATGCAAACCCATTCTTTTTCTGTAAGAAAATCAATGGATCAATACATTTGCGTGAACAGTTCTTTTTCTATAAGTTAAGAAAATATGTCTTCAAGAACCTGTACCGGGTGGCCAAATAACCGACCAAGTAACTGTATAGTGTATATCGACCGCTAGTCAAGCTGTTCATTATAGAGAATTGCGGTAAATAGTGGCCAAACTAAAATCCTGGTATTATTTTATAAAATGGTCACATTTTGGCTAAACATCTTGAATTTAAAAAATGTTGGCGAAAAAAAGTGTCCTCGCAATATATGTAATACCATTCACGGTTATTTAGCCACCATGTACATACCTAAATTTAAAATAAACTTACACATAACTGCCCCATTCGAAATTATCCATAACGCTCCAAACGGTGTATCCAAGCATTTGGACACCATCATCCATTGCGTCTCTGATTGCACTCAAAAAACTCTGCATTTGTTAAAAATATAATAGTAATAAAGTATTTTAAATGATAGCTGTTACGATACCTTTATAACGGAAATTCTGTCATCATCTTCCAAACCTTCATCTTTATTTAAAAGTCCATTTTCTGTAATAGCTATGTCTGGATTATTATAATGCTTCTGAGTCCATTTCAAAAGAGGAGCCATTCCCCAAGCGCCATTCTATAAAATGTTTTATTAAAGTTGCTATTTTCATCTTGGTATGATCGACAATACTTTTTTATTTATTTAGTTGTACCGATATTAGTAATAATTTTTTTTTTATATATATTTCTTTAACTTTCACACAACGTTCTTCTCTGCTTGAGTGGCTTTATTTTGACTAGTTCAATAAAGTTTAAAATAGTACGTTAATTTCAGAATATTTTAGATTTTTTTTTAAATGGAATAAAAAGTTATCTCAATAACTGTAGACCTAATTACTTTTATGTTTTTTTGGGCAATAACACCACAATAGAAATAAAACGACGGAATTGGTGTTATTGCCCAAAAAAACATAAAAGTAATCAAGAATATGCCACAAACAAAGTTTAGAAGACAACTGTAGACCTGTTTCACCGATGTCAATTTTGCTCACATTTTCAAAAGATTCGGTTCGATGATATCTAAGTTTTAGCATCAATTAGCTATTTCTACCACATGATTTATAGAGAAGGAATTGAAATATACAAACATCCTAAAAATTTCAACAGAAAAGAAGAAACAATGAATCTCAACAGAGTCTTACGCTGAAAAACATTAGAGCATGTATCTTCTCAAGATAGCCTGCACTGCATAAAATCGTGGCAAGGGTAGAAAGAGAGGGCACTAGAGACAGTAACAGGCTATTTCACGTGGTGGGTGGAAGCAGCCAATGAACAACAACTGATCGTATTTCATTGGAAGCAACTCCCAACTGTGAAATAGCCTCTGCCTTTTGGTCTTACCACGACATTTGGGCACCACAGGCTATCTCCAGAAGGCAGAAGCTCTAAGTGAAAAACACACAATGCAAGGATACAAAGTACCGTCATCAGTCATTCAGACCGCACTATTCAGGCCAAGCCTCCTATTGAAGGTATACATTAGTGATGTGCCGGATATCCGTATCCGTATCCGCGGATATCCGAAGGAGAAGAAAAATCCGTATCCGTATCCGTTAGTTTTTTGCGGATCATTTACGGATCTTTTACCATATTAAATTTTAATTCATAGATAATATTTTATATATAGGTGATTAGGCAACAATGAAAAACTGTTAAATTAAGCAAATCTAAAATCCTTCATTGCGTACTTATCTATTAATTCATCAAACTTGATTGTTGCTTGGCACCGACTTCAAAAATATACTAGATTGGTAGGTAATTAATTTCTACAGAATGAGCACCTTTTAATGTTTCCATTTTTTTCTTCCTGGGTAGGTACCTAACAACATTGAATGTGTTATTTATTTGCTAGAGTTGTATTTTGTTATAATTATTTTTAGCTTTTTAGTTATAGGTAGAAGTCGGTTATATTTTTTTTAATGTTTTATTTTCAACTTTAGTATTTTTGAACTCAGGTAGTTTTCATTCTTTATTTTGTATGTATAACCTTAATAGACAGAACCAGGTAACATCGAAAGCCTCAACATTACACAATGATACTTTCTCATTTAAATTGACAGGTAAATCTTTACGAACAAAATGTACTAGTACGCGTTGACTTAATAAGCCCAAAATATATTTATGCCTTATGGACTACGCCATGTAACCTTTTTTCAACTTTTTTTGACAACCCTGTATAACTATAGATAATTCCACTCCAACCTATGTACCAACCATCCTGAACATACAAGACAAGCATAAATTTGTTAGCTGCCTTCTATAGGACGGAATAAAATCCATCCCATATTTACGGAGTCAAATCCGTCCTATATTTCAACCATAGTATATAACTCCTTGTGGGCTAGCCCATAAATTAGTTTATTTTTTACATTTTATATTATCGTCCTGTGTAACATTAATTCATCTCCACACTTTATGCAACTTCTTATGGGCTATAAAAGAAATAATTTGTTAATCACACTGTATAAATATAATTCAACTGCAGCATATATTTCAACCATCCTGTATATGATTTGCTTATGTCCACATCATATAACAGTTTTTTAATCACCCTATAAAATTTTAATTTCACATTTTTTCCAACATTTTTATACCACCAAACGTTCAGTCCACCCTATATTCCAACCATCCTGTATATACGGCTGCCTACGGACCACTATCATTCTAGTCCGTCCTATATTTCAATCTTCATATAAATCCTTCTATCACTTTACTTTGTGATTTTGTTTGCTATAACTAAACACAATGTCTATAAACGTACCAAATAGCAGTTTAAAGTTTGACATGTGTTGTCACTGAGTTTTCTATTAGGCCGGGAGAATGTGACAACCAAAAGCACATTTAAATAGGTATTTGCCTATACAAACAAAACGAGCTTGGTACTCATTGATTTAAAGAGCCGAAAATACTATGCTTTACTACCTATATGCTTGAGATGTACATAAAAAAATTTCAAATTCGTAATTAAAACTTCCAGTGCCTAAAATTACCGCACTATTACGTTGGAATTAAAATATTTATGGGGAAATGTCCGTTTTGTCATTTCGATGAAATTTTTGATAAGAATTTTGGAATTTTCGGCGATTTTCTGCAAAACTGCAAGTTGCACGTCGCAGAAAAGTATATGAGATCACCTAGGGATCTTCCTTAATAGAGTAAACGTTAAAAAACTGTACACATCCATAAGGAGATATCGAAAAATCGACTAAAATATTAGGGATATTGGTCGATTTCCATGCACGCATGTGTTCATTCACAAATTTTATCACTTTACCAATGGAATTCTTTTCCAAAATTTGATGTTTCACCAATCCGGATATATACTCTATTAAACAAGACCATATTCGTTCAAAACGGTGCACCACAGGAGAAGAAATCAAGTACAATACATACAAAAAAAAAGCGAAAAAATACGGAAGTCGGTTAAAAAAAGTTAATAGTCATAATTAAAATTAAGTAAAGGCAAATGTATTTGAAAAACAGCAACTTGGCAGCTTGGTCCCCCAAAAAGCTATTACGTTGTGGCTCATAAACAATTCCTGCTGCACTAAAAAATTGCTCAATTGGAACGCTTGTCGTCGGTGATGATAAATATGTGCGGGCGATGTGACTGAGACCTCCAAGTGACTTCTTGTCCAGTCTATAATTTTCATACTTAAATACTCTTAATGAGGTCAATAACTTTTGTCCATAACAGATTGTCTCTTTCCAAAAGTTTATGTGCAATATTTACCGCCGTGTACTCTAAACAAGTTAAGATCCGTATCCGCGGATCTTGGGACCAAATATCCGTATCCAGATCCGTATCCGAGGATATACAATTTTAATGATCCGGCGCATCACTAGTATAAATATACAGAGCATCAGTAACTAGCTTGCCCAGCGATCACTTAGATCACTACCACACCCTCTCCCTTGAAAATGTCAACCGTAGTTGAAGATGAAAAATTAGGTAAAAGATATTTCATCCGACCACGGCTCAATAGCCCGGAAATTAAAATCTCTCATTTAGACTCCGGTACTGAAAGCATTCATTATGTCATTTTTCTACAGTACCTTTTTCGTTACTTATAGGGTTACCATGACAAAAAATGCTATGATCCATTTAGTTTGTATACAAAAATAATAATGGGAGTCATCTAACCATGAGTGGTTTTCTAGAACTACTCTCACAGAATAGTATTTTTTAATTTATGAAAATGTTAAAGTTGTCGCGAGAAATGTAAAATGTGGTATGCCTCAGTGTATTATAATAGGTCCAATATTATCAAGAATCTGTGTTAATGATTTATTTCCTATGCTACTGTGATGTGTAAGTTTGCAAAAGGCATCTACAGAAACTGTTAATATTTTTCAGTTTCAACAACACTACTAAATGGTGAATTATAAACTAACTAACTCATAATATCGGAAATATGCCAATTTGTTAACTTCCATGAACATACCAGCCGTGGGACTTTGGGAAAGAGAAGAGTCAAGAAAATCGGAAAATGAAAATTATAGAAAGTCAAACTAATAAAGAGTGATAAAGAATCAGTCGATTTAGATCATTTTACCTTTGCACCACTTTTTCTTCCGAGTTCTTCAATACCCATATCATAGTCCAATCTTGGCGGATGAACGATGGGTGGTTCCGGAATATTTTTGACAACATAACTGTCGTAAATGTTGATACAGAAATAATCACTGCTGCCTTTCAGCATTTTCTTTTCTTCTTCGGTAAAAGTTGGCAGGCGTGATTGATTGTAACCTTCGAGCTTGCTACGCATGGCAATCCTGGTTTTCATAATTTCCGGGTAGTCTCCATAATAGCGTGGATGAGCATACAACCCCAACTACAACGTTAAATCGTAAGTAGAATCAACGAAATTTAATGCTTAATATTTACCTGAAATTCCATTCTACGATCTGAAGCTTCAATGTCTTCTGTTGAATTTGTTGCAGGACCAAACCAAGGAATTGCATCCACAAGACTAATTAAACCTAAAACATAAGCTTGTATAAAGCAATATGCTATTTTTAATAGTTGTACCTTTTTGAGTTGCTTTGAACTCCTTTTCATAGATCCTATAAGCCTTGGCGTGTGCTCTAAGGATATTGTGCGCACATTGGTAGTCTTTAATGGCAGACATATTGTTTCTATTTCCACAGAACCATTCTGGTTCATTGAATGTGGCCCAATATTTTACGCTGTCACCAAATTCTCTGAAGCAGGTTCGAGCGTAGTTTCCAAACCAATCGATGAAATCATCTGTGTAATAACCACCAAGTTTTTCCAAGGCCAATGGCATATCCCAATGATACAAAGTTACAAACGGCTCTATGTTGTTATCGCGAAGTTCTTTTAATAGATTCTTGTAGTACTGTACACCGAATTTGTTCGGTTCTGTTCCGGTACCTAGAAATTAGACAGAAAAACAGTGAGGGAATATTTTTTGATAACCAGTTAGATGTACCCACCATTTGGAAAAATTCTGGTCCATCCAATGGAAAATCTGTAGTGATTCAGCCCCAAAAATTTCATTAACTGAACATCTACTTTGTACTTATGGTACGAGTCACACGCCACATCACCATTGGAACCGTTGGGATCTCGATGGAAGTCTCTATCGCAAATACTTTCACCTTTTCCATCTTCGTTCCAAGCGCCTTCTATTTGAAATGCTGAAGTGGCGCAACCGAACGAGAAATTTGCCGGGAAATATTTGTTATTAATTACATCGTCGGCAGCTGCAAAGCTAAATAAATAATTATTTTCTGAATGGTAGCTGCTGACTTTTCTAAAAATTTAGAATTTTTTGGGGAAACACCACACTTACAGTAAAGTTTGTATATTTCAGATATGTCAAACCTTTAAAGTTGTAAATCAGACAGGTTTTCAAAGACAATAAAACTTAAGAAGCTTGCCCGAACCAAAAATAGCTTCACATTCAGTGCAGATGTCGGGAGTTGAGGATTAGTTGGAAAAGATTAAACTTTCTTCAACCATATGTAGGTGGATGAATTCATTGGACATTGGAACGCGCAAGCTTCACAGTAGGATTCAGTTTCATCGTCTTAATAAATTCAAAGTAGAAAATGATATATATAGAATTATTTTGATTTTCGTATGCCAGAAAACGAATTTAATGAAATTAAAAACTACATTATAAGCTACAACAGCTCATTCAGATCACAAAAACATCAAATACATTTACGTAAGTTTAATAAACTTCTTTTAAATGACAATATACCAAAAAATAAATATTTGATCTAAGAAAAACTGCCTTTCATCTATCAGGTAAAGAATTACACATTCGTAAACCTCAGTTCTACAAAAAGGCAATTTCTCCAAAAACTATTCCGAAATTTGATATTATCAGTTTTATAGTTCTAAACCGCAAATTGAAGTTTAGTAAATCTGAAGACTATCATATAGGCACAAAAAGTGTCAAATTGTATATTCTATAATTGACATTGAGAACTTATACTTTTTTAAATTTCTTTAATTCCGTTGTATTAATTTCTATTCCCATTGAGAACGGGGTCTGATTTAGACCTTGAAACGTTTGGAATATTTCACTTTTCCACAAGTTTATTGTTATTTCCAAGTAATTCTAAAAATACAAAAAGTAAATAACGTTTAGCAAGTGTTTTAGTGACGTAAAATATACTGTGAATATGTGGGCATCGTAGGTACCATATAAAATGTTAGAAAATATTGAATATATACTAGACAATATATTCAAATATCGGAATTATAATCAGTTTCGATCGATTGGCAAGTACATTCATCCGATTTGACCTAACTCGTTGAAGAGACCGAAAGCTCCATTCATAAATCAGATGCAAAACCGATCCAACATTAAATGTAAACAAATGATGAGTGAGAAGAAGACAGAGCATCATGAGTTGCTAGCCGGCAACAATGTACAGCTTGAGACCTGTTGTCGTATAATGTCCAGTAGCGTAACGTAGAAATATTAAACAGTTTTAAATGTAATCCAACATCTATTACATATTTTAAATTCAATAATTACAAAATCATGTTGTAAAATTTTAATGTAATACAACAATTATGGTGATAAAATAAATATAATTAGTTTAACGTATTTGCATAACGGTTATAAACATATCTGACCAAACCTTAAAATTTCTAAATATTTATTTGCAATTGGGAACTTAATTATTTTTGAAAACTCCATATTGAGTGGTAAAGGCGTCAATTGTCATGGGTAAGAGGGATGTATTGGTGTCTCATATTATGGATGTAAGGACAGATTCTCAATGAATCTAGCCAAAAACTTGTACAGAGGGATTTTCGGTGTTGCTAATTATAGATTTGAGGCACGATTTTCGAAATTCAGAATGAAAACTCCATTATGCCGTATAAGGCGAACTAAATGAATCTGCGTAAAAAATTGTAAAAGGGGTTTTTTATATCGATTATTGTGGGTATGAAGACAGATTTTCGAAATTCAAAATGAAAAATCCAATATGTAGTAGTAGTAGCATTGATTCTGCTACATAGAAACTTATATATCTAATTAACATTATTTCGTACTTAAACTATTACAAATAAATCTATTATTTAAATATAATTAGTTTTTACATTTGCCACATTTTACTTAAATATATGAAGACTATTTATATATCTTGCATAAAAAGGAAGCTTATTGTAAATTACCAGGTCCTTGGTACCAGATTTCCTTACTAGATAAAGTACTGGTGTTGTACTAATGAATTTTACGTACCAGTGTTATGCTTTTAGACATATAGGTAATTGGGCAACATATTAAAAAATACAAACATTTTCTTTTAAATTAGTCGTTGTTTTTTTTATGATTTTTTCTATAGATCCTCTAAAAACAGAGCTTTTGTATAAAAATTAGCAAATCTGTATCTCCTTTTCTATAAATAATATTATAATCATTGTTAAAAAGATATGGACTGTCAATTTTTAATAAATATACTTGTGAAATAAAGCTTAATCAGTACGGCACTGAGTCATAAACAACGTATACATAATCACTTACCGATGAAAAGATAAATCCGGAAACAAGTTATCTACTTTTCCACAAACTACACAACCACGCACCAAGATTAAGCAATAAATAAAATGTTTTTTTGCAAAAAGCTTCAAAATATCACCAAAAATGCACTTAACCTCAACGCAAACACAGTTTCTTGCCGGCAACATGGTACCAAATAAATTCATTCATAAATCCATACTGGTCGTTATCCCATCGTAAAAGTAGTAAAAACGTTGCCAAATGTAGCCATTTTATGTATTATACTACAATATGAGAATAATTTGAGATATTTCTGTAGTAAATATTCCAGCGCCACATTAAGCGTCTTATATAATTAAGTTAATTATGGTTTATATTTTCTGTTGCATGTTATATGTTGTGTGCAAATCAGTAAAGTATTTTAGTTTCTATATTCCTGTCAATTAACTTATAATGATTTTGTTAAATTTGGCTACAGTGTATCGAGAATAAAAAGAGATAGTTTGAATGTTGGAGCGCATAAAAATGTAAACAATTGGGTCTATTATATTCGTAGGTCTGTGGCTGTAAATCAGAGAACCTCAGGAAGCATGGCTGGATAGTTGGATTACAGCACGAGTTGATCATGAAATTAAATATGTTGGCGCACCATCATTCATGACTCACATTAAATTTCAAATTAAAATGGCGCTTTTTGAAGTAGTATGTGCAAATTTTCCATTAGAAACCGATGGCAGATATCGCCATTTAAAATTGATTTAGCTTATGTTAGAGAAATGTTCTAATAGAGAGGTTTTCTAGTAATTCCAGCCCAAAAACCTACTGTTATTTGCTCTTAATGGTTACAACTATACATAAATAAATCTCTTATATATGGTTACAACCTACATTTGTATGCTGACCCAAACTCGATTATTGCAAAAATGCTTTTTCTTTGAAAGAACTTTTCATCTGAGAACATTATTACAACATCAAACTAACGGGTAAAACAAAAAAACATGAAGGATTCTGCAAGCCATAATGTGCAAGATATTTGTATTTTTTTTCAAAAGCTATAGTATGTACAGTATTTTCAATAATTAAAACTGAAATTTCAATTTAAGGAGCTTTTGTATTAATATTGACATATTTTAATTATTTGGTTTACTGTAACAGTTCAACCTGCCAAGTACGTATTATATTAGATTTTCGCATTTTAATTGTAAACTTGAAGTTCTATGAGGGGGCGCTCGGCTTAATCGCAGTAGATAGACTACAGCGGGGACAGGACACTTTTCATGTTTTAGTTGAAGATGGCATGAGGGGGTTACCATGAGATCACATAACTAGATGTGACAAGTCTGGTGAAGAATCGTCAATAACCAGAAGACTTGTCAATAACCAGTAGGTGACATTAATAATATCTGTGACACTTTGATTTTTATTAGGTGGCATTAATGTGACACTTTTATTTTTATTATGTTAATATCTGTGACACTCTTATTTTTATTATGTGAAACTTTTGATTTGTCAAGACAAGTGTCACCAAAATTTGTTTTATTGAGACATGTGCACGCTGATCACGCGTGATGCACATGATACTTTAACAATTAACATTTGAAGACAAGTGTCAGCTAAATGTAACTCTTGATGCAAGTAACACGCAGATCACGCGTGATGTGCATGATATTTTGCATAATATTTAAACACTCAGTTCACTCATGATGTGAGTGATTTTGATTTTTGGTTTTAGGTTTTTACACAAGGAAAAATAAAAAATGTATATAATATTTTAATTTTGGTTTTTATTATCTATACTATACTATACTATATATACATTGTTTTTCACCATTTTTGTGACTCCTCAAACTCCCCCCAATCGTTTTGTGTGGAGTTAATTGGGGGTATGTAAACATACTCCATTTGTGGTGGTGGTGGTGGCGGTGGAATGTATGTTGCAATTGCTGCATCCTCTCGCCTCCTTTTTTTATTCGACTCCTCCATTGCAGATGTGGATGCAGTTATCATTATATTTTCTAATATTTCCATTTTCCTTTTTCGTGGTTTCACTATCCTTGGAAGTTCGGTTGTTGTAGGTTGAGGAAGGGGATGATTTATTGGTAGCGGCAGAGCTTCCTCTTCTTCCTGCGAAAAATTAATTTTTAATTTCTCGATGCCGCTACACAATAATTTCAGTTCCTCCTCATTATCGGCGAACACTCTCATATAATTGACCGGCAGTTGTTTTAGTTTCTTGTCCACTGTCTCCTTTTTAGGGCAGTATGAGAGTGACAAATATATTTTGTATCCAGAGACATTAATACTTGTCCTTCCAAATCTAAAATATAACAGTTTAAATGTTAATTTTTTTACTTAAAACCTGTAAAAATTAAAATATGATGATATGAATACTTACATGAACAAATTTTTTAGAAATACCACCAACAAATTAGTCTCTCTCTCCCTGCAGCCACGGTAATTCTTCCTCTTCTTCTTCTTCAGACTCACTAGATGTATAACCATTTTCAATTTCCACATTATTCACTCTAGCACGTTCTAATAATTCCCATCTAACATACATATATTTTGGAAGCATTTTATATTATTTATTGCGGTTCTGTCGACTATTTGCTTCGCTTTCATACTAAATGTATTGATAAAATTAATTTACATTACCCCCAGTCTGCACATAAGTTAAACAATAATATTAAAGTCATGTACATCACGAGTGATCTGCGTGTTTAAATATCATGCTCATCACGCGTGATCTGCGTGTTACTCGCATCAAGAGTTACATTTAGCTGACACTTGTCTTCAAATGTTAATTGTTAAAGTATCATGTGCATCACGCGTGATCAGCGTGCACATGTCTCAATAAAACAAATTTTGGTGACACTTGTCTTGACAAATCAAAAGTTTCACATAATAAAAATAAAAGTGTCACAGATATTAACATAATAAAAATAAAAGTGTCACATTAATGCCACCTAATAAAAATCAAAGTGTCACAGATATTATTAATGTCACCTACTGGTTATTGACAATTCTTCTGGTTATTGACGATTCTTCACCAGACTTGTCACATCTAGTTATGTGATCTCATGGTAACCCCCTCATGCCATCTTCAACTAAAACATGAAAAGTGTCCTGTCCCCGCTGTAGTCTATCTACTAATCGCCACCCTCCTTTGGGTCCTTTGGACTTATGATACTATTTCCAGTCTCTGTTGCGCTTCATTAGATAAACCCGGTGTGTAATGATGGCCTGTCTATTCTCAATTTTTCATCAAAATAATATTAAACAGATATTTCAAATATCAAATTGTGTTTAAATAATTGAATGTGACAAAATTAATAATATGAACAGCAATGTTTAATTTATGGACATACAATAACGGTTCATTATTTTTTAAAGAAATTCAATAAATTCAAAATAATCAAGGCGGCATTAATTTGGACCCCACTGAGTTCAACCTAAGCTTAATAAAAAATATTTTTGGGGTTATTAAATAACTTTTGTAAATTTCTATCACTTTTTATATCAGAAATATAGCGGAAAGGTTTATACGATTTTTATTTTAAAATAAAATAAAAAATATGAAACACCCTATATACCATTTTTATAGACAAAAATAATGGGCATACATATTTTATCATATTTTCGTTCATCTTACCTTGATATTAGGATACAAGAAGTGATAACTACCTTACAAAACATGTTTCTAATACTAATCAGATTTTATCAATAATTTGGTATTTATTAGGCTCTTGAGATTTTGTTACATACATCACAGAAATTTACATATCAGTCAATTACAATGTAGTTAAACGTTTAAAGAGAAGAATTTATATGAAAGAATATACTGAATTCAAATACACTGTCCCAAACTTAGAGTTTATTGTACCATTATTGGTGGTGTAGGCTCCCTTATCTACTCACTGACAAAGAAATGGCGACACACAGAAGATGTTTACATTTAATATTGTTTTGATAAAACATAGACACTATAGTAAGGAGCAAATGATTCACATTTGAATGAAAAATTTTAAATTTTTATAATTTTTAAATTTGTTAATAATGTGTTTGTCCACCGTGGTTATCTATACCCTCCTCCACAACATTTGTTCAATAAGGTGGTCATGGGCGTACCGAGGGGGGTGGGGGCAGCTGCACAGAATGTCAACTATCCAATGTGGACGTTCTGTGCACCACTGTATTCGTTGCTGTAGATGCTCAGCGGTCAGAGGTTACACAATATGGGGTCGATGATGCTGCAGTCCAAAAGACCTTATACGGCGGTAAACCGTTCGGACACTTACAAGATGGCCTTGTTCTCCTAACCACTCATCAGCCAAATTTCGAGTTCT
Organism: Octodonta nipae; assembly: GCA_034190945.1. NCBI lineage: Eukaryota > Metazoa > Arthropoda > Insecta > Coleoptera > Chrysomelidae > Octodonta > Octodonta nipae. The sequence continues at coordinate 17,822,691 of CM067217.1, forward strand.
TAGACGTCGATCTTGAACTTCATTTGTGCCCCTTAGACGTTCGATGCCTACGCTTATCCGATTTTGGGTATTATCAAAGAACGCTTGACAACACAAGAGTAGTTGGATTTCTGTTCGTGCGGTTAGCGATTTCTCGAAATAAAAAACCCGCCTTCAAAGTCACTCAGTTGGCGATACATTCGGCGTACACGTACTCTGGGCATGTTAACATTTCTAAACATTGATTCTGGATCCCATCAAACAGTTTGTTAATTGTTACATTAAAAAAACTTGACGAGAAAAAGACAATACGATTCCTCGAAGTTTCCTTGGACTTGAAGTGGTTGATCTCACAACGTTTCAATAGCTGTGTATCTGCTATCGTCATCAGGTGAATGATAGGAAATTCAGAGTATCACTCGTATTTATATTATACCCTTAACCGGTCATGCGTCGCCGGTCATGGTCATTGGGTCTTATCTGGTCCAATCAGCCTCGTCGTACCTGAAGGTTGGTTGCCAAATATCCATCGCCAACATCTACATAGAATAGTTCGAAGAACATGCACTGAGGAGTTTCGAGAAACAGCCTAAGCTATGGTTGAGGTATGTCGATGACACCTTTATTATTTGGCAACATGGAGAGACAGAACTACAGGCATTCCTGGAGCACCTGAACCCATCCCAACCATCCATTAGATTCACCATGGAGATGGAAGAGAGTGGGTGCCTACCATTCCTTGATGTAAAATGTCAAAGGACAAGGACGGGAATCCAAACAACAGTCTACAGGAAGGCTACGCATACAGGATTATAACTTCACTACAATTCCAACCACTCATCAGCAATGAAAACTGGCTTCATCAAAACACTAATCCATAGAGCCAAAAATATCTGCAGCACACCAGAAGCCCTCAAAGAAGAACAAGTGAAACTTAGAGAAGACCTTTTGGCGAATGGATATCCGGAAACGATCATTACCAAGGCGTTTGAAGAGCTGGACAAACCAACTAGGCAGGAAGAGGACACCACGGTAGCAACTCTAATATTACCGTATACTAAAGGCCTGTCGGAGAAACTTAGAAGAATTGCACACAGTTATGGAATCAGAATTATCTTCAAAAGCAACGACACCTTGAGGAACATGAAAAACAAGAGCGAGGCCCAACGCACCAGCAATACCAAATAACTGTATATACAGCATACCGTGTGAATGTGGCTATATTTACATTGGAGAGACAAAGCGACCGCTGGACACCAGGATTAAGGAACACCGCACAGCTACTCAAAGGGCAGAGGTAACGAAGTCTGGGTTAGCTAATCACGCATGGACCGAACACCATAATATCAACTCGGACCAGGCTAGAGCAATTCACAAGGAGGAGCACTGGTACAAAAGAAAATTCATAGAGACGGCATATATAATGTCGAACGAAAATATAATTATCGAGCCCAGCGTCCAAATTAAAAATATTTGGAGAGCTCTTCTACCTCCAGGTACGACGACGCTGATTGGACCAGATAAGACCCAATGACCATGACCGGCGACGCATGACCGGTTAAGGGTATAATATAAATACGACCGATACTGTGAATTTCCTATCATTCACCTGATGATGATAGCAAATACACAGCTATTGAAACGTTGTGAGATCAACCACTTCAACACGATGGAAGTCCAAGGAAACTTCGAGGAACGAGTTACATTGTCTACCAACTTCAGATTAACAATACAATTTATTCTATGATTATTCTTACGAGAAGTTTTAATGAAAATTTATGTGATTGATTGAAATAAATTTTTCATTAAAATTGTTGGCAGCCCACATTTATGTTTAAAATTGTCAATACCTCGCTACCTCTGTTTCGGCTGTCATGTCATATTCATATTCTTGATGACAAGTATTACCTCATATCTTATTTATGTATTGTTTTTCAGTCTCTACTTCTGCATGTATGATCTGTGGTCTTTACTTGTTATTCTAATTAAGAATCTCTTTATATAAACAAAATTTAGCATTTTCAACGAAACTAGCTGATATAAAGGTAAATTAAACATCGAAATTAGTAAGTAATTTCGAAAAGATTGTTGAGGAGGTCTTGAATTATTTTTTCTGTTCATTGGGTTTTCTCTCCTCTAAAATTTTTCCTGCAACAGATAAGTATTTAAAAATTGTATATGTAGAACAAACTGTAGTCAAAAAATTTGACACTGACAATTTTTTGACAAACAAAAAATTCAAGATCAAAGCGAAAATTTTGTAGAAAAAACCTCGAAAACAACACTAAACGATTGACAACGACTCCAGACTCGGAGTTGAAACGTCTCCAAACACAGATAAGTATTACACAATATACAATACATTACTTATATACAGGAATACTGGTTGATCATTTTGTAGACATCTCTTTCTCTCAGAATAACTGTGAGGAAGAATCTCTGTACGGACAGCCAATAATCCGGGCAATTTTACGAAATTGCCTTACTACACTTTGTTCTACATATACAATTTTTAAATACTTATCTGTTGCAGGAAAAATTTTAGAGGAGAGAAAACCCAATGAACAGACAAAATAATCGAAATTAGTGTCTGTGGTGGAATATCTTTTAGATCATTTTGGGTGTACTTAGAATTTATAAAATTCGAAAAATTTGTTGTCTTTATTAATGTGGTTGATGATAATGGTAATGCGCCACATTGTCTGCCACCTCTGTAAGTGGGAAATTCTGGTCTGCCTTCAGATATTCTGATGTATTGACTTCCCTAAATAGGTTGCGGACTGTCTGTATATATGGAATGGCGATGGGATAAAAATCCGTAGCAAGTAAAGGCTCATTCGACTGGATTTCAGTAAGAGCTAATGGTGAGGGAGGCAGAATATTAAATTTGAAAATTCTAGTGACGAATTGCGCAGATTCGTCAATGTTCTAGATAGGCTTAATTACATGTATAAATAGAGCTGAATAATTTTGTGGTTAATTTTGATAAAGAAGATGTTTAATTTTTGAAATGGTGTTTTTTAATCAAGGTTTTAGGTACACTTCCAGATTTTTTTTGACTGTTTGTTAATAGGTTATGGCTCTTCTGTTAATATTATTTCAATTATTCAGTTATGTAGCTAGCCAGATGGTTTAGCCTTTAGTAACTAAAAGAACAATTTGCAATAGTGACGAATAAATTTTATTCAAAAAATTATTCACATTTATCGGCAACACAACGTGTTTTGATTACATTTTTGTACCAGTATGCAGATTTTCTAGGAGTTCTAGTTCTGTTTGGACTGGTGAAATCTGTTTGATGCAAACCCATCCGGTTTCTACAAAAAAATGATTTATCAGTTTAGTATAATAGATACAAAGAATTCCTTATTAATCCACATTAATAGACACTTACACATAACTGCCCCATTCAAAAGTATCCATAAGGCTCCATACGGTGTATCCGAGCATTTGAACTCCATCTTCCATCGCATCTCTTATACCGCTCAAAAAACTCTGCGGTTACGAAAATATACACATTAAATTTTTTGCGTTCGTGTTATTACTTAAAAATCAGACATTCTAAATTACCTTGATTACAAGAAGTCTGTCATCATCTACCAAATCAGCATCTCTGTTGAGTAGCCCATTTTCTGTTATGATTATTTCAGGATTGTTGTAATGCTTCTGTGTCCATTTTAAAAGAGGAGCCATTCCCCAGCCGCCGTTCTAGAAAATTACAGGGTTTAAGCAAAAAAGAGTAATATGAAAATGATATCAATAGATGCTTTGATATTTGAAACAATTTAAGATTTGAATCATTTTGCAGGAGGTGGTAGATCCAAGGAGAAGATATTGCAGATAATTTGGATAAAGATTTTGTTAGCATCTCATACAGAAGTACAGAAACTGCACTAGGTCTATTTAGAAAGAAAATTTGCTAGATAAAGACCATTTTTGAAACTATCGGGATCTGGTTGTTTTCTGAACGATATAGTTGTGGCATCTCTGAATTTTATTTTTTCTGGTTCCTTTGGGAATAACAAAATATAAACTTGAAAGTCCGTATATTTCAAGAAGTTCAAACGTTTCAAGGTCTAAACCAGACCCCGTTTTCAATGTTATTAACACAAATGGTAAAGTGATGAAATTTGTGAATGAACACATGCGTGCATGGAAATCGACCAATATCCCTAACATATTGGTTCATTTTTCGAAAACTCTTTATGGATGTGTGTTTAACGTTTAATCTATTAAGGAAGATCCCTAGGTGATCTCATATACTTTTCTGCGACGTGCAACTTGCAGTTTTGCAGAAAATCGCCGAAAATTCCAAAATTCTTATCAAAAATTTCATCGAAATGACATAACGGACATTTCCCCATAAATATTTTAATTCCAACGTAATAGTGCGGGATTTTAGGCACTGGAAGTTTTAATTGCGAATTTGAAAATTTTCTATGTACATCTCAAGCATATAGGTAGTAAAGCATAGTATTTTCGACTCCTTAAGTCAATGAGTATCAAGCTCGTTTTGTTTGTATACCCGGCAAATACCTATTTAAATGAAAATTTTTCCATTTTGCGAAGACGGTGCTTTTGGTTGTCACATTCTTCCGGCCTAATAGAAAATTCGGTGACAACACATGTCAAATTCTCAACTGCTATTTGGTGGGTTTATACACAGGATGTTTAGTTATAGCAAACAAAATCACAAAGTAAAGTGATAGAAGGAGTTGCATTTATATGATGATTGAATTATAGGTTAGGCCCTTTAGCTGTATATACAGGATGGATGGCATATAGGGTGGAGTGGACGATTGGTGGTATAAAAATGTTGGAAAAATGTGAAATTAAAATTAAATAGAGTTATTAAAAAACTGTTATAAATTAATTACCTACCAATCTAGTATATTTTTGAAGTCGGTGCCACGCAACATTCAAGTTTGATGAAGTAGTAGATAAGTACGCAATGAAGGATTTTAGATTTGCTTGGCACCGACTTCAAAAATATACTAGATTGGTAGGTAATTAATTTGTACAGAATGAACACCTTTTAATTTTTACATTTTTACTTCCTGGGTAGGTACCTAACAACATTGAATGTGTTATTTATTTGCTAAAGTTGTATGTGGTTATAATTATTTTTAGCTTGTTAGTTATAGGTGAAAGTCGGTTAAATATATTTTTTTTAATGTTTTATTCGCTTACAAACTTCTATGGGTTTATATGTAGATTCTAGTTCAAAATCACGTTCTATTGCATGTTCTTTGCATCAGATAAATTAGGAAAATATGAATATAAATAACTACTTGAATGTATTTGCTAATGCTTTTACAAGCTGTTTGATCCAACCAAGTTTAATGTGAAATGGCCGAAGCAATACAATATCAATATCTATCAAGTTCTTATTAACGGCCTTCAATTATTCCTATTTCGAATTGTTTTGTAATCAGTTAATTAGAGTTTTTTCATCATTCTTTATCCAACTGTCCCATTTCAATTATAACACAGACACAAATAAATGTTTTAACCCCTTCAAGGCCGTAGCCAGCGGAGGGTTCAGGGGTTCAAATTTTGGTTTGAAGGTCAATTTATTTTAATGAGATCACAACTTTTCTCATAAAAAGACTATTATTCTATACATTTGTTTTATGCTGGAAATACATATAAAGTTTGCTGTCCTAATTATTTTATCTACCTTTAAAATTTTTTTTTCTATCTGCGGTGTTGAACCCCTTGAGACCTGATTTTAAGACCAGAAAAAAATATTTATTGATATATTTTACTCAAGAATGAACGTATTATTAATATCATTGTTGTTTTTTAGAGAAAAAATGTCCATAATTATGCTTAATATGTATCAAGGGACAACTTTTTTGTAGATCCCAAACATAAAAAAAAATAAATAAATTTAATCAGAAAACAAACACAACACACTTTCTTCTATGACTAATAAAAAAGCAGTTCCTTACTTTTTTTTACTTTTTATAAAACACAGAGGTACTTCGCATTTTTCACAGAAGAAATGAGTTTTTCTTGTTGCATTAGACGAATTTTGGGAAATTTCAGGCAGCTTATAAAGCCTAAACAGATTCATTAGCATCTGTGGGTGTGAAAACAGTGTTTTTTTTGTAATACACAGTTTATACCCTAATACCAAACCTTTGGTTTACTCCTTGATGATGACAACTTAGAGTTGTTGAAACGGCGTTGAGTGTTTAAAATAAAGGTTTGGTGTTAGGGTGCAAAACCAAAGGTTCCACAGCAATCCCAGTAGTGTTTTTTTTAGCATAAATATTGGTGAACTCTGCCATTCTTTGAAACTCCATTTCGTCTACATATCTGTCAAAATAATGCAAGGGGCTCAAATCTTCTCCATCAGTTTGGCAACTTCTTTCCAAAGCATAAAGGGATTACATTTGTCTAATTCTTTAGTTATTAGATCATTAAAGTCTGGTACTTTTGGTGTCCCAATAAACATTGCTAATGCCAGGTAGTCTCCATCATCCCAATGACTTTGATGAATTTCTGATTTTTCGGGCCCATTTTATCCGCACCTACTCTGCAGTGCATTCAGGCTCCCGGAATTGTTTTTTTTTGCCTCTCTGATTATATCATCACATAGATCAATATCAGAATCATTTTCCAAAAATAATTTTTGAGACTCAATGTGCATAATTATGACCGTTAACGAAAAGGCGCTCATTCACGATTTTCAAATAAAATTTTTGCAAATATACTATCTAAGTAACTAAATGATTATTATAAATTTTTGTTGAATTACATCTCATGTGTGTCATTATTATAGGTGGTAACCATTGAAAGGGCTGTATTTCTCCCATTTGCAATACGATGGCAGCACTTATATCATTAACTGATGTAAAATAATATATTCATTATTATGCCCATTCAGTCCGAACGTTACCAAACTAAACAATACAAAAATTAAGTTTGATAAAATTGTGCATACTTATGAATTAAGGGTCTTAACGGGATCAGTTAGTGTATGTTGTCTGAGATTGACTGAATATGCTATAGGTTCTAAAGCAAATTAATTATCATTGTGGACAAAAACAGCTAATCAACTAATTTTCCATGAATTGAAATGCTTTTACTGTTTCTACTTACTAATGTGTCATTTTTGTTGCCCAACTCTTGAATGCGCATGTCGTAGTCCTTTCTTGGGGGATGAACAACCGGAGGCTCCTGAATATTTTGGACAACATAACTGTCGTAAATGTTAATACAGAAATAGTCGCTGGTTCCTTTCAGCATTTTCTTTTCTTCTTCGGTAAACGCTGGCAAGCGAGATTCATTGTAACCTTCGAGCTTGCTGCGCATGGCTATTCTGGTTTTCATTATTTCTGGATAGTCCCCATAATAGAGTGGATGGGCATACAATCCCAACTAGAAGCAAAAAATGTAAGTGCAGACCACAAAATTTGATTCTAAATAGTTACTTCGAACTCCATTCTCCGTTCTGAAGCTTCAATGTCTTCCGTGGAATTTGTTGCTGGACCATACCAAGGAATGGCATCAACCAGACTAATTTTACCTAAAATTGATATTTGTGTAAAACAGTCCTTTGTTTTATTACAATTTACCTTTTTGTGTTGGTTTGAATTCCTTTTCATAAATTCTGTACGCCTTAGCATGCGCTCTGACAACATTATGAGCACACTGGTAGTCTTTAATGGCTGACATGTTGTTTCTGTTACCACAAAACCATTGTGGTTCGTTAAACGTTGCCCAATATTTTACACTATCACCAAATTCTCTGAAGCAAATTCGAGCGTAGTCAGCGAACCAATCGACGAATTTGTCAGTATAGTATCCACCAAGTTTTTCTAATGCGAGTGGCATGTCCCAGTGATAAATAGTGACAAGAGGTTCAATGTTATTATCGCGCAGTTCTTTTAAAAGATTTTTGTAATACTGTACACCTAGCTTATTAGGTTCAGTTCCAGTTCCTAAAAGAAAAAGACCATTTGGCGCAGTCAGTAGGATACACGTAGTATGTGATCGTTCAAGTCACGATAGAGGGTTGAGTTCCCCAGTTTGCGTAGAAATATATAACTTTAGAATCAAGTAGACAAGTGCTGAGTCACTGCTTCGAGTCTACAGTAGGTTAAGTGAAGTAAGAATTTTTTACGTGAACTTAATAAAAATATTGTAATATTTTAATCAAATATTTAATTTACAAAATGTTTGCCGGTATAAAGAATAAAGGGATTTGTTAAAAATGCCTTAGAATGAATCATTATATGAAACATTTTGATATCTGAAATAAATTTAAATATCAAAGCATCTATATTTTAATTAAGTTAACCCATAAGAATATTATTTTCCAAATAAACAAACGCAAACTACACTACGTACTTTGAATTTAGAGAAACCAGATAATTATAAATAAAACCCCTTTAATGAAAATAGTTTTGAGTTTGTCAAGTTAGAGGACACTGTCATAGGGTAGAATAGAAGCAAAACCTATATATAAAAAAAATTTCCGTGTGTTGATCGTGTTTCTTTGCTAAGGAGTTTCTCTACTTTGGCATTTAATAGCACTTGATTGATAATAGTAATGATTGATAATCATTTTTTTACTAGTGGTTCCATTTGAATCGTACATTTCTTGTTTTGTGTAAAATATAACTAGTTCTAGTTTTTGAATTTATAATTTAAGTTAATTTAACTTGTACGCACCATTTGGAAATATTCTTGTCCATCCAATGGAAAACCTGTAATGGTTTAACCCCAAGAATTTCATTAACTGAACATCCACTTTATATTTGTGGTAGGAGTCACATGCTACATCACCGTTGGAACCATTTGGATTCCTATGGAAGTCTCTATCGCAAATGCTTTCACCTTTGCCATCTTCGTTCCAAGCTCCTTCTACTTGAAATGCAGAAGTGGCACAACCAAAAGAAAAGTTTGCGGGGAAATATTTGTTATTAATTACATTGTCAGCAGCTGCAAAACTAAATTACCACAATGGAGGTACATAGCTAGCAAATGTTCTGTAGTACTTAAATAATTAATAATATAATAAAAGTACGTATAACAAGCAAAATTATATATTATTGACCTACTAATAAAAGTCTTTAGAAAAAATTTGGCTGAAAGCTTCGGCAACAATCCTAACTCATTTCTTCAATAATTGTTTTAAACCCTGATTAACTTAAGAAGGGCGATGTATCTGCTTGATTACAAATTTTAGAACTTAAATAACAGTGGGTGAAAAAATTCTTAATCAATACATGGCCGAGGACAACCAATAGCAGTCTAGATTTTGAAATAATATTAGAATTACTAGAAGGTTCTCGGAAGATATTTTACACATTCACAAAAATCTGGGGAAAATCTACAGAAATTAAGGCCACTATTAGGAGGTTAGTACACGTAACTTATCAGAATCAACTAAATAATTTAAAGATACCTCGAAATTCAGAAAATCTCCAATTATATATTGCGGAATGAAGCCTGCTTCTTGCGTTGACGATAGAAGCCTTGATGATTTTGTCCAAACCAGGCGTAAAAGCAGTTTCATTAGACAATAATAGTAATAATTTTATCATAATATGCGAAGTTGACGATCAACACCACAGCGACTGACCGCACAAGTCCAATCCCACTACCTGTCAACTGATCAGAAGAATAAATGTTAACCAACAATATGTCGACAGTTCAGCGTCGAACTACTGGTTGATTTCTGGTGATATGTTCCCTGAAACGGAAGACTTTATATTGGCAATCTAAGATCAAGTAATTCCAACTATGAACTATCTAAAGTACATCGTTAAAGACCCTTCTATCAACCACGCCATATGCAGATACGGTTGCCAAACATTTGAATCTATCCAGCATATCACAGGAGGTTGTCAAGTTTTCGCTGCAACTGACTATAAACAACGACACGATGCTGTGGCAAAAATACTGCACCAGGAACTAGCACTGAAACTTGAACTATCACAGACGGTAAAAATACCCTACCATATATACAAACCAGAATCTGTTTTAGAAAATAACAACTACAAGCTGTATGGGACCGCACGATACTCACCGATCGGACTGTTGCTCACAAGAGACCAAATATAGTTTTAGTAGATAAAATCTCTAGAAAAAAAACCTTAATTGACATATCAATCCCTAACAACAATAATTTAAATATTAAGAAGGCTGAAAAAATAGCCAAAGACAGGGATATGGAATTTCAAATAAAGACACAGTGGGACATGAATAAAGCATTAACTGTACCAATTGTTATGTCAACACTAGGAGTAGTCCCAAAACTTCTACTAAATAATTTAAAATACCTCGATCTGAACAAACATCTTTATCAACTAATGCAAAAAGTCGTGCTGTTAGGAACAGCCCGGACGGTCAGAACAATTCATGGGAAACTGCCACGACCCCAACTACGGACCTGATAACCTGGCAAGGGCTCCCACAGTGCTAAACCCTTTTGGTATCTAGGGTTTGGTGAATGTTTCCCTGGAGGGACTGTGATGCCATACACTGTATGGTCAAGTCGGTAATTTTATTGCCATAATAAAAATAGAACAATTTAAAATAACACTAGATATGCAACTCATGTACAAGATTTATGGCAAAAAGAAGAAATTTAAAAAAGAAACAATGCCCAGCAACTTATACACAATACACCTATTGCAATTCCCCACTGGAAGTGACTTGCCTGATATAGTGTTTAAACGAAATCAAAATCATTAACTCAACTCAGCGTAGTATGATAACGATCACCTGTGCACATTCAAAATTCACAGGGTCTTAAGGTCGTAAGGAACTTGGTTGTAGAGTTCGGTGCATGAGCATATAGAGATAGCCAAACAACTGTTCTGACAGTTTTTGTTCAAAGATAGGGAAGATTTGTAAGCAGACGACAAAAAATAACGTTATCAGGTCCACCAGAGGAGAATCTCTTCAAAGCGGAGTAGAGGTCAGCTAAAGAAAGAGCAGGGTTAGATTACCATAATGATCGCCAACCAAGAACAGGCAATTTAAATGACCACCCGATAGTAGAATGCTTCCCCTGTGAACACAGTGGTAATTGTAAAGGGGACTGTGGAGGCACCAACATTCTTCAGTTCACAGGACAGCTAGCAAATGTGAACTATGCAAATATAGCGCCATAATACCCTTAATGGTTAGATAGCTTGAGAGTCTTTCAGTAGGTTGTCACCAATGGTCCCCAGTAGAACGGACAGAGGTAATTATGTTATGAGATAAGCGTGTCGATTATGTGATAAATAAAATTAAATATGTAGTATTTACTAAACTAAATCTCGTCAATAGTAATGTAAACTGATATATTGAGGATGTTATGTTATAAATTTTCGCATTAGCATTATTAGTAGGTATGGTATAATAGCTAACCTCTCTTACAAAAATTTCAAATCAAACTACTAAACATTACGAATAAATCAGAACAATCACCTATATCTTAAATAACTCTATGCTCTAGATTAGTTAAAGTTCGACAACATCGTTATAAGTAATAAAAGTAAAGCAACAAAAGCTATTGTAATAAACGAGGCCCCTAGCGATTTTGACCCACGGCCAGGGCGATGCCTTTCTAAGTATTTACAACGTTGATTCACCGTTATGTATTCCATCCTCAAACATTGTATCACGATGCTTACATGGTAACTAATAGCTAATAGACATGAGCAATTACGGGGGAGGGGGGAGTGGCAAGAAGAGGCAGTAGCCCTCATAAAATGAGACCGGTTAATTAATTTTGAACTCCTAGAGTATTCCATTTTTATTGCCTCCCACTAAAAATGTAGTTCTATTTCACTGCCCCCCCACCCCTAACAAAAATACTGAAGCAACGCCCCCGCTAATAGAGGTACCTTTACCATGGGTGAAAACAGTATGTTTATGATTTCATGCATATAAAATGTTATAGTGACAGTGACCGTTTTCTATTAAACAAAAATTCAATTGCTTGGAAATAATATAATCTATAAAGTTTCTATACATTAACTTTCGATTTAAATTTTATACTGATTTTTTTGTATAAGACAGAAGCATCCTTTTTCAAAATGCAATTTAGGAAATATTGTAATTTTCAATTTATTAATAATAAAATATGATCTAAATTTCGTCTGAGTGCTTATTTAGTATACATGCATGCTGTGGGGTGTATCTATTCACTGTGTTAATTATATAGGAAATAAACTAATATAACATCGAATTAATATAGAAAACCTGCATACAATTTGCTTTTCTAATAAAAACTCCAATTCTGTCTTTGTGATTTATTGCATTACGGAGTTGACATCTGTCAGAAGTCAGAAAGAACGCTATTAATTTCATACACCTTTTGTACATTTTTTTGCCCCATTTACAATTCATCGGATATGAGCTTCAACTTGCAAGTTAATAATACAACAAATTTTATTTGGGACTTATAAAAATTTAAATTAAAAATGAAATTACACATTAGGATTAATACTTGAGTCATAACAAAATAGTGTTAACACAAGGAAATAGAAACAGAGACAGGAGATGACAAGTAACGGGAAGTATAATTCGTAAGAAGCTTTCGGTTCCATCGTTCAGTCTTAAATGACTGCCGCTCTTTTTACTCTATTAAATTACGAAATAAAAACTGAAATGACGAGATATATTATATTCTCTTGAATAGCTTAATGGTTCAAAATTATGATTAACTGGTCCAGTCAGAAACGCCATGAAACTCAGAAAACACTACGATGAAATATCGTAACAAGCGTTGTAAAAATAATCTATTAAAGTAGTAACTATAAAATCGTTTTTTTATTATTTAAAAAACTTATGATCGAAATTAGAATTATCATACCTTAATACAAGGATGCAAATACCGCCAATAGTTGAGTAAAACATTTTTTCAATACTAAATATACCTTATCAGCACTATCGAATTTATTAGGTTCTTGAGATGTTTTGTTACGTCATATCAGTCAATTACACTTCATTTCCTGATTTCAGTTTTCAGGGAGACATACTGTTATATAAAAAAATATAACTACAGTACATTTGTTACGAAATTCTTCAACTAGAATGACAAGAAATATGTTGCAAAATACTATTGAACATGATTTGTACAATTATAGTTATAACAAACATATTTTCAAGGGGTTTTCATTTAAATTTAAAGTATTTAAACGATTCATAGATAATGTAATAGATTACACTGTCAATAATTTCCAAAAATTTGTTGAAGAGGTACTTGATATTTCTGTTTATTTACTGGGATTTTGTGAAATGGTACTGAATTAAATGCTTTAGTTACCTCTAAATAGCTATTTAGTAAAATTCACAGATCTAAAGTAGGTAACTAAAAACTAATACTGTTTAGTACAAAATCTACGAATTGAAAAGAATTTTTCGCAGTATATTTTTAAAAGTCTTTACAGATTTACAGATATCCAGATTGGTGAAACTTCAAATTTTGGAAAATAATTCTATTGGTAAAGTTATGAAATTTGTGAATGAACACTGCGTGCATGGAAATCGACCAATATCCCTAACATATTGGTCGATTTTTGGAAAACTACTTGTGGATGTGTATAGTTTTTTAACGTTTAATCTACTAAGGAAGATCCCTAGGTGATCTCATATACTTTTCTGCGACGTGCAACTTGCAGTTTTGCAGAAAATCGCCGAAAAATCCAAAATTCTTATCAAAATATTCATCGAAAAGATATAACGGACACTTCTTCATAAATACTTTAATTCCAACGTAATAGTGAGGGAATTTTAGGCACTGGAAGTTTTAATTGCGAATTTGAAAATTTTCTAAGTACAACTTAAGCATACAGGTAGTAAAGCATAGTATTTTCGGCTCTTTAAATCAATGAGTACCAAGCTCGTTTTGTTGCAATTTTTTCCATTTTGCGAAGACGGTGCTCTTGGTTGTCACATTTATGTCAAACTCTAAATTGCTATTTGGTGCGTTTATACACAGGGCGTTTAGTTATAGCAAACAAAATCACAAAGTAAAGTGATAGGAGTTGCATTTATATGATGATTGTAATATAGGACGGAGTAGAATGATAGTGGTCCATAGGCAGGCGTATATACAGGATGGTTGGAATATAGGGTGGAGTGGGCGTTTGGTGGTATAAAAATGTTGGAAAAAATATTAAATTAAAATTATATAGGGTGATTAAAAAACTGTGATATGATGTGGACGTAAACAAGTCATTTACAGGATGGTTGAAATATATGCTGGAGTTGAATTATATTTATACAGTGTGATTAAAAAATTATTTATTTTATATCTCATAAGAAGTTGGATAAAGTGTGGAGAGGATTTAATGTTACACAGGGCGATAATATAAAATGTTAAAAATGAAATAATTTATGGGATAGCCCACAAGGAGTTAGTTATATACTATGGTTGAAATATAGGACGGATTTGACTCCGTAAAATATGGGATGTATTCTACTCTGTCCAATAGTTTACAGAAGGCAGCTACCAAATTTATCCTTGTCCGTGGGCAGTCGTATGTACAGGATGGTTGATACATAAGGCGGAGTGGAATTATCTATAGCTATACAGAGTTGTTAAAAAAAGTTGAAGAAAGGTTACATGGCGTCGTCCATAAGGCATAAATATATTTTGGGCTTATTAAGTAAACGCGTACTAGTACATTTTGTTCGTAAACATTTACCTGTTAATTTAAATGAAAATGTATCATTGAGGCTTTCGATGTTACCTGGTTCTGTCTATTAAGGTTATACATACAAAACAAAAAAAAACTACCTGAGTTCAAAAAAACCAAGCAACAATCAAGTTTGATGAAGTAGTAGATAAGTACGCAATGAAGGATTTTAAATTTGATTGGCACCGACTTCAACAATATACTAGATTGGTAGGTAATTAATTTGTACAGAATGAGCACCTTTTAATGTTTATATTTTTTACTTCCTGGGTAGGTACCTAACAACACTGATGTGTTATTTATTTGTTAGAGTTGTATTTTGTTATAATTATTTTTAGCTTTTTAGTTATAGGTGGAAGTCGTTTTTTTAAATGTTTTATTTTATATACATTTTTGTACTTTCTAATATTGATCAACAAATTATCAGATCATAGTTAAAGTGTAGCCCAAATACATATGTTAACATAGACCATAGGCAAGGTGAATATACCGTGTTAAAGTCGCCAAAGATATTATTACTTTTTAAAATTTAAGTTTATTTGTATCACAAAGATACATGTTTTAAAGATAAAGTGGGTTTGAAGGTACCTAACAAATACAGAGTATTAAGCAGTTATTTTATTCAAGGGAAATGATTATTAATATTAAAACATAATTTCTCTAGTAAATAAAATTTATTTTCCTATAAATATATCAAGACAGATATCATGTGTTTTACATTCAATGGTTATTTCTCCAAATACAGTAAAAATATTGTAAGTATATAATTCCCTAGTAATAAATATTTATTTAGAAACACTTTAATATCACAGATTTTTCATTAGGTCTTATGCAACTTCACGATTCTTTATATCCTTAAGCTAATTTTGTCATTAAAATCAACACCTGTAATGTATTGGAATAGTCCCTCAGGTGAGAATATATCCTGCTTTATTCGTTTACTAAAAAACTAAGAAAAAAATATGTACATTGTCAGATGAAAAGCGAGAAGTATAAGGGGAAGACAAACATACCGTGATGGAAATATTTTTCAGAAAATACCTTTAAAAGTAAAACATAGATGCTGTAGTAAGGAGTAAATGATTAAAATTTGAATAAAAAATACCAAGGAGTTTAATTTTTTTTATTAAGTTTGTTAGTAACGTGTTTGTCCACCGCGGTTATCTATAACCCCCCCCCCCTCCAAATATTGATTCAATAAGGTGGTCTAATTTCTTCTTGAGGAATACTATCCCAAGCTACCTGTTTTTCATGTCTCAGAACCTCCAAAGTCCGCGGGGGCTGGGGTAAATTTCCCAGCCTTCTACCCATCAAATCCCAAATATGTTCTATGGACGAAAGATCGAGGGATCTGGGCGGCGATTGCAACAGATTCAAATAGGTCTCTTCAAAAAAGTTTAAACTAACTCGAGCAACTTGAGGCCGAGCATTATCTTGGTGAAATATGGGAACAAACACTAAAGGTGACCTACTTCCATGTGCAATAGCATCCCATACCATAACACCTATTGTTCGGTGTATATGCCGCTCAACATCAAATTTGTAAGAGTTTATTCAGAATAATATTCCCATCAGGGGTTTCTAGATTATTTTGCTAAAATATGGGACACCCCAACAATGAAAATGAAATGAAAAATCATTACTTACATTAATTACCTTCATACAGTCATTGAAAAGTAACTCTAGTGCTTGCTCATGGTTTGACTCAACAGCTTGACTCAAATCTATGAAATAACAGTGTTTTTTATGCCAAAGAAGGTTGTGTTCTGACAAATCACCGTGAATTAAATTTACATCTTGAAACATTATTTTCATAGATTCTATTACCTGCAAATAAAGAAAATATACATATTTTTCATAAAAACATGGGTTTCACACCAGAGTAGAAGTTATAGGTGCTGTCATCTTTGGGAACATATATTAATTAATATTAATAAGATATAATAAACCCGTTGAAAAACAACAAATGTGGAACGAACCTTGTGGGAAAAATCCCATAGATTCTAATAAAAAACGGTTAACAACCATTTTTTATTGTATTAGAAATATGTGAAAGTTCCATATTACTACACTGACTACAATAGGAACAGATACAACCCTACAGATTACATCTTTACATCTATATAGAATCCATGAGATTATGGAATATAATAAAATCCCTTTAATTCCAATAAAGAAAACTGGCTATATCGGACTGGTCTCTATCTGACAAAATTTCTTTCCAGATACACAGCATACAAAATATTATAGCTCGAATAGACGAGAAACTCACTAATAAAAAGGTACCTATAAATTTTGGGTAATGTAATATTTTTCTGTACGAATTCAGTCCACTAGTATTCATATTTTGATGGATGAAATCACATAAAGTGGAAAATGAGAACGACCCATAGAGAAATCTATAACTCTTCAACAACATAAGCCAAGCAATTCAACGTATACGTAGCCGCTCACAAACAAATCTATGACAATATATCAAATGATGGAGTGCACCGATAGAAAGAATGGGACCAGGCATACTAGTAAAAAAGGATAGGAGCGATAATTTACGCTGAGAATTGAGGCAACATCAATGGACAACAGGTTCTAAACCTAAGTGGAAGTATGAAGAATTATTGTGTCATCAAGAATACCATCATTTGTGAAATACAAATGGTTTCTTTCAGACATACCATAATGGATATATCTTAACTTAGGTATATACCTCATTGTAAGCCAATAAATAGTCCTCCTTGTTTTCTGAATGTTATTTGTGGCATCTTCTAGTTTATTTTAGATTTTCTTGAAGAACAAATGATTTTTTCAAAAGAAAATAAACCGTTGGTGTGGTGGCGTTATGTTGACGACATATTCATTATTTGGGAACAAAATCTGGAAAATTTACAGGAATTATTAACCGACATAAACAACAAAGAACCAACCATAAAATTTACATTAGAAATCGAACAAAATAACAAACTACCTTTTTTGGACATTTTAATACCAAAAACACAATCTTCATTTGAAACAGAAGTTTACAGAAAACCAACTCACACTAACAGATATCTCAATTTTAACTCGAACCATCCAAATACGGTAAAAAGAGGTGTTATTAAATCTTTATATGACAGAGCAAAGACTAACTGCTCAGATACTACTAAATTCAACAAAGAAAAATCATTTATAAAAAATGTTCTAACTGCAAACAATTACCCTCAAAAATTTATTAACAAAGAGTTAAATAAAATTGAGCACAAAACAACTGACAACCAACACCAGACTTCACCTAATAATACTGACAACCAGGAAAACCACATTATAACAACAACAATACCATATATACAGGGCCTGTCAGAGAGATTGAGAAGAGTAGGCAACAAATTTAACATCAAAACTACATTTAAAACAACAAATACGCTTAAATCTATTATAACAAAAACAAAACCAAAAAACGCCACGCAAAACTCAAAAAATTGCATTTATAAGATTCCTTGTGAATGTAACAAGTTTTATATTGGAGAAACCTCTAGACCTCTTAATGTTCGAATAAATGAACATCAAAATTACATAAAGAAACGTCAGTTCGAAAAATCAAAAATTTGTGAACATGCTTGGGACCAAGGCCATAAAATACAATTTCAAAACACAACAATATTACACAAAGAAGAACACTGCACAAAACGAAAATTAAAAGAATCTGCCTTAATTCTGTTAAATGAAAACGACTGCATCGCTTCTACTTCCGTAGATTTCAGTCATGTCTGGTTGCCGATAATTAAAGACGAAATTAACAATGGGCATATCCTTTTGAACAACCCTATATCGGGATAGTTCATGAGGTTTTTTCCTAGGTTTTCCCTTATGACTTTAATGGGATCACTGAATTATCAGAATTCTTTGATCGCATTTTTTGGCAAATGCACTATCTTAAAAAGAAAGTCGTCCCTAGGAACGCCACAAATAAATTCTGAAGACAATTTTTTCAAGTTCTTCCAACTTGAAAAAAAAAAAATTTTTGATTTTAATGATCTTTGGAATTTCTTGTGCACCCTGTATATTTAAAATCAAAGAAATTTTTCCATAGTAACGTAAACATATTTGTCAAAATAATTGTCATATATTTCAATTTTATTTTATAAACTTATATCCATTGAAAACGAAATCCGATAGGATTTTGAAACGTTTGGTTTTAAAATATACACAAGTTTGAACTCTGATGTGGTATTATTCCCAAGAAAATCTAAAATAAAATAGTCCTCCTGTTTCAATTTTACATCTTTAATTTTCTTAGCTGGTTTTCCATTATGACCAATAAAAGACATTACTAATATATGATTTTTCAATAACAGGGGAACTGGACAAAGTATTCCATGCTTCTGCAACTTTTTCAAGCTTACCAATTCATTTTCAGCTAATATATTAATAGTTTTTCTTGGTCGTCTACTAACAGTTGATTCATACCAACTATTATCATGAATAAATATATAATTACAGTGTGGTTGTTTATGTTCTACAGTAACTCTTTTGAATATTTTAATTGCAAGCACTTTTGGTGTGTCAGTAATTTCAGGTGTTTGGTCAATGGAACACTGAGCATGAAGGACTATAGCATCTTTACCTAAAATAGTATTATTTTAGATAGTTATCAGGGTGGTAAATATATTTCTTTGAGGAAATTTTATCCATAACTCAAGGCAACGAGTTTATACACTATGATCATTACTCATAAAATTGAATATAGAACATTTTGGAAGAATTTGTTGTTGGGTTCAATTATAATTAAATGTCAAATATGTATATATATATATATATATATATATATATATATATATATATATAAACAAATTGTTTGAGTAACGGCTGAATTGGCTAATACAATGTAAGAAAGGTTTCGGGAAGCAGCCTTTTATGAGCGATTTTATAAAGAAGTGAAATACACTTTTACTTTGAGAAAGCTTTCGAAATACTTTAATTTCTTCGTCAGTCTTTTGACTACAAACAAAATTTATAGTTATAATATGTGAGATAAATTTTTAAATACTTACAGTAAATTGCGATTATAATTAGAAAAAGAGCACAAACATAGGAATTATGAAATTAATAAATTTGATGTAAGAAAATTTTGAGTGACATTGATAGCAAAACTGGAAATGAAGTTATAATCAAAATTAACATTACTATAGTGAGTAGAATAATGTATTGTTACTATGAAACTTAATTGTTGAATACTGAAAATGATTTATTCTTGTCGATGTCTAAAAGATTGCAATAAATGTTATTCAAATTTTGGATATCTGTTTTTTTATTAATATTATTCGGATAATAGTTAATAAATACCATCTCTAAAAAATTTCTTTTATAATAATTTTGTTCACATGCCAGAACTAAAGCATTGTTAAAATTTATAGTGTGTGAATTTTGAATACAATGAGTAGCAATAGCACAACAAAATTTGATGTTTATTGTTGATTTAAAAATGACCCACTTTAGTTCCTAAAATCTATCTACGTGACTGCAACCAACATCACAGCATTAACTAATATGGGAGGCATATTTGTAAATATGATTAGAAAGGTGTCCGAGAACATAGAAAATGCCAGTTGAAATAAATGATTGTATTATTGGCATAGTATTCAGAATGGTTTACAAGACTTTAAAATGTAATTATTGTCTTAATAAAATGTATTTTAGTATTTATTAAAAGGCTGGTTTAATATGAAAATATTTCTGACCCCAATGTCTCTTTAATACTCAAATTTTGGTTGATTGTGATCTCAGACCAAAAAAGGTTCTGGACTCCTCCGGCTATTACTATGCTATACAGTGAGGACTTTTATTATCCCTTCTATTAACTTTTGAATGAAAAATATCAATTTGAAGAAAAACCAAGTAAAATGTTGTCAATGTAACTAAGTTTTGTCACAAAATTTACATGTGCCACATTACCTGATGTGAAATGAGCAATCAATTTCTGTTATCTAATGGAAAGTGTAGTCTTGTGAGGCCTTATTTTCAAAAATAATTTTATTCTTTAATCAATGCTTTTTGGTTTGCTAAAATCAGATGAGTATATACAGACCTAATAGTTATTTGACTGGTGAAGAAAATAGTTATTTGACCATTGAAGAAAAATTGCCAACTATTTCACTGTGAAGGCACATTTGGA
The DNA here is from genome assembly GCA_034190945.1 of Octodonta nipae. NCBI lineage: Eukaryota > Metazoa > Arthropoda > Insecta > Coleoptera > Chrysomelidae > Octodonta > Octodonta nipae. The sequence goes on from CM067217.1 coordinate 17,843,469, forward strand.
TATGTTTTAAAAGAAAAAACTATATAGTATACTGATGGCAAAAAAATAGAGGATATCAGTTTTCTGGATATCACAGGTAAATATTTACGAATAGAAGAATTTTGTATATTATTTAGATTTGAATTGTTGGTTGTACTTATCATTCAAAACAATTTTTAAAAATGGTCAGATTTGGCAACTCTTGATTTTTGTGATGATATTTGAAGTCAAAGGTGAAATGTCATCTTTTGAAGTCAAAAATACAACATATCCCTAAGCCCTAAACATCTGACTTCTGACTACAGATAATTGCTCATTTGCTATCTCAGAATGGACAAAAAGAAAATGGTGGATATAAAAAGCTAATCATAGTGGACAATCTTATTTCAAATCAAAGAAATCTCAGGTTATCAAACCCATTAAAGAGAAAAATAGTAGTAAATAATGTGATATGAATTAATAATCTAATGAAAATATTAGCATTGCCATAATGTAATTAGTTTATCCCTTTTTTGTAACAATAATTTACTTTTGAATAAATTTATACATGAAGCTGAACATCTTTCTTAAGAGTCTTAAACAGGTCTCAAACATAGAGATAATTTGGGGTAGGCAACTGCCAACCAAATATATTGACAGGAAACAGAAATATTAAATTGTACAATTTAAACATTTTGTAGGACTTGCTTGTCATCAATCTCCTATTGTATTTTCTCATAGACATTGTCAGGGTCTGACTAGCATGATGCCCATGCCATTAATTTCTTTTATCTGTATTTTTCTTTTTAATTTTCAAACAATATAAATGATACAAAAATGACTCTGTTGCTAAAAGTATTCATATTTCTGTCATCGATTATCATGGGATAAGTTGTTTTTATGCCAATTTTGTCCCTCTAAAATAGTGGGTGCCACAGTACCTACAGTGGCCATGTGCATGTCTTTTGGGTTTGTAGAGTTATTATTTAACATAAAGGGTTCACTAACATTTAGTTGTGTGAAATATCTGCCTACCCAACAAAAATGCTGAAATTATGCTTATAAACTCATAAGGCAGTTTTGGAAATCTTTAAAACTCACCATCAATGCTAATAGGACTATCTACAATCCTCAATGTTTGCTGATAAATCATTTTATTGATGAGTGAATAACTGAATTCATCAAAACACTCAATGAACTCAGTTGTTAACTTGTTTACCATTTGATTGTGCATCTTTAATTTTCTCCTTTTTTTCTGTTTCATTTTGAAAGTCATTCTCTGGCTAAAAAAGACAATTTAGTACATACAATAAATAAAATGAAATAAAGTAGCAAATTTTCAGACTGAATTAAAAATTGTAACTATGCTTAAGTAAAAATCATATTTAACTTGAAAACATTTGCAAATAAGCTTGAATGACTAAAATTTCTGACAATATTATAGTCATGAAACATACTCAACCTGCTCCCTGGATGTCTGGAGGTTTGGAATAAAAGACATTAACTCATAGAGTTTTTCATTCCTGGATAGTCCATTGTTTAAAAGATCACTGCTCAAGCTATTTAAGTGTTGCTTATAAGAATTATGAGGAGTTATTGAAAATTCATCTTCTTGACTCTTGTAATTTTCAGGGAAAATATATTCTGTAAAGTCACTTTGCTCTAAAAATGTTTTAAATAAGAAAAATAGTAAAAAACGAACATTACGTGTTAACCTATATCAAAGTCTTTATTGTGGTCACTTATTATCTTAACAAAACTAGTTTTTCGTTTAAACATTTTGTTATAAAGTAAAATATGGGTATATATCTGTTTCTGTTTACAAATATTTATAATTTATATTAAAACATTTCACAAGTTTATGAAATGTTGGATAACCTCAATATTTGACGCTTTGAAATGAACTTAATTTTATCAAAATTATAACTTAAAATCTCGTCGATGTATGAAATTCTTTTTCAATTTCAATACATCAGAATGAGAATAATTTCTTTTTAGAATATCGTACATATTTCAAAACCAATATTTCTAGCGTGATCTGGGCCTTAGGAATTAGTTCAGATGACTGATGACTGTCATAACCAAATCTTAAAGAAGAAGAATTGATATTTCATAATATAACCCTATTTTTTAAGCTCCTAAATTTTAAATTTTTTAAATGTATATCTCTAAGGTACGATTACTCCTCAATCAAAGTCTTAGATTTCCTGCTGTTACTAGGTAAATACTTCTTAGGTTTATATTTTAAATGTCAATGTTTAATATTTCAGAATATATCCTACCTGCAGCTATGTAACAACATCGAAAAAAGCACCGGATCCTCAAGAAATAAATGAGAATGAGCCCATAAAATTTACCACCAGCCGAGCGGGTAAACACAAAGCATTAATATCTAGACAGGGGCCTCCTAACAATAGGCTTTCTTATGAACCATCAGTTATACTATTTAGTCTCACTATCTTTTTTATTTACTTCGCCTTCCTCAGAGAAGAAAATGATCTTGATGAAGAGCTTGGGAGATCACTTTACAGTAGAGTTGAGGGTTTAGAGGAAGTCCAACTGAAAACAAGTATAGCATATAACAAGCAGTATGGTAAAGACACTAAAGCCCTTGAAAATCGATTAAGAGAGGTTCAAGCTGAAAAACAAGCGAAAGCTCAGGCAGATGAGAAATTAGAGTTCCAGTAAATTTTTATGACTTACAAATCTGTAAATTTTAATGATGTGATACTTTTAAGTTTTAAAAATTGAGATTTTTTCTTTTGTGAGTTAATATTTACAATAAACTAAATTTTTGATCCTTGAATGTCTTTTGAGGTTCATATCAAATGTTGAATTAATCATTAAAGATGTATTTATTTATATTTAGTTGCATATAACAATTAATAATCATTGGTTTTAACAACAGTGTGTGAAAATTTTAATATATCTTCTATCTCATCATTCTGGTGGATTGTGATGGAGTGTTTATAAATTAAACTCTTGTTTATCATTTCCTAAGTTGATAAAAAATAAATATGCAATAAACTCTGGTTTAGGTATACTTCGTGTTGCTTAATAACATCTCATATATTCTAAATGTTTTAAATCACAAAACAAGGTCTAAAAGATACTGTTGTAATTGTAAATTCTTTATAAAAACATAGTTTTTCGTTAAAAATATGTTGTTGCTAACAGTTTCAATAGTATTTAGCTTCTCATTTTGGGAACAATATATGACATGGTTAACTCAACCAAGGATTTAGTGTTTATATAATAATTAAACTTTAATCAGACAATGTTGTAATGAAATAAGACATTAATATTTCAAATGACAAAAAGAAATGGTAAAAAGTAGGCCAGCAGATTTTCATTTTTGATTAGTTGGCATAGGTACATGCTTCAGCCTTATGTTTATGGTTCTGATTTTTTAACAAGCATTTAAAACCATTCATTTTTTTTTTAATATGTTTGATATTGATGGAAAGTAAGCATTTCATTTTTGTTAATGCCAATCTGACACCTGACCTTGCATTCAAGTTTTTGACTTCTATGAATACCTTAGCATAAAATTGGCATCTCTATTTACATATGTCACATGTTAGTTTGTATTTAGTGAAACTGAGGTCTTGGCGAATTCAATATCTTTGTTAATACTCTTTCTGCTGATTACTCATGATGGAATTACTGACCTGAGAAGTCTATCACAGTATTTTTTTACATATATCTCCATCTATTTTTAAATGGGTCTTGCAATACTTAGTAGTAACAAAAATCTAGGGCATGGGGTTGTCATCATTGGGAAAATCTATTAATAATTAAATTTATGCTACATTGAAATTATATTATTTTAAATTTTATTAGGCTTGTTCATAGTAGCAAGTTGCCAACGATTCCAACAGTTTGAGAAATTCTACTCCAATCGAGCGTTCGCCGAGTTAACTACCGAGCTCGCTGATTGGCGTAGAATTTCTCAAACCGTTGGAATCGTTGGCAACTGGCTACTTTGAACAAACCTATTATTTAGTTGTTTTCTGAATGATACATGTGGCATATTTTTCAATGTCTAACTGCTTCCTGGGAAATAACACCACAGTTTAAAGAAAATTGCTGTATATTCCAAACGTTTCGGGGTCTAGATCAGACCCCGTTGTCAATAGTTAAGAAACTACGGATTAAAAAGGCACAATTCTAAGATGTAAATTAAAATATTTGACAATGTGTATTATTTGATTTTTGACGTAACTAAGAGAATTTTTATTTGTAATATACCGGGTAGCACAGAAATTTCTAAAGATCATATAATCATAAAGTTCCTTTCAAATTGGAAGACTTTGAAAGGGAGATCTTCAGAATTTTATGTGGCGCTCCTAGGTGCGACTTTGTTATAAGATAGTGCATTCGCCAAAAATGCGACCAAAGAACTTTGTTGATTCAGTGATCCCATTAAAATCGTAAGGTAAAACCTAGGAAAAACCTTATGAACTATCCCGATATTGGGTTGTTCACAAGGACATGACCATTAGCAATTTCTTCCTTAATCATCGGCAACCAGGAACGACTAAATTCTACGGAGGTAGTAGCGATACAATCGTTTTCATTTAACAAAATTAAAGCAGACTCTTAGTTTTCTTTTGGTGTTGTGTTGTTCTTTGTGTATTATAACTGAATTTTGAAACTGTATTTTATGACCAAGGTCCCAAGCATGTTCATAAATTTTGGTTTTTCCTAATATGATCAACAGGTTCGGCCGTAGGTATTTTTTTTGGGTAGAGTCACGAATTTTTCAGAATTATTTTCAATTCGTATTCACCAGTCAATAGAGATTTTTTAATTGACATAAAATTCAACAGCAATCCGCATAATCGATCCCCCATATTTTTTGGGGTTTTTAAGGCTCAAATAATTACTTTTATGAGTTTGCTGTTAAAATTATGTTAGTTATGACTTATAAATAAATTTTGATTGCAGCATTTTTCATAAAAAAAAGTTGTTGGAAAAACTGATATAATGTGAGCGATTTAAAAAAATTCATAACTTGGTAGTAAAAACAGCTGAAACCTTAATTTGCCTCCTATAGTGATAGCTTATAAAGTTGAGATTAATAACGCTGAAGGTCGATATTGTACGTTAAGTAAATCTTGCAGAATTGCAATTTGAATAATTTGTAGAAATATTTTGCAGAACGTATCGTATTAACCACGGTAGTTCGATAGCTATATGCAAAATATATTTTGAAAGCTTATAAAATGCACTTCACAGATCTTGGATTTTTGTCATAGTGCCGAAAAATGTATCAATACTACTTTTTAAATTGGGCTTAAACGACAGACCCTTACTGTTCCTCCGATGCGTTGACAGTGGCGGATGCAGTCAGTGGAAAAAAGTAATTTATTTAATATCAGTAAACTGTATATAGATATACATTAACTTAATAAACGAATGGAAAAATAGACCAATATGGGCAGGCAATAGTTATGTAAATAAAAACTTTATAAATTGTTATGAAAAAAAAAAAAAAAAATACAACATAATTTTCATTGTAGATTCGTCCATGTGCCTTGGCACATGCCAGTGCACCGCATACTAGCCAATGTCGCCTATTTGTACATTTGATGTAATGTTTAGTTTAAACCATTATAGCGAAAATTGAAGATGGGCAAAATTAAGTGAAATTTATGAACTTTCAAAACATCTTCAGTATATCCCGGTCGAACTAGTTTCGTTAATACAGTGGGATGTGCAAAATATCTGTCTAAATTATTTAAAACTCAAATCTTCAAAACAACTTATTCAATAGTATCCATCGTGAACCCATATAATATAATATTCCAGTGTTACTTACCAGAAAGTTATATATTTGTGAAAAAAAAATCCATTTTTCACGTGTTTCTGAGTTTAATCGGTAAAAAAAGATCCAAACAGGATCTATAAACACTCATTAAAAAGGATTTCTGGTTCTCTACAACTTTCCTGTGGACGGTATTACGATTCATTTACATAAACTTTTTATTATATAAGCAAAAAACCAAAAGAAATACTTATTTTTTGTTTATTTTTATTATTTTAATTAATAGTTTATTTGTAAAAGTTTACTGTTAAAATCTTAGCAATAATTATCTGTAAATTGTTACTGACGTGATGGTAAAAGCGAATTGCTGTTGAATTTTATGTCTGACAATAAGTTCAGTTTTGCTCTATAAATTGGTGTACTACTTATTTATGATTTATTTTATTACAGACAAGATGATCAGAGACCTTCTTAACAATCTTATACTGAAATTAGTTACCAATTCTTGATGGATAAGTCTTAATAGTCCTAAAAAACTCTGGAAATGTCAAATATTCTCTGAAATTTCAGACTTAGTTTGTTAACCCCGAATGACTTTCCCAAAAATCAAAATTGATTTTTTCAGAGGCTTCCAGATTTACTAAGACTTGTCGACACTTTTTGGACTTGGTGTTATACAATGTTATGAAGCGTTTTTAAGATTTTTTTTGGAAAAAAATTCGGAGAAGGGAAAGCGAAAATTTAAGAAAAAGTGTTGAAGTAAAACACAGTATTTGATAACGACTCCAGATTTGGAGTTGAATCGTTTCCAAAGACATAAGTATCTTAAAAATTTGATTACCTACAGTAATTTTTTACTGGGGGTTTTTGTAGATAAGGTGCTTGAGTATTGGAAAATAATTTAACCTCTATAATTATACACTCACTAGCGGATCCGACAGACGTTGTCCTGTGTTTGATCTGTGGTTGTCCTGTCCCATGTAAACTTTTAAAAATTAGCTGTAACAATATAATCTGAACGCCATCTATCAGACGTAACTGAAACTAAAGCAAACTCTTGAATATTTGACACAGCGACTACAGCGCATTCTGCCGGATCCTATGTAAGTTGTGCTAACATCAAGAACACAATTTTTAAATAAATAATTTAACTAAAAAAACAATATCTAGTTGACCGTATTGTGAATCTAAATATATATATATATATATATATATATATATATATATATATATATATATATATATACATATATATTTGTTTTTAAGTTTTCGCGGGCAGTAAATGTTTTAGGTGGTTTCCGGGAATTCATACGCGCAGTTGATAACTGATCCCTGCCGGGATCGATGGTAAAATGACGTTTCGGCAGAGTTACATGTGCCCTCTTCAGGTCGGTTCGCATAATTCTCGTAGCCTTCTGCGTTCGCTTCTAGTTACTCGAATACAGTATATATAACCGACTTCCACATATAACTAAAAAGCTGAAAATAATTATAACAAAATACAACTCTAGTAAATAAATAACACATTCAAAGTTGCTCATTCTGTACAAATTAATTATCTACCAATCTAGTATATTTTTGAAGTTGAACGTTAAAAAACTATACACATCCATAAGGAGTTTTCCAAAAATCGACCAATATGTTAGTGATATTGGTCGATTTCCATGCACGCATGTGTTCATTCACAAATTTCATCACTTTACCAATAGAATTCTTTTCCCAAATTTGAAGTTTCACCAATCCGGATTTATACTCTATTAGTCAATACCATATTCATTCAAAACGGTTCACCACAGGAGAAGAAATCAGGTAAGATACATACAAAAAAGAAATGCGACGAATTGATAACCTCCTCCTTTTTGGAAGTCGGTTAATTTTTTTTAATGAAAGACATAATGGGTTTATTTTAGGTAAACTATATTAAGACTTCATTTAATGAAAATTGATTCAATGGTTATAAATTTTATCATGATGAAGGAAGCTCTTCATCTATCCAACTTTTACAATTTATTCAATTTTATCCTAATTCTATCCCACAGGAACTGCGCATTTTCCGGGGAGATGAAAAGTAGCCTATGTCACTCTCCGGTTTACAAGCGGGTTTTCGTTGTTTCGAATCTGCGTCAAAGTAAGACAAACCAACAAAAACACTTTTTCACATTTATAATATTAAGGATAGATAATTCTACGAAGATAATACAATTTAAGATCACACTCACTGATAAACAAATCGCAACACCCAGAAGGAGATATTTAAATTTAATATTGTTTTGTTAATACATAGATGCTATGGGAACGAGTAAATGATTATATATTCAGTAAAGTTTGGTGAATGTTTTTGCATTTATTTTAATTTACCAAAAAAAAAACAAACTGCTTGTGATGAGATCCAAAATCTATGTTTAGTAATGTTAAAATGCCTAGAGTACGTATACGCCGAATATATTCATCTAGGTGTCTAAGACTTATGGGCTTTAGAGACCAATTTTCGACAACACGAAATTTGGCTGATTGGTTAAGAGAGCAAGGCCATCTTGCGAACGGTTTGCCACCATATAAGGTCTCAACCCCATCTTGTGCTATCTCTGGCCGCTGATCATCAATGAATGCAATAGTGCAGAGAATGACAACACTGGAATGTGGAATGACATCAGGTCGTCTTCTCTGATGTATCTCGGTTCTGCTTGGATGTACATGATGGCCGAAGAAGGGTTAGGCGACGTCGAGGACAAAGACCTCAACCTCAATTTGATGTTGAGCGACATGTACACCGAACAATAGGCGTTATGGTATGGGTTGCTATTGCCCATGAAAGTAGGTCACCTTAAGTCTTTGTTCGAGGAAACGTGATATAATAATGATATATAATGGACTCTTGTACTTATAACATCTCGCTGTACACCAAAAACCAAAAGGAATTATAACTTGGTGCCATGGATTCCATACGAGTTTCCTCCCAGACATGAGTTTGTTACTTGGCCTGGGTCGATAGGCCGCTCGTGAATGGGGTTCTAAGCACTGGCTGATCCAAGGGGGGGCTAAGGGCCAAATGATCTAAATGGTATGCCCAAATGACAATCCTGGATCTGCCACTGGTTCTAAGTCAGTGCATTTTGTTAATTTGAATGCAGGAGCAGAAAACAAATTTAAATTTTTATTCTAAGTACTACATCTCAAACTTATATAATTTAAACTGTAAATTTTTTAGATTACACTAAAGATTAACAGACTACGCTCTTAAGTTCATAATACAAAAGATAAATGCATTAAAAAGAATTATGAAAGCATTGTTGAGATTAATTTGGGCCCCACTACTACCATCAGCATTGAAACGGTGTATGTTGCATCTGGAATTATTGCAAGCAAAACAGTTTTTAACAACTGCGATCACTGTGTTATTCGAATCTCGTTCTTCTTTGTACCAATCACAGAAGGCTGCAACGTCTTTTGGCCATCGAGAGCATGTTCTGTATGTACCAGTGTTGTTACTGTTACCTGAAAAAGTTAAACAAAATAAATTAGTTTTCAGTGTGTATTTACGATTTTGTTTAGTATATCTTGAACCAAATCAACTATTTCACTACTTCAGACGATTGGATAAAAGATCTACAATTCCAAAAAAAAAAAATGTGAAAGTTTGGATGGATAGATAGATGGATGTTTGTTACGTTTTCACGCAAAACTGACGGAAAGTATTTGGATGAAATTTTACACACTGATAGTTTGTAACCCAATTGAACATATACAGGGTTACAGATTAAGTCGACCTATCTCGATCCTTTTAGAGATTGCAGTTTTCATTATTCGTTACTGATTTGACCGTGAAATACCGTATCCCAAACTTAAGCGTTATGAAGATATTGAACTCTGAAGTTTATAAAAAAAGTTGCCGTCTTCTTGTCTATTGGTCTATTTTCTTTTTGATATTTTCCTCTCATTTATTTGCGTTTGCGATTTATGTTTAGTACATAAGTCGCTTTATTTTTCTCAGCACTAAAATGGCAGTTGACTGAACCGACTAGTTCGGAGTAGATGAGTAGTTATAAATTGAAATAAATTTTTATTTTTTTTTATTTTAGAAAAAGTCCTTGTCAGTTATGCTGGAAATGTACGTGTATCTATGTGTCATTAGCTATCCAATAATATATAACAAGGTAGGGTATTATCAGATTTCTCTGAATAAACTTTTATGATAACAGTAGGTACTTAAGTGTCAAATTTATCAGTCAGAAAACAGAATAAAACAATCGAAATAGATACAAAATGATATTTCTTAGCATTTTACAGAAAGTCTAAGATTACAGTTCATCTTTCAGATGTCTGCCTCTGTTTGGCACATATACTCTCATTCTATGTATGAATCTCCATTACTACACCAGTGGTTAAAGTTCGTTTTATTACATTTGCCACATTGATTACACTGTTTTCAAAACATTAACACATGATTGTAATAGGTTTGGAAGTGGATCAGAATAGGTAGACCCATACCAGGGCCAGCTAGAAGTCCAGACCTGATCCCCATGGATTTTTTATGTGAGACACATAAAGAGTGTTTGGTTTACAACATTGAATTTTATTTCCAAGTCACAGGGTCCAGCACTTCTTTCGATTCTTAACATAATATATGATGTTCATATTCGCATTGAACCGTCTTTTCATTTCCTCGAATTTTCTGTCTAATACATCTCCATAATTTAGAATAGCTTCACGCTATCTTTCATCTATCTTCTTTTGACTTTTTAATTTTATCTTTAATTTCTATGAATTAGTTAAAAAGTTAAAGCTACTGTAGCTTAAACAGGTTGCAGAGTCTATTATATTTCGGAATCAGTAAGAGCTACAAAACTTCTTTCAGAGTAACAAATTAACAACAAAAACAAATGTCAAATTGTGATCACGAATTGTCATTGCGAATTCTTTAAATTTCTTGTTCATTTTGTGTAATACCATTGAAAACGTGGTGTGATTTAGACCTTGAAACGTTTGGACTTTTGAAATATACAAACTTTCAAGTTTACGTGGTTTCATTCCCAGGACAAACAGAGATGCCACAATTATCAGAAAACAAGTAGAAATCAGCCATGGGACTGCTGTAACCAAAGCTTTTAGGGACTTCGAAGTCTTATACAAGAAGCTTGCCCAAACAAAAAAAAAACAGCTTGACATTCTTGTGCCGATGTCGGGAGATGAAGATTATTCCGAACGGATTAAGATTTCGTCAACCTTACATGGGTGGAGGAATCCATAGCATATTAGAACGAGCAAGCTTCGCAGCCGTCAGAGACACAATTCAGTTTCATCGTTTCAATAAATTTAAATTAGGAAAAGATATAGGGTATGTACAGAATTTCCTTGCTTATCGTATAGCAGAAAACGATTTAATAGAATTAAAAACAGTACTCTTATAAGTTATAACAACGAATTCAGATAACAAAAACAAATACACTTACTTAAATTGAAATACCAAGAAATAGTGTACAAAATAAACATTTTGATCTAAGAAAAACTGTCACTAATTTATCAGATAACATTACAGAAACCTCAGTTTTTCAAAAAGGCCTAAACTTTGCAATAATGTCAAATTGTGATTACGATATTTGTCAATGCGAAAACCCTTTTAATTTTTTATTTTTTTAATTTCTTTTTCATTTTGTGTAATACCATTGAAAACGGGGTCTGATTTAGACCATGAAACGTTTGGACTTTTGAAATATACTTTCAAGTTTATGTAGTGTTATTCCCAAAGAACTTAGAAAAAATAAAAACAAAGTAGTAACAACATAGTTATAAATTTTGCCGCTTTCAGAATTTTAATATCTTTTTTGGTTAAAAAGTTACAGTCATGGTCTTTGTACCTTAAATGTAACTACAGAGTCCATTGTTTCACGGAAACGATAAGACCTACAAAATTATTTTTATGGAAACAGATGAGCAACCAAACAGGAACTCTGTTCATGAGGTGCTGTATGTATCGATACCATCCAAATGTCTACACTCGTATTTCTGAACACAGTCGATTTTGTCGATTGTAGCAGTCCGAAAAATCGCCACCTATGAAACTCTTAGACCACACCTCCTCTGGTGTGTCTAAAATGCAAAAGGATAATAAATTGTGATAGACTTGGATTGTTCAATAGACTCTATTGTGATGAATAATCTATAGGTACAATGTATTGTTATCATAATAGTTTTTTAGTTTTTCAAAAATTAAGTAAAATAATTCAATTTTATTTTGTTCTTACTAATGTGGTCGAGGAAAACTGAAATACAAGCTACTGTGGAATTTGCGTCGCTGTTGCAAGTCGTAGTCCTTGGAGGATTAGTGGATCTTTCGGGATCTTTACATCCATCTCCTTCCAAATTTGGAGTACAATCATAACATTGCAAACTACTCACTGGCCGATTGGCTTCTACTATTCCAGTTCCATTTCCTTGGCTTGACACTGGCAAATAAAAATACTGATTAAATAGATAATTAGTACTGATAATTAAGAAAAATATTTAATGAAATTCTATCGTGATTATCACGAATGATTAGCAGTATAACGAATCTTCTTTTTTACATCAGAACGACGCGTTGAACTTGTTATATGGGCAGGGGTGGATCCAAGGAGGGACGAACGCCCCCTCCAAGAACTTCAAGATCACTGAGTTTAACACAATAGAACGAGGAATTCTTTCATCCACAACCTTAAAATAAAGCCATTTTTGTGAGTTCAAAACGAAAATCTACTAATACAATGTTTTGGAAACTCTACATATGTTAGGTAAATTTCGTAAGAGATCGCTCCCCCCCTGATCTACCTGATCATCCTGAGGCCCGACTCTGGTTCTGTCCCTTATACTGGGTGTTTCAATAATGGTGGCTGAGTACGGTATCTCAAGAGGTTAAAAGTACAGTTTTAGAAAAAACTATTACAGGGAAAGTGGTCAAGACAAATTGCTGTAAATAATTTTTTTAGGTTTTTACGCTACCGTGTTAGGGTGCGTAACTCAAATGGTAAAATAAATAATTATATTTTAGAAAAAAATTCAAAACACGTATGTTGAAGTTAAAAGCAAATATAGAGTGACGGGAATTCATCCGACATTTCACGTGGAATCCAAAATGTTGTTTGTCTGGCGCCCCGAGGCCGACGACTAGCGCTATCGAGATTCCTCGAGTGTTAGAGAATCTATCTACAGCCTTCTGAGAAGAAATATATAAATAAGGGAAGCCGAAGAAAGGATTAATTCATTATTCGATTGTCGTATAGTAACCAACAGGTATTCAAGATAATCCAAGAGTGGAAAATAAACACCTTACAATAGTATATATAATTTTGGTGGAAGCGACGGTTGCAAGAAAAAACTTGAATTTCATTTATAAATTTCAGTTGAACTCCATGATACCAAATTATTGTATTGTGATAGAAGTTAATATTGATTTTCAAAATTTGATTAACATTGTTACATTAGTGCAGGTAATAAAAGCTTGTTAAAAAGGGCAAATATCAGAAAAAAGTCTGTATACGGTATCAAAACGATATTAACAGCTTTTGGCAGATCCAGCATTGTAGTTTGAGTGGGGAGGGGGTTGACCTTGTGGGGAGGTCTACCCCACTGAAGTAGGTTTTTTTATCAAAAGAAACAGTGAAAAAGCATACAACTCAGATGCTGGGAGGGGGGCTAGAGCCCCTCAGGCCCGCCTCCTTGGATCAGCTAATAAAAACTACTGTTACGAGAATTCATCAATTCGTGGAAGGGACATTATTCCGATAAATTCTGGGTACCCCAAATGTTTGTCTCTCAACAGGCGAACTGTTGCCGTTACTGGGAATTCCCTTAAAGCTTTCAGAACATGAAAGAGTTTCCCGATGGTTCGTGGACGTACCAGACAATTTCAGGATAAATATATAAATGAACAGCTGGCGATAGGAGGCATTCAGTTCAACTGAACTGAAGTGGAGTGTGAAAATAAAGTCGAGCCGAGGATTAGAGCAGACTACTGGGATCCCTAAGAATTCCCGACCTGTATTTCATGCCTTAGAACCCGTAGGGATTGGGGTAAATGTCCCTTCTCTTCAAATAATTTTAAACCAACTCGAGCAATATAAGGCCAAGCATTATCTTGTTGAGATATGGGATCCATGAGTCGAGTATTATGAAGAACCTGACTTCACGAACAAAATTATGACAGTCAAGAATTCCACTGGAGTTAAAGTATACCCTATTATTATTGGAGCTAGGGGTATTTGGTGTGGTAATAACGATGCTCTTCTCACTATTCTAAATTGAAACACTCTTTCTTTTAAACGTAGACTGATCCATAGCGTCATCGTAGGCTCGTTATCTTGTCATAACTTCTTCAACAAAGCCGTATGGAGTTGAATCTTCATCAATCTTTCCCTTTAATTTTCCCTTTATTCATTTACATTGTCTGCTATGCCATTTTCATCTGTTTTCTTTCTTTTTAAATAACTGATCCTACTTAAAATTTCTTAATTGTCAACTCTGTCACGGTTGTTTTTAAAGTTTCTGTTCATTTGTTATCCGCAATGTAAATCGATCGATCGGGTTCTAAACGTTCGCTCGCTTCGTCGGTAAACTCAGCTCTCGACTCTCCGGTGTAGCGATGTTAGGATATTTTTAGTTAGAATGTATTGTAATGTTGCCGGTACACACGTCCCTCATCCGTAGGATGCCAGGTATAATTCGGGGATACTTTACAACCTTCCACTTACATAAAAAATCTATCGCGAGCACCATCTTTAACACACTCAAACAGATCTCTATACGTCCGTCGTCCGAAAAGACGATTAGGATTCAATCTACCAGTGACAAGAGCAAATTTAAGGGCATTTCAATATACAAATTTTAACAGTTGTTAAGTGTTTTATCACTTAAAAACCTCCAGTAACTGAACTATGTCGTAAGCTTTCTTTCTTTCGGCATTTGCAGATTTACATTTTATTACTTTTTATGGCACTCTGAATATTTTGGCCTGGCAGTTATTGAAATTTCCTACTAGGAAACGACCCGAAACCATCGATCCCTTGACAGCCGCGCATTTGTAGTTACCGACCTTTGGCGGATAGATAGATCGAAAAACACCTGCATGAATAAAATTAACACCGAAGGCAAGCAAAAAAGGGTACAAATTGGTCGAAATATCTTTCATCTTCGCAAAATGTTTGGGTAGGTCAGGGAGTAGAATGAATATATCCATTCATAAAAACGCATTTTAAAGAAGGGTACGAACTCAACGTGGGTGGTCATATCTGGCGGACGAGGGACGTATGTATCGGCACCTTAATGTTGTTCGCCCAATTGTTTTGTATATTATGTTTTTTAAACTGATATTTCTGTCATTTTAATTTATATTTTTACTGTTATCATTTACATTTTGACATAATTTTAGATAGATTATTTTGTAATATTATAATTATACTGATTAGGGTTTTGACACTTAGGTTAACGACACATAAGAACAGCGTAGCTGTTCATAAAATTGTAAACCCTACAGCCGGGTAACAGGATGGCTGAAATATCTTTTATATATCTCTGTAAAATGTATACATTTTATTGAATAAAGAATTTTATAAGGGAGTATATACGGCTCCACTACTTCCTGAAGATAACTTTGAGCTGTCATCTTGCATCGAACAAAGGCTAAAGGTGACTTACTTCCATATGCAACAGCACCCTATACCATAACGTCTACTGTGTCGCTCAACATCAAATTGAGGTTGATTTCTTTCTGCTCGATGTCTTCTAACGCTTCTTCGGCCATCATGTCCACCTAAGGAGAATCGAGATTTATCAGAGAAGACGACCTGATGCCATTCTACATTATAATGTTGTCGTTCTCTACACCACTGTAGTAGTTGCCGTCGATGCTCAATGGTCAGAGATAAAACAAGATGGTGTCGATAATGCTGTAGTCGAAAAGACCTTGTAAGGCTGTAAACCGTTCGGACACTTACAAGATGGCCTTGATCTCCCTACCACTCATCAGCCAAATTTCGAGTTGCCATAAGTCTCACAAACCAATCTTGAACTTCATTTGTGCGGCTTCGCCGTCCTGTGTCTACTCTTCTACGATTTTGAGTTTTGGGATTACGGTTAGCGTTTTCTCGAAAATTCTTCGGTAAATCAATAATTCGACTTCTTTCGAATTCCCTTAGGCGTTCACGTACTCTAGGGATTTTAACATTACTAAACATCGATTTTGGATGCCATCAAACAGTTTGTCTTTTGCTAAATTTAGAAAATGCAAAAAACTTCTAGAATATTAATTGACAAAAATAAAGTTTACTGAAAAAACATTCTACAAACTTTATCATTTACTCTTTATTATGGTATCTATGTTTGAGCAAAACAATATTAAATTTAAACATATCCTTCTGGGTGTTGCGATTTCTTTGTCAGTGAGTATAACTACAAGGTGGTATTTTATCAAATCGATTTTATTCTAATTAAATTATGGTATAAAATCTTGTGATCTAAATCAGTATTTTTGATGGCAAATCGAATATAGCTCATCTGAAAGTTGTTTATAATGAGAAAAAATTGGAATATTAGAATAAGTAGAAACGATAAAGCAAATTTGCTGATAAGATAAAATTTCAAGGGTATAGGTTTTCCCTTTCATTTATTAGGGGCACCTTCCTTGTACAATACATGTAATTAGAAGACCACAAGGGCCTAAATCATTTACGGAAATATGTGACTAAATTAATAATAAAACACCAAAAATATTGCAAATTTTGTCAATGAGTTATATTTTATGCATAGAAAAAGTAGGTTTTGGATTTGTTTCACTATTAATTTTGTTCAATTGACCATTTTTTTGTTAATGACTATACTTGTTCTATATCTAGATAAAAATAAGAACAACAAGCTTGCATTATTGCTCATATTAAGTTTAAAAAATCTAGAATTACAGGAGAAGTAAAATGCACTTTACCCACTTACCTATTCCAAATAATGTAAGAAAAACACACCCTGCAACTACTTTAAATTCCATTTTTATATTTTTTATCGTATGAAATCGAACACACTGGCGTTCACAGGTTAATGTGCAATCAGAGACTACTCATATGCTTTTTTATCTCCCTGTGATAATACCAATCATTTATTTGGAAGTCAATAATCAATGAGACATATAGAAGCTACCTACCTACATAATAGTCACACATTTCTGACAATATTGATAAGGCTATTTATCTTTGGGGCAGAGTGATACGATTTACGCGAAAAAGTTTTAAATATCACATGGCTAATAGGATATGTAAACATTTGAATTTAGTCTGAAATATGGGAATGAAGTCTAAATATATTTTTCTAGCATACAGGGGTGAGTTATAATGACAGGGTACATTAAAACATTTAAATGGAATATACGTAATTTAGTTTTTAGGGTTCCGTATGGATAATTGGTTGAAATGATTTTGGTAAACACAGGGTGGGCGAATACTGGACGGAAGATATTCGTCATTCGAGGAGTATAGTGGGAGATACAAACTGAAAATATTTTCAGTGATTAATACTAACTTCTCGAGAACCTTCATATATAATAAGCTGCAACTGTACATATCGCACCCTAAAGAAGAAATTTTGATTTTAGGGGTACAATTTTTTATCCACCCTGGGGGAAAACTAAAAAAAATTGACCGTTCTACTCCCCTTCGATTTCAAACACCTTGTAGATACAGAAACAACTACTTATGGTCGGCCCAATAAAATTTTGACTAAAATCCAATATCCCCCAAAGGAAATGTTTATAGCCACTCTATACAGGGTTGCCCGAACTTGGAGGTACAGGAACGAATAAGGGGAGATTCCATTAATATTTTAAAGTTTGAATTTTTTTCAAGTTTTTTTCTCATAGTATCTGCACTTCACAAGAATTAAATGAAAATTTAAAAATATAAATTAAGAGTTACACCTTGTGACATGCCAATTTCGTATCACAGGGTGTCCTTCAAACTTTTTTTGGTGACATGGTACTTCCAAAAATGAAAGAAAAGTTTGTTTCTAAGGACCACAAATTTATGTTTTTGTAGTTTTGTCGTATGTATACCGATTTCGAAAAAAAATTTTGAATTGTTAAACTAGAATGATTCTATAAAACGTAAAGTTTTTAAAAAAAATAGAGGTATAGGGTCTGACCTGAAACGTACAACTCAAAAATAATCTAATAAAAAAACTAAATAACAAGAAAGGAACTAAACTACAGCAATTTTTGAAAATTCCTTGGGGGGCCCCAACCCTTATACAAGCTTCTGTTCTTCTTCTCATAGACATCGAATTTTCAAACACTCCTGGAGTATTCCTAATTGTATAAACGCGCCTATTAAACGATTTCTCAGTTCGTCTAACGGTATCATGGCGTTATGTACACTAGAGATTTCAATGGCCCCATGAAAGAAATCTAAACATTAAATCTGAGGATTGGCGGGCCATGGCTGATGTCCACCTCGTCCAATCCACCTGTTTACATATTTTCTCAAATATTCCCTAGCCAAAAGTTAAAATGAGCAGGAGCACCGTCGTGCGTGAACCACATTTCACGTCGCATCATAAAAGGTATATCATCCAATAAAGGGCAAATCGATCTCTAAAAAATGTCTGTATTACCAGTAAGTCCCCCTGGCATCTCCGAAAGGACCATAAATAATCGCCAATATTACCACCCCAAATTTAATGAAAATTCCTCTGCAATTTCATGTGGTATTTTCCTCAGCGCCACACCTGAACTTTATTATTGTTATTATGAAAATTTATAATTGAAGTAACCTTGAGAAACAGGCTTCATCAGTTTGAATAGGATTTGGCAAATTAAAATAGAATTGTTCAAATCTGTTGAGGTACCACTGACAAAAAAAATTCTTGGATGACAATTCAAGGCAAGAGCGCCTGCACCCTCTGAATCTAACGGATAGAGCAAGTAATCCCGCAAGATCCGCCAAATCAAAGGGCTCATTATGACTTGATTTAAGGTACACTAATTATTTTTTTATGGTTCCTGGATGTTCTTCTATTTCGTTCAGCACTGCCTCTTCGAGTCGTGGTGTTCTCACACTTCGTGGTCTACCTGCATTAATTATTTCGCAAAAAAGATCCATTTCTGAACAACGCCTGTAAATATTAAAAATCCGATGACCAGGCATTACCTATTGGGATAGCGTTCCATGTAAAGACCTTAGCTCTCTTGAATTACTATTTGCAAAACATACATGAAATGCATTCAGCCATTTCGAATTCGTAAAAATAGAGGTTTACCCCCTCACATGAACTTTAATGAAAAACAGGAGTAAGGAGAAACCCCTTAATATTGATTTTCACCACAGCCTACTAGGGGTAACTAGCCAATGACAGAATTTTCTGAATTTCATGAAAATAAAAAATTAATCTTGTTTCTAACAGATCATGTAATATATCAAATCACAGAGCTCATTATGACGAATACAAATATATATTTTTAATTTTTTTAAAGTATGGCTCACCATAATGTTAAAATTCCTCAAGGACCACAGTGGACGTGTTCCCGAAAAAATATCGCCCTGTAGCTTTGCAAGTGAATTGGCATGTCAAAGAGGTAAATTCTTAATTGAATTCTATCAAAGTTTTTCATTTCGAGAAATCTTGCTAACCGTGCACGAACAGAAAAAAAATTTGAAAAAAATTCCAACTTTACACTGTTATCTTGAAAACGAAACGTTGTCAAGCGTGACCCATGTTTATGGGATTTTTCTTTCTAATAACTATTCAGCACCGGAATCGTCCCCTGTTAAAGATCGTTTGTACGTCTCCAATTTAGGACCACACACACTGAAACAATTTTATTCAAAAATTTTTTAGACTCGGACCGGTCAGCTCGGAATAACGGTAGGATCGGCTATTCGGCAGCATATTTAAACCACCCTGTATACGGACTGCTGCCTATTATCGGAATCATTATAACTTATTTGTCTATCAGTTTTTGAACCATTTTGTATAACAAAAATTTTACTCTACAAAATTTTCCAATGTTTTTTTAACTTTTAACTATAACTCTGCTCCAGACTATATTTCAACTACCTTACCTATGTTATTGCTTATGTCTCCACCTTATATTTGAACCATCCTTTAAATCGTAATTTTTTTTAACATTATTGTAATCACAATGTATAACTATAATTTTACTTCCGCCATGCTTCAGATATTGCATATAGGGTGTGAATTAAGTCCTGAGGAGTGTTGGATATGCTTGGCAACCAGGTGAGCTTTATTTCTAGAAAGGGTCAAGGTCATTCGCTTAGTAGGTAAATTTGACCAAAGATTTAAGCTTGATCCTCATTTTTGGTTCATAATGGTGGTAATTTTCAACGTGTGGAACTTTTTTTATTGCGAAATCAGGGAACAATTTAAACGGGAATAATTTCACGTCGAACGAAGGCATGTATTGGGTATGGGCTGGTAGCCCCTAGAGGTCAAAAAGCTCAAATAATGCGGGGAGATATTTAAAAATCTCTAAGTTCAGTTTAAAACAAAACAAAGAACTTCTACAATGGTGACCTTGGATTTAATCTTACACCTCATTTTCAAGGCCATTTGAAGGTTAATCTTATTTTTTCATGTAGAAACGCTTATTTTTGATACCGAAAATTTTACGTAACGATTAGAACTTAGCAACCCCCAAAATTCCCGTGTAAGAAATTTTCCGCCAAAAATGTGCTATTTCTATGATTTTCATCCGCCATCTTGGGTTGGAAAAAATTAAAATTTCGTTAATTATTCGAACTCAGGACTCCATAACCCCCCGGTAAACTTGAATATAATTTTTAAGACCTCTGGTGGTTGCCCTCAATCTCATACCTCAATACATGCCTGGAGGTAAAATTCCCCGCTCTTTCCGATTCCGCAAAAAAATAGGGGCTTTCGTTTAAAAAATGAGGTTGACTTTAAAATAAACTCAAAAATGAGGTTAAAGTCCAAATCCAAGGTCTCCATCGGATTCCTTGGTCAAAGTTACTAAGGGAATGACCTTTTCACTCGGTATTTAACAGCTTGTGTTCTATCCTATAAATTTTTTTTAACATTGTTTTATGTACATTGTTTAATTATAATTCTACTCCACCCGCTATTTCAACGACTTTGTATGTGCAACTACTTATCGGCCACCCAGTATAGCATTTTTGTAACTGCTTTTATCACTAAAAATCCTTCAATTCCCAATACATTTCACAAAAACTGCAACTGCTTAAGGAGCACCCTATATAACAGTTTTGGTTAAGATTTTATTGAACCGTACGTATCTCTACTTCAACCTGTATTACCACCACCCTGTATACGCTGCTTCTAATTGAACACCCAATAAGTATTCTTTCTTAGGAATATTGTCAAGAACTCTAGTACCTACCTTAAGGATTGTACAATCAACAACATATCCCGTTGAAATAAATAAAGTACTCAGTTATGCAATTATTTTTGGCTATCATAAGTGGTGAAACATTTTATATATACTTAGAATTCGATCGACCCTAATTTCACATCCGATATATTTCAACTGTACAACCGTCGGACCTTTTTTATCAGTTAATTTTCGTGCCTTTTTTTGCTTTTTTTAATTTACCAAAAATCAAACTGTTTGACGGGATCCAAAATCGATGTTTAGTAATGTTAAAATTCCTAGAGTACGTGCATCGCCAGCTAAGTAAATTTGAAAGAGGTCGAATTATTAATTTACAGTGCGCGGGGAACCATTTAATTTCATTTCGTAAATCGCTAACCACACGAACAAAACAACTGCCGTTATGAGATGTGTCACCGGTCCGAGTCGTTTGATAATAATCAGCACCGGACGTCGAAGTTAAAGATTGACTTATGGCCTTTAGAGACTGATTTTCGACAAATCGAAATTTGGCCGATGGATGGTTTACCGCCGTAAGGTCTTTTGGCCTGCAATATTATCGACCCCATCTTGTGCTGCCTTGGACCGCTGGGCCCGAGGCAACTGTGGTGCCGTGCTGCCACTACCCAGGTTAGAAATCGGTACCTCAAGGATAAATTTCGGTAGATTTCGTAGCCATCGGGAAGTTTGTATAATTACATGTCTTTTATATAGGACTGCTAGGAAAATAAATTATGAAAGAAATTATTTACAAAATAGGTATTTAATTGATAGTTTGGTGGTTACCCCATCTAAAAAATGTAAAATTTCATATGAAATCTACCGAATTTCTATTTCGAAAATCGCTGAAAATGGTCAAAAATCGTCGAAAAATCGGTAGAAACAGTGGTGCAGAGTGCGACATCATTGGAATGTGGAATGGCATTAGTCGTGTTATCTCTGACGAATCTTGATTCCGCTTGGGTGGACATGATGACAAGTCGAGGAGCTCAATCAACTCAGCCTCAATTTGATGTTGCGCGACATGTACACCGAATAGTAGGCGTACATGGTATGGGGTGTTATTGCAAATGAAAGTAATCTTTGTTCGAGGCAACATGACAGCGCAACGTTACCTTCAGGAAGTAGTGGAGTCGTATATACTCCCTTAAAGCGCGTTGACATTATGTCAATTCACTAGCGCTAGTAGACTAGGATCAGTCGACTAGCTTGTTAAAAGCATAATATAAACAGTAACTAGCGCTAGTACCGTGCTTTACTAACGCTAGTACCATGCGTATTTTACTAGCGCTAGCAAAGTTCGAGACATTTGAAATTTTGTTTACCAGTAGTGTGATTAAAAATGGCGGCAACTAAGGTGAAAGGAGAATGACACAGTAAAATTCGTAAAATTGTACAGAGATACAACTTTTCATAGGACTTTTAAAACTGGTACCAGAAACTTAGATCTCTATAAATATGCAAATTATAATGCTTCCATGAAACAAGTGTCCTAATTAAGGGCGTCACAAGTAGCATAAGCCCTTCAGAACTTTTTAGGGCTCAACCTTCAATGTTTATAATAAGTTTGTGGATCTGAGAATTTAATTTCTTTCAATACATTTTCGCACACACCAAATTTTAGACATCCATTCTCAAGTCCATCCTCACCTTTCCTTTTATAAGAATATTTCAGTTCACATTACTACTAACTATTCCCTATTGATACCAATACTCGCTCATGGATTCCATATTTCAACAAGATAAAGCTCGGCATCATGTTGCTCGACTTAGTTTAAACAAACTTTTTTGAAGAGACCCATGTGAATCTGTGCGATAGCCGCCCAGATTCCCTGATCTTTAACCCATAGAACATGTTTGGGATATTAAGGCTCGACAATTTACCACGGACTTTGGAGGTTGTAAGACATCAAATATGGGTAGCTTGTGATAGTATTCCTATTCCACTTTATTGAATCAATGCCGAAGTGTTTGGGAGTCTTAATACGAGATCCGGCTGAAGAATTAATGCGCCCATCAAGTATTTGCTAAAACCAAATTTTTACGCATATTTATAATTAGACGAATATATATCTACCAGGTTGCCTATCAAAATGTGGCCGCTAGTATTTTTAATTAAATTATTATTAATTAATTTTTCGTAAAAAATTTCACTGACTTGTTTTTTCAATAAAATATCGTCCACTTCAGGGCAATATAAAGACTCTGAAGAATCACGGTTGCCGTTGCGCACTTGGCCGTACCTCTTCGCAGCCAGGTGTACACGGGTATGATTTTGTTACATTTATACACTCATAATGTACATTTATTATTTATATATCAAACTAGCCGTTACTCGCGGTTTCACCCGCGTACGGACTGTTGCCTTCGCGAAACATATGGGTTATTCTATATTAAAAAAATTCTATCTTGTTTAAACTACCCTACTTAACTATAAATCCACCAATCCCGAATATATTTCACCCAAACTGCAAGTACATATGGGCCAACCTACATAACAATTTTATTCGACATTTTTTGAATCACCTTGAATAACTGTAACTCTACTTCGCCCTATATTGCAACCATTCTGTATATGCTGCTGTTCATTTGTCACCCAATATAACTTTTTGAACACCTGACTTTAGCTCTTTTCTACCCTATATTTCAGCTATGCAACTGCTTATGGTGTACGCAGTATAACAACTATTTATGATATTTTTTGAACCACCTTTTAAAGTACAATTTTCTTTTACTCTATATTCTAATCAACCATTATTTGCAGGTTTTTCTAACATTGTATTAAACACACTCTAAAGCTGTTATCTTGCTTCCACCCATATTTTAGATCTTCCATATAGTAGAATGCAACAACTTTTTATGGTGTAATCTATATAACAATTTTTTTTAACTTTTTTTATCCATCCTAATGGAAATGCGTGTGGATCCATTGGTGTGTCACAAATCTAAAATAACAGATTTGCACCCTAACACCAAACATTTATTTAAACCCTCACCCAAAGTGCAACTGCTTATTGGTCATCCTATATAACAATTTTATCAAAAAATTTTTTAACCGCTTTGTATAACTAACACTACTTCCATCTACATTAAAACCATCCTGTATACACCGCTGCCAATTTGTCACACATTACAACTTATTTTTGAACCACCCTGTATAACCATAATTTCACTCTACACAATATTTCAACCACCCTGTATGTTCATCTGCTTAGGGGCCAGCAAATAGATAATTTAATTTTAAACACTTAACTATAACTCTTATATATGCAACTGCTTATGGACTACGCTATATAACTATTTTTGAACACACGTAACTACTTATTTGCCCCCAAATATAACATTTTTGTACCACCCTGTATCGTTAGAATCCTACCCCAGCCTATATTTCAACCATCCGGTACATGGAACAGCTTGTAGATCATAACATTACTTTATAATATTTTTTAAACCCAACTGTATAGCTGTAATTATACTCCGCCACATATTTCAACCATCCTATATATGCAACTACGTGTGGATATAAAACAAGTTTTTAACCACAACATAAACTATAATTCCACTCCATCTTATATTTCAAACACCCTGTATAAACAACTGCTTCTAACATTTTTTCAACCAATTTCATAACTATATTATGTTATGAACATAATTCAAAGATCCTAACTGCTTACCTAACACTTTTTTTAAGATTTTTTCTTCACTGTATAAATATTCTACCCTTTTTCAACCAATTCGTATATGGAACTGTTTCTGGTCGACTCAATACAACTTTTCTGGACCACCCCGTAAAACTAATTCCACTACCCCTTATTACCACCAAATTGTATATATCCAGCTGCTTATAGGACCCGAAATATAACTAACTTTTTTTAGATTTTTTAAATCCATGTAATTCTACTCCGCTTTAAGTTTCCTATATACAGCACACCCTGTAAAATTACGCTTGTTATATCAGTTGATTTTTGTTAAATGGAAACATGGTACATATGCACATTCCGAACTTTTAATAAAAGCTAAGCTGATGCCAGTATCTAGTATTTTGTGCGTGCGGTGGAACCTATTGAGTAATTATATTACCCAACATGCTAGAAGTTTTTTCGCTACATCTACCGTTTCTGTCAATTTAGAGAAATAAAATATGTACTTGATTTTAAGTCAAACTATGGCTTCGCAACAAAAAAGGATTCAGCAAAATCAGTTAAGTAGTTCTTACGTGATGCCCGAACAAACCATCAAACAAACAAACAAACAAACAAACAAACAGACAGACAGACAGACAGACAGACAGACAGATAGACAGACAGACAGACAGACAGACAGACAGACAGACAGACAGACAGACAGACAGACAGACAGACAGACAGACAGACAAACAAACAAACAAACAAACAAACAAACAGACAAACTTACGATTTTATAATAGTATAGATTAAAGCTAATTTTTTTCTGTTTATTATGATATATATTAAATCTGGCCGCAAATAAGGGTTAAAGATGATAAATATTAAAGGTAGAGTGAAAGAGAGCTAGCGCGTAACACGGTAACACAGTCAGACAAGGATGGCAATTACGCATGCGTCGGATGTTAGTGTTCTCAACCACCGGTTCAAATAATAGTAGGTACGACTACGACCACAGAATAATGATTATACGACTTAATATAATAATTACTTCAAAAGAAATGCCCTTTCTTTTCAAAATGAGAAATTTAAAAATTACAAAAAAATGACAAATTTAAAAATTAGAAAAAAATTCAAATTTAAAAATTATAAAAATATTATTTTTAAATTCGATTGAATGTGTTTTGCAAAAATCTTCAATTCATGATATTTATATTTTTTTTACGACGGAATAATAACATTAGCCAACAGTTTTTGAACAATGCGTTATTAAAGTCCAGTACATTGCATTTTTTGTCACACCACAGAAAACACGCTTTCATTTTCATCAATTTTTTTTCACTCCATAATTTTAATTTCAGCTGTGTCCCACGTAAAGGGAACTTGCGCGATGCGTGCGGTACGCTGCGTCAAAGTCACAACCACAAACTACGAAACACAAAAAAATATTCATGGTGTCTTTAATGGGTATTAAATTAGTGCGTTTGTCACGATTTTATGTCGCATTGCGCAATTGGTATGTTTTCGCCCGCAATTTCAACTTGGTGAATTTACGCGCTAGCTCTCTTTCACTCTACCTTTAATATGGCAACTGTATATCATAATAAAGAAAAAAAAAGCTTTAATTTGATATATAAATAAGTACGTTATGAGTGCATAAATGTAACAAAATACACACCTGGCTGCGAAGAGGTACGGCCAAGTACGCAACGGCAACTGTGATTTTTCAGTCTTTATATATATTGCCGTGAAATGCACGGTATTTTATTGGAAAAACAAGTCAGTGAATTTTTTTACCAAAAATCAAGTAATAATAATTCCATTAAAAATACTAGAGGCCACATTTTGATAGGCAACCTGGTAGATATATACCTATTCTCCTAATCATAAATATGCATAAAAATTTGTTTTTTAGAAAACACTCGATGGGTGCATTAATTATGCAGCCGGATCTTAGAATATGTATAGATAACTGCGCTGGACAAACAAATTATTAACAAACTAATAAAAAAACTTAAGCTTCTTGTTATTTTTTATTCAAAATTTAATAACTTACTTCTTACGATAGCATCTATGTATTACCAAACCCATATTAAATTTAAACATCTCCTTCTGGGTGTTACGATTTCTTTGTCAGTGAGTATATAATCAAAAATATTTGATTCATAACTGATTTTTTGCATGTACTTTCAATAAGTAATAAGATAAATAATTTGTTCAATGGTTGGATTCAGCTATACACTTGTGATAGGTCTGGAGCAAGCGACATTTCTTAAGCACTACTTTCATAATTCCCTCATTTTTAAATTTTATACACTATGTTAGAGGGCCAAGGTTCAAAGGTGGGTATAGGAGAGATGAAATAATAATTTGTCTAATCAACCATACTCTTTTATTTTACAAATTTTCCATATTATATTTACAAAGAATTTTTATAAACTAGACACTCAATATATTTATACAATAGTTATTGGAAGGCACATAAAAAGTGTACAGAAGATACACGATTTTGTTCTTGTGTAGAGAGTTTCAACATTTTTACATCGTAAACATTAATATATTTCGGATTTTTCACAATATTTTTTTACATTATCGTAACTAACATTACACAACGAAAATTTTCGAATAATGACGATTTTGTCGGTGCCTCTATATCGTTAGTAACTTTGTTGTACGTGAATTAAAATAATGTCAAATTTTATTGTTAACGTATTTTTAGGATTAATCTACTTTGTATCTTGGCATTTTCATGTAAAATAATTGAATAATCGGGAGGTTTTATAAAATATTTTCACTTGCTAATATCTAAATACTTTATTAAATGAACTGCGTTGATTGTGTAGCATTTCCACACACATTGAATAAGTCTCTGATATGGTTCACATATTTCCTTCTGAGTCATTGATTTTTTTCTTTCTGGGTTTATATTCATTCACATACTTACAAACGAAATATTTTTTTAGCGTTTTTAAAATTATAGATCACATTTTGTCAACATTTTACTCTAACTATTCTATTGAGGTATTGTGTTAATATAAATAAAGTTGTACAATACCAGAAGAACTAATAATAATCTAAAACTATATTTAGTAGTCGTACGGCATCTGTTGATTGGAAGTAGATTTTTAAGATACAAAATTTCAGTTTATATCAATGATTTAATAAAGACTTTGATAAATTGCAAAGGGGGAGTTGTTATATCTCGAAACAATTTTAGCAAAGTTACCCAAAGGCATTCTGGTGGTTAATGATTATTGACTCTAGTGACGTAAATAACTGGTAAAGTATTAAATTTTAAGGAAAGTATATAGTATATTATGTGATGAAAAAGGTAAAATAAAATAGAATAAAAAAGGTCAACTAACATAAATTGTTACAAATTTGTTTTGAGTAGAGTATTATTTATAAAGACGCAATTATCATTTACAGCATTAGGATATAAATGCCAACCAACCCAGTTGTTTTGGTGAAAAATGTAATAGATGATAATTTATATTATAGTAAAGTTTAAAGTTTACAAAATGAAACAAAAACGCTATTCTCAGGTTTTGTAAATAGAAAAGCTTGTCTGGATATCTTTTCGAACAAATGGATCAAGGCATTGCCCCTGATTATGTTTTGCTCCAAAATAAGGTCAAATCCATATTTTTCCATATTAATGTTCAGAGATTTAACATTCTCTCACACCAATGCACTTAGAAATTTGTTTGGCGACTTCGAAGATTTTATAACCTTTAATTTAAAAGTGTTGCGGCCATGACACCTCTTTGGTACCATGACGCACCAAGCGGTTGAAAAGTATATGCAGTACAGATACCGTTAGTACATTTTCTGACATACTTAGATTTGAACTATTAGTAAAAATAAGGCTATGAAGCCACTCTACATTAAACCTCGGTAGGCGCCATTCAGTTGTGGATAATGGTTTTATTAGTTTTTAGGTAATCACATTTGAATACAGACATAAAATAACTTTGTTTCAAAGTTGGATAGAAAGTTAATCATAATAATGGTAAGTAGTCATAACCTAAGTTTTAATTGTTATATAACAAAGACAGACAAATCAGTGGCTAGATGGTAGTTGGAAATTTCAATATGATGAGTTATTCAATTAGCTTATTTTCCAAGAAAAACATGTCGAATTTAGCAGTAAACTTTTTAAAGGAGAACCTGTATAGTTTTCCAATACTTGGATACCGTACAACTTAACTGTAACCTAAATTAAGCAATTCCCCTCCTTTAAAGTCGTAATTTTTTTTTGTCGGCGAAGAACTGCTCTAGCAACATTCTTTTTTTTACATATTTTTACTATCACTATCACAATATGTGACAATTTACATAAATATTTACTTAGAACCGAGACTCGAGCCCCTGTTCCTCGTTATTCAGCTCATACTAAGGTTTGAGTCGCTTGAATCCTGCACCGTCCTGTCCCAATTTCAATTCTTCGTACAATGTAGGATTGACTTCTTGTTGAGCTGGTACGTGAAGAGCTTCGTTTTTCCACCCTGGACCACCCGAAGCTGACGAGACAGCAATGCCGTTCGCCACGCTACCATTGGCTGTCGCCGAAGAGTCACCTTGCACCTTAAGCAAGTAAAAAAGTGATTTTAGTATAAAACATACTAATTTTGTTAGTGACATACCTGTATGTGGTCCATGTTGACTTCTCTCAGGTAACTCGGATTTTCAAAAGCTATTCCGTTAGAATTCTTCGAGACCAGCAGTTTCCTGGTTCTGATGAACCAGACTGCGCCGGCGCATATAG
Source organism: Octodonta nipae (assembly GCA_034190945.1). Taxonomy (NCBI): domain Eukaryota; kingdom Metazoa; phylum Arthropoda; class Insecta; order Coleoptera; family Chrysomelidae; genus Octodonta; species Octodonta nipae. Next base: position 17,872,964 of record CM067217.1, read on the forward strand.
CAGCTACAGCGACTAGAGCTAAAACCACAGCAACTGCAACTCCAACGTGCCCATCTGAATCTTGACTAGCTGCCGATGTAACGTACTTGTCACCGACGGTGAATTTCAGAGGCTCAGTCAATGTGGAAGTTCCTTTGCTGTTGCCTGCTTTGACGACTGCTTCGTATGTTTCTCCAGCTATAAAAATAAGAAAAAATGACTAACGCAATCAGAAGTGAATTTACCAGTAAACCTATTAAATGTTCAGATATTTAAAGATTATTGTATTTGCACAATAGGGGTCCCCATAACATAGATAGTGTTGCAAATTAGTTAGTAGATTTGGTTTTGGTTTATTTTATGATGATGACACCTCGGCTGTTGAAACGTCGTTGGGTGTAAAAATAAAGGTTGCATGTTATTGAACAAAACTATGTGTTTTATGTTTTATTTGAATAGCATTCATCATCAAGGAATTGTCTAATTATATTGAAACAATAAATGTTATATAGGTAGGTAGAAAGAAAACATTTGTAATACTGTTATGTTAGTAAACCGGAAATATTTCTACTTCTATGTTTCAAAAAAATTCTAAAGATGCCAGTTAGTTTGTGAAATAATTGTCAATTTACACAAATAAATGATTAGAGCCAGATAAAGTACAACCTTGAAATTTTCAATTTGCTAGATTTATGAATTTTTTTATTGCCATTTTGATTAGGATACTTGAGGTTTGAGTAATGCACTCCTCTAGCTTTATCTTGACTTTAACATCAAAATTGTAATTTAAATATAATTAAATAGTCTTATATTATTTTTATATTGTAGGAATCTAGAAATCGGAGTTAAACAATGAAATATCAGGTAGGATCAATACTCCAAAATGCTTCCATTTGTACTACAAAGGCAATAAAGTGGCAAGCTATTTAAATAGGAAATCTGCCAGACTTCAACTTGGTAAAGTGGGCACATTCCAAAGAAGCCCTTTCCTGCTGGCATGGAAGTTTAGTAAAAGTGCACAGTTTCATCAAATTACACTATCAATATATAAATTCAATACTATTACCATCATTGTTACATATAATGTGCAGTATTCATAAATCTCTGCTATTTTATATTGCTGTTCGATGGTTGTTTGTTTGAGTTTGTTTTCCAACAGTATTCTTTCAGGAAAGTACAGGAACAACGTTTCAAGTTACCGATAAAATGTTTTGGAAGTTATGTTGAGAGAATAATTGTTTTTTGAATACTGCACGATTTTGGTCTTGGAAACGGATATTTACATATATCAACGAGTTCTTCTTCTTAAGAGTGTCGTCTTCTAGCGGAGGTTAGCAATAACAGTTGCAACACGATTTCTGTCTTATCAAGTCCATACTTGTCCATTGCCTAGTGTTACATAACCACGAAATTTGTCGTCTATCCGGCCCTCCCCTGCTTTCGGTTTTAACCTTATATTTGATCTGCAGTAGTCTATACTTTTCATTCCTTAGAACATGCCTTCTTCTCCTTCTTCCAGGGTAGCTTTTAAGGCCTAAAGTCTTCAGGGCTGATTATGGACTTAGGCTGAACGACCTTATTGAGCAGAAAGAAGTGGTTTATAATGATGAAAAATTTTATTATACAGGTATCACTGTTTGCAGGAAAGAGGCGGTCTTGGACTTCTGATTTATCATTCACTATCACTATTACTCTTAGAGAGTCTTAATCACCTTCAATTGGACAGCGAGGACACTAATCGAATTTTTGAGGGAAATAAATTTAAGCCACTTTATTTTATAATAAGTGGCTAGACGTTGTTGAATTCAGAATCCGCCTAACACACACACACACACACAAAAGTTTTGAATCACACACACACATTAAAGATGCACACACACACTTCCGGTTAAGATGACACCGCATGTGAATGTGTGTAGATGTATTTTTTTAAACCTAACACAGACACATACACACACCCACATGCGCCTGCCCCGTCATCTTAACCGGAAGTGAAAATGCCTTAGTTAACCGAATTTACGCATCTTTAATGGTTGTTATTAGCGCTCGATCTTTTTAATTCGATGTAAAACTTTTCGTTATGAATTTGATGAGTTCTTGGAATTTTCAGAATCCGTCGAAATACCCGCAATTCACCAATGTCTAGCCGTCTCATAGAGCTGACCGTTAGGGTTTAGGTCTCCATTCTCGAAACCAGTATGCTGCAGGTTTCAATATTTTGTTCTATCAAAAGCTGTAATATAAATTACTTGGAAACGACCATCCACATAGTCCACATTTAAAACTCATAAATTACATTTAGCACATTCTTGATCAATTCTGAATGCTTTTTTTTTGATTTAATAAGCTCTCGACGAGATTCGAGACGTAGCTTTGACAAACTAATAACTATATGTATATGTATGTAATGTTTACAGGATTTCTTGGCTCTCGGTTATGATGACGGTGTCGTCGGCATATCCAATACCGCTTACGACTTCCGTTTGACTTTAATTCCTTTAGCACTGCCTTTTAATGTGTTATCGAAAAGAAAATCTCAGTAAAATTGAATGGTAACAGTGAGAGGACAAAAACCTGTCGAACACCCTTCTTATTTTAAAGGTCTCATTGCCACATTTGGTTCCAATTCAATTTCCTTAAAATATTGTTGTCAGTTTGATCTAGCTCTTTCTTATTGAGACATTTTTTAGGTGCTTATGTTTAATTCTGTTGAAAGAACATAAGGAATTAAGACTACTAAACATCTGGAGATGTGCCTGCTTGAAAAAATATTTTCACCAAATGTGGAAAAGATTGGAAATGAGATTAATTTTTTGGCTCACCCTTATAATTACGAAATTATGTCAGTAGAAAACATTTTTTCCCCAATGGTGAATTTGAGTTAACTCTTCTATCCTGTGATTTTTGTTTCCCTTTTAAGTAATTAATTAAATATATTTTGCTTAAGAGTCCTAAACTTTTTACTTTAGCACCCTGTTCAGGAAGGAACTTACCTTTAAGATTAGTAATTTCGAATTGAGTCTCTGGCGTGTCTCCTTTCAGTAACTGTTTTGTAGTAGAATCAACAGGCCTCCAGAAAACTCTATAAAGTTCAACCGTGTGAGGGTTTTTAATTGGTGGATCCCACATTATGTAGACCGAATGTGAATTTCCAGATTCCACACGTACATTTTGTGGAGGTCCTGGTAGTTTTTCTCTATAAAAAGAAAAGAACAAAATTTTACAAATAATAAACCACAAATGATAAACAGATGCATAGACGAGCAAAGATAAGGATAGAACTCTTCATCATACGTTGACTTTAATATTCTACGTACATTTCAACCACAAAAGTTTTCGTATATCTTGTTGAAATGTGATAAATAGGGAGTTCAAGCGTATTCTATTTGTTCGTCTATTAACTACAATCAAGTAAGTATTTTTTTGGCTTTCTGATTTAGTAATTTTTGTCAAACCTCAAGTGTTGTTTTAGTCAAAAACGATCTCATGTACCATATCGAATCTGACTTACCGCCCTTCGTGGAAGCAACTCATTATTTGTTTAGTGTGTGCCAAAACGCAAATTTTATTATTCAAGATTGGCTCTCCTCTGCACCAGTCTAAACATCTCCTTGGAACGTTCAAATGAGCGCAACAATTCCTATGGTCGGAACCGTCAGCTGCACATTTCATCAGTTTGTCGAAGTCCTAGAAAAAAATAGAAAAAAATAGAATGTACAATTTCAAAATTATTGTAAATAAAAACCCTTATCACTACAATAACTAGAAGTGTTATCACCCTTTTATTAGCTTAACTTGTAGACTGAGAGTTAACAGTATGAAAACTGTCGCCCAAAATTCGAGACCAAAACGTGATCGAACATCCATATAAAATTTTGTGTACACCTTCTTTGGGCCATAACTAACTGAACTGTGGTATTGGCTGACAAATTTTGGGCCGCGACAGACAAGAAGATAGTAGATTATCCCAAAATAAATAAAATAACATCCGTCTTAAATTTCGTCTACGTCTTTTCTCGACCATAACTAACGACAATGTAACAGCGTCAGACGAATATCAGGCGCCAAACTCACTCGGGAGACAAGAAAACAATGTGTCGGAAAACTACTTCGAAAAATAGGCAGATCAAGCTTATTTTAACTATGCTGAAAGTTAAAAATAAAGTTGTTGTTAACAAACAAGGATGTCAAAGAATTCCTAGAACATATACTAAAATTGGTCCACCAACGATTATTTTTAAAAACCCATATGAGCAAAAGTTTTAAAATGCAGACAACATAAATTTGCAGTCTGCTTAATGTATTTTTTCAAATATTTTATACCTGTATGCATTCGGGTTTGTCTATAACAGCGTCGATGTCCAAGTGAATGAAACAGGCATCCATACAGGGTGACGTGACATTTTGTTCGATGCAACATTGCGTTACATTATTAACAGTTGCTAGATTCCTGATTCGAACAGAAACTGGTTGAGTTGCTGTACCAAAAGCATTCTCCGCATGGCAGTAATAATCACCTAAAAATTTTAAATTTTGAAACGATTTTTATAAAGTGGAGACACTTTATAATGGATTAAAAATACACTCACCAACATCCATGTCAGTTATCTGTTTAATAGTCAGCTGCATGATGTACTTATCTTCTTCATCTTTAAGGGGTCTTGTGGTGATGTCATACTTTCCTCCCTGAATAACGGGTCGTCTGTCTTCGTGGCTTCGCCAGAATATCATCTTCGGTTCCGGTTGGGCTTCCACTTTGCATTCTAAAGTTACAGAATCTCCTATTGTGGTCATCGTTATACCGCTTGCTTGAATGTGAGGACCATCTGAAAGATAAAACTTGCAGTTAGATACTGTTGTTTACTAAATAACATTCAATCATATTTGGATCAAACTTACGACTAATAGTAATTTTCCTTGATGCTTGCATTGGTGTGCCATAACCGTTATCTGCGTAACATGATATTTGGTCCATATCCTTGGTGACGTTGTGGATGACTGTTACCATGTGTCTTGTTGTTTCTTGTCTGACAAGTCTTCCAGATATGTATAAAGATATTGTGGGCATCGGTGTACCCATCGCGATACACAAAATTGTCATACTGCTGCCCTCTATAACCAAATTTATCGGATGTACAGTAGGGGGCTGTGGAGAATAAAAGTATTTAGTACTTCTTCGTAATTATTTCTTACAGTATAGAGATTATTGTTTAAAGAGAACCAATTTTTAAGTTAATAATATGGAAATTATTTAAAGGAGTTGTGAATGGATGTGTTCTTAACCGCGTTAGATAGAGAAGTTTCTTATGTTTTTGGAGCGAGTCAAACTGGAGACTAATTACACTAAACCTAAGCAATTCTTGGTACGTAACAGTTTGCAAATGCTTCATTTTTGAGTTATAAGTCTTTGTAAGCATATGGTGTAAACACGGTGGGAACACACTGTGGTAATTAAAAATTGGGGCCTAGATTCGAAGTAGAATTTTTGGATGGGAGTACGGGGTTCCAATGATCTGCTCTAAAGATTATGTTTTCAGTTCCTATTCTATAAGACTTGATTACTTGGTCCCTTACGGCTTTATACACGATTGGTGTTAAGAAGAAACTCTGTAACTTGTCCTTCGAAGTTTTCTTGGATTTCCAACGTTTCAGTAGCTTTGAGTTGGCTATTCCCATCAGGTGAATGATGGGAAATTTAGATTATTCATTGTATTTGTACCCTCGGTCGGACATGTGCCGCTAGTCATGTTTATTGTTATAAAGTTGATAAAGAAAATTTTGAAAAAATTTGCAGTTCGAATTTTAAATGAATTTTTGCCACTGGCTAAACTATGACTGGCATAAGTATAGAAGACTGATAAACGCTGACTTTGGGAGATAATTCACTAGAAAGATTGTTCGAAAAATCAACCGGCAATTAGATTTTTCGACAATACTCTAGAAAGGGTATGCGTTTCAGATAATGAACATTTTAGAAAAAAAAAATTAACCAAAAATTTTTGGAGATTATTTGAAATTATTGAGTTAAAACAAAAACGCATCAATAAAAAAGAGTTGAATTGTATGCCAATTCCTCATATTCTACCCTCACAAGGGTTGGTTTCATTTTAACAAGAATTAGTTGCCAAAAGTTTTTTTCTGTAATTTACTTTGACTAGATATATGTAGTAAAATAGACGTGATATTTAAATTTTTGTACTTACCTCCACGAAAGCAGGATATGCGGGGTCGGTCCATGCAATCAAAGTTTCAGATGACATGCTGACACCTTTGTCTGTCACAGCTTGTACATAAACGATGTACTGAGTGTTAGGATTTAGATTTGTAATCATGTAAGAAGTGACAGAACTGTTTTTGACTTGGAACTTGTCTTCGGTTGTGGATTTGTGGAAAAGTCTATTGAAATAAAAGGAAAAGTGACCAAACGTTTGAGTATTACGTAATGTAGTTTCTTACTTGTATGTGATAATTTCTGAAGGATGACTAAATTCTGGTGGCTGCCAAGTGATTGTGACCCACGTTGCGCTATGACTAGAAACTGCTAAAGAGTGAGGGGGAGAAGTTACGCCGTTTACCCATTTGCTCTGATCTGTAAGTAAAAAGAATGTTATTCGAGTTGTTTTATAATTTTGTACGTAAAATTTTTCAAGAATTTTAAGAACTATTTCAAAGCAAGACTCTTTATGAAGAATACTTTGTGAAATTATTGATTGAATATTCTGTATAGGTGGAGGACGTAATGGCTGATAAAGGTGACGTCCTACAGATGTGAAGGACATGTGCGAATAAATTCTGGCCAAATAAGTACCCATGGAATAATGGATGGCCCTCCATTATGCATAGATAATGAGTCGGTAAAAGAAACTAACAATACAAAGGCCCACACAGGTAGCCATTCTGTCAACAACATGATATGGTATTGGTAACACACAATAATAGAGAACATAGTACAGTGGAAAGATATCTAACGTCAATGAAACTACAGCAAACATGTAAGTAAAACAGCAAGATAAAAGAATGGATTATTGAGGAAATACTCAACATAATGAAAGAAAGAATATAATAATTGATAGTAAGATAAGAATAAAAATCAAATAAGCTGATGAGAAATCCCAAAAACGCATGCAGAATGAATAGTACGACATGGAATATGATTACGCATAATTTCAAGCCAATAACCGACTAGATAATACTAAATAAGGGATTTATCAGTCATGTAGATTCGTGTGTTTACTTTGACACGACACTTCCTGAAACATGAGATTAATTTACAGAGATCCAATGGAGAACTGAAGAAGCTAGAGCTTGGTTCGGTAACATGCGGAATAAGCTCACAAACAAGAATTATTCTTTCGACTAGCGCATTGCTATGTCTAATCTTGTAGTACAGGATTTAGGTATTGACATTTAGTGAAATTCTGATGAAAAGACTGGAGGCATTCGAGATCTAAGTACTGCCCAATTAAGGTGGACTTTAACATAGAACCATATGCTGAGTTTCACAGTTCTTTTATTGGGTAAAGAGATGGCTTCAAACTCACCTGATTTGATCAAATTGATTTCAATTATTGAAGATGGTAGAGATGTTCCATGCTCGTTTCGAGCTACGACGAATATGTGATACATCTGATTTTCAGCCAAACCTGTTATCGTAGCCGAGGTACTGGTTGTATTCATTTGCTGCAATCGCAAGAAATGATGTGAGTTTCCTTTATTTTCAGATGTGAACTGCTTGTTTCATGATCGTATTTTGAAACAATAAAATATTAAACATATATAAATAAATACTATGGGTTGGTATTAGAATACAAAACTAACTAGGTCCAACAGTTTGGTATAACATACACAATTTTTCAGTTTTGGTATTTCTTTCCTTATAGAATGGTACGAAGTTGTCCATAATTTGGGAAACAGATATCCCATATTTAAAATGTTGATAAAACACTAAGGTCAATGTTATTTAGACTTTAATTTCTTTAAATGAAAATGTAAGCTATGCCATTTATTCATTTGAGTAGTTAGTGTAACTGCTATTCAACAATTATGATTTAAGGTAAATGTTGTCAAGAAGCTTAATCTCGTTATGTGAGGACGTTGGGTGGCCTACTTGTTCACCCGAACTTGCATCACGCAGCTTTTTTCGTGAACAGTTAAAGCAGAGATATTTAAAAACCACCCAGGAACTATTTATAAGAATATTGTGTCAAATATGGCCGAGAACTGCAAACCTTAGACTCTATAATTTTTCACACTTAAGCACAAAAATAATTTATACTTAATCTGACTTAAAATATAAACCGTTTTGAAACCGTATGAAATCAATCATTATTTTTAGACATATTTTCTTTTTTATCAGATTTAAGGTACAATTTTATTGAATATTTTAGCGTATTTCTCTCTCTCTCTGTCTCTCTCTTTCTACCTCTCTAATTTGTATGATTTTTATATAGTTTCCAAATATTTTTGAACTTTTTTTATTTGTTTCATTATTTGGACCACTTTCTAAAAGTGTAACACTAATTCACTCTATATAGCATCGAAACTGTATATGCTTCTGTGTATTGGTCACCCAATATAAATTATTTGTCATTTTCTGAACCACCCTGTATAACTATAAATTCTCTCCACAGTATTGACCGTTTATTTTTTCTATTGTTTGATTTATTCCTGTATTCCTATGATTTTACTTCGTCACATATGTCTAGCCTTCTATTTATGCAACTGCTTAGGGTCTACCCTATAACCACATTCACATTTTTGAACCACATTTTATGACTATAATTTTACTCTACCATTTATTTTAATTACCTACCAATTTAGTATATTTTTGAAGTCGGTGCCCAACAAATCTAAAATCCTTCATTGCGTACTTATCTACTACTTCATCAAACTTGATTGTTGCTTGGCACCGACTTCAAAAATATACTAGATTGGTAGGTAATTAATTTGTACAGAATGAGCACCTTTTTTTACTTCCTTGGTAGGTACCTAACAACATTGAATGTGTTATTTATTTGCTAGAGTTTTATTTTGTTACAATTATTTTTAGCTTTTTAGTTATAGGTGGAAGTCGGTTATATATTTTTTTAAAATGTTTTATTTTCAACTTGTTAGTTTTTTTGAACTCAGGTAGTTTGCATTCTTTATTTTTTATTTTGTATGTATAACCTTAATAGACAGGACCAGGTAACATCGAAAGCCTCAACATTACACAATGATACATTTATGCAACTGCAACCCGGTAAATGCAACTGTTTCTAAACATTTCTGAACCCATGTTTGTAATTATATTATTCCCCGTCATATAATTCAAATATCCTAACGGCTTATGCTTTTATAATTTTTGATCCACCCTGAATAACAATAATTTTACTTTACCCTTACTTCAAACACCTTGGATAAGAAATTACTTATATTCCCTACTATATAAGTTTTTTAACCCCCTGTATAACAGTAAATCTACTCCACCTTATATTTCAACCATCCTGTATATTCATCATTTTTTGAAGCCTTGTGTATAACTGTAAATATGATCCGTCCTATAACGCAAATATACACTCTGTATAACTACAGTTTTGCTCCACTCTTATTTCAACCACCTTGTATACGAAACCTCTGCTGTGCAACCCAATACAATATTTTTTTAACCACCCTGCATAATTAATTCAATTCCACCTTATATTTCATCTACGCATACAACTGCTTATGTACCACCTAATATCACATGCACGCACGCATACACCTATAACCGCATACCCCGTAATTTAACTTCGTCTCTAAAAGAAACTGACTTCAAATGAATCAAAATGAAAACCATTACAAACACCCTCTATGATATACTTTCTTGGCATATCTTGGCATTTAAACTAGATATTTATGATGAAAACTCAACATTAATGTTTACAGTTTTTTTGCACATATTTTTCCGATTTTCAGGTAAATGATATGTTTTACGTTATAAAAAAATATACGGAATCAAGCTGGAACAAACAATTTAAAATATTCAAATTGCTTGAGTCGTTTTAGAGAAAACAGTGAAGATTCATTGAAATTCTCTGATATGTAGTCCCTTAATTACTGTTTTTTCATATTTTCTGGAAAAAAGTAAATCTCAACCTTACCCTTCTGTGATATTCGTTAATAGAAGACCGATGAATAATCGCTGATCGAATTAGTAACCGACTTCCAAAAAGGAGGAGCTTATCAGTTGGAAGTCGGTTAAAAATGGAATAAAATGCATTTTTATTTTAAGAGAGTAAATTAAAGAAACATTTATAATGGCGTTTTGCCCCACCGGTTATTTTTATTTTTTCCTCGAGATAATTTAAACATATACCTAGCAGCTACCTCATTAAATACGTAATTTTCAACCAAAACTGACAATAAGAAATCTTAGAATAACTTTAAGCGATATTTTTTTCATTATTTGCTGTTATTCGATATAATATTTACTAATACAATTATTTATATACAAATGATATCAAATTGATTACACACTTACGTTATCCAATTTCAATAAGGTTTCGTGCATTGAAGTGTTATCGACTTTTTGATAATGTACTACATAGTCTGTAACGTTGGTTGAATTTTCAGGCGGATTCCATTCAAGTAAAATGCTGTGTTCATCCACGACTACAGCGTGTAGGGCTGAAATTGGGCCGGGTAGTAGACCGGAACCTGCAGTGAAATAATTGATTGAAATAATTGATTGGTATAATTCCATCAAATAAAAATTGATCGTAAAATAGCGACTATTGTTTCGACATATATGGTACTATTATTAATCGAAATAACACAAGTATAGCATTGAAAAACTGACGTTAAAACGGATACTTGTTTGGATACTTGTTTGAGAGCTGCTACTCATGCCGCATTTTCAATACAACTGATGCATGGATAAAAGTTTATGTCATGAATTTGGAAACCCCCTATTGTGCGTTATAATTTATTTCCTATTAAAAACTGTCAAGAATTGAATATATATTTTTCTTGGCTCAGGTAAAACGTACTTTCTGATTCAGATACGAAAAGCCGGGACAAAATGTACAGTGTGGACAAAAATCTGTAGCAGATGGTGCCACAGTAGATATTTAATTATATCACGACTAATCCAATTGGTGACACAACGACAGTTCAATGAAAATAATACGTAATGAACTTGTTGAGAACATTTTTGCTTTTGTATTACGTACCAAGTATATAAAAATATGTTTTCATTGTTCTATTGTTATTTTAGTTTTTTTCATGAACTTTTAACATGAGATGTCATATATAAACTTGAAAGTAATGGGGTAGTACGAACTGAAGAATTACAATGACGGTTATAAAACTGAAGGACACCTACTTTAAGAACAAGAACAAGAATAATACGAACAAGAACAAGAAGAATACTAAGAAGAAAAATAGAACAAGAAGACCAGAACAAGAAAACAAGAATAATATCAAAAATAACAAGAAAAACAAGAAGAACAAGAACAACAAGATCGAGAACAAGAACAAGAGTGAATGCCTGAAATAATTACCTTGTTAATTGGTCTCACTCTGAGCGAATTTCTTTGGTAGGAAGAAGAGGTATTAGCAGGTCAAAGATTGCGTTAATTTATAAAATTTATTGGAGCCTAGTAGAAAAATACAATTTTGATGAAATCACCACATATAATACGGATGAAAATGGCATTGGAGGACTACAACTAATCCGCCAAAGTGTTATCAACTAACGACAAAAGATAAATTGGAATAGAAAGCAGTTCAGAAGAGGGGCAACTAGCCAAAAAAAAATTTTCAGAGTGAGTTGAATAATTATTTATCGAGGGATAAATTTTTTGATTGATGATGTGCTGATCAGGACTGCAAAATTTATATTTTTCTTCATGAATTTCCAAGATATATAAAATTGTATAAATATGAAAAATTTATTCTTATGAAAAAGATGATTAATTGGTTGTAATTGAACCCCCCAGACCAGCAGAGCACGATCTTTGGTCACCAAGTGTTTTGAAAAATGGCAAGACGAGTGGTTAATAAGGCCGGTAAGGTTTCTAAAGCAACTTGACGATACCAAAGATGCTAATTATATGAAGATAAAACTGAAGAAACTGGGTCTCAATGTATGCGGATCACCACGCTAAACGTGTGATAAGCAGTCAGATCAGATCTTCAGCAAATATAAGCAAATATGGCTGACCAAGCTTTTAGCCCTTTAGGTATTTTAGTCCCGCCAGAACAATATAGTTCAGTCATTCTTCTATGAAGGAACATTGTAATAATTAGATTCATCAGTCTTTAGGATATGCAGGAAATATTATACAGATTCTACTGTTCATAGCTCATCTTCTATTTTTTAATACATAAAACTAAGAGAGTATTGCACTACTATTTGTAGAACATATTCAATTACTTCGTTAAAAATTGATTTATTTCACGAATTAAATGTTATTTCTGCGCAGCTACAAATGATGATTCTGAAACAAAGTAAAGTTTCACAAAGATTTTGTGGATAAAAGTAAATTACTTTAACAATTTTGAAAGAGTTGTAGCATAACATTATCAAAGTCACATAACGTCAATTTGCAATTCCATTATTATGTTGATTATAGAAAATGATTTTAGTAGTTTTATGTTTAATCCATGGGCGGATCCAAGGAGGGGGCGATAGCCCCCACCGAGAGCCTCAAAGTTAGTAAATTTAATATTAAAACGAGGTAATCTTAACTCCGAGAGCCTAGAAGAAAGTCACTTCTATGGGTTTAAACCAAATAAGGACGATTTTTAATCTAATAGTCCAAGAAATATAGGTTTACAAGTATATTTTGGTAAATTTAATATGAGCATGAAATCGCCCCCCTCGAAGCACGTGTCCGCCTCTGGTTTAATCATTATTTAATATCCAATAATATGAAAATATAAACTATTAATTTCTTTACAAAATAAACGTACCTTCTTCAAAACATTGTGCAATATTTCCAATGTAAGGCACGCATGTAGTTGCCGTCACCAAAAGAGAATCAACTATGACACCATTACAGAGCGACAGACAATTACCGGGTACTCCGCGTCTGTTGCAACAAGGAGCATGGTTTCTACCGCCTGCGCCGCATCTTAAAATTTTGTGAAAATCACCGCCGCAAACTCCGGCCAACAGTTTTATATCCGACATCTTGGCATCGTAAGAGCACAAAGGTAGACAAACGCTGTTCAGTTGGGCTGCCATACACAGCAGGCTGTGACGTTGTAGGCGGCTGCTGTTGCTTCTTCTAGTTCATCTTCTATAATCTAGAAACAGTAATTAATATTAGGTAATATAAATAAAAGTACGCGTTTGGTTTACACACATTTCTTCTGGTACGTGGTATCAAATACTCTTATTTGAGGTGTTATGTCGATTTAAGGACTAAAATATAGGTATGCTACTGTTTATGTACACTTCTTCATCCATTTATGTGAGCATTACTTTTAGAGTTGGGTCAATTCTTTTGTGAAACGGCTAAGAAAAGAACTAATGCATTACAATAGGCCAAAGAAACGGACTATGTTAAAGTTAATAGTTATAGAAAAGTTATTTGATCGTAGATTCAGGTAGAGCTTAAAAGAAATTTCTAATTAAAGAATTGTGTTTCCAGTCAAAGACTTGTTTTTGTATATGTTTGTTCTGATAAATCATAACCAATGTAAAAAACTAGTTACCTTACTCTTGGTCTTGAAGTTCAAAATACTACTGGGCATCCCCACACCATGGACGTTAGTTGCTTCAACTAAAACTTCATAATCAGTCTCACTTTTTAGCCCTTCTAAAACATAAGGGCTGTGCACTTTGTTAATAAGTTTATACTCGTTCTCAGTTTCTTCTGAAGCTTCTCGAATGTGGATATTGTAAAACTGAACGGTGTCACCCAAAGTATTCGGAGGAGACCAGTGCAACACTGCGAAGTTTGTTTCGATATTCGTAAGATGTACTTTAGTGGGAGCACTTGGAAGAACTCCGTACCCTTGCAACAGGCAGTTGGTGTACTCCCCCATGTACCTTAAGCATCTGAAAAATTTAAATGCTTAGTAAGATCCCTAATCTTTACTTAATGAAAATTCATTTTCGAACAAATGACAAATAAAAGGTTACTTTTATTTTGACACCACAATCTTTGTTTTAATATAGAATTGTCTGAAGCTTATTGAAAGCGTTTCAAAGGGGTATAGGGTTTTAGAGAAAAGCTCTAACTGGGTTAATTCAATCATTAAATGAAAAGTGCGGACCAAGGTAGACAGACGTTCAGGAAGGCTTACAATCTACTGGCAGCGACTTACACATACAAGAGAAAAGAAGAATTGAATTAGCTTGTATACAAAAGTGAAGAACATGGCGAATAAAACTGGAAAATTGGAAGAAAACTATAAACTTCGAACATACACTTTCTATCAGAGCCTACAAGATCTCTTCGGCACAAAAACATTCGATGGTAAAACAATGATTTCAGATGTTTTTAAAAAAGGCGCTGCCACACCAAACAGCGGGATAAAAAAATCCAATAATCATACTCAATACAAAATCGATAGATATATAATATAAATTATAAATCAAAACAAAAAAATGAACAGTTCAAAGTCCAAAAACATTTAAACATACAAAGACATACGGAAGGGACTAAAAATGTCTACTTACCAGAGAAAGTAAAGCAAGAAAATGTACCATTAGAAATAGGTAAAGAAGTTTTCTAAAAATTTATAGAAGAAAATACCTATAGAGAAATAGAAGAGGACAAGGCAAAATACCAGTGAATATAAGCAATCTAGAATTCAAAATACTGTTGTTTGGTTTTGATATAACTTATTTCATTTAAAAAAAAACAAAAGAAAAGAAGCTATTGTTACGAGAATACATCCGACAGCTGGTGCAATCAGCCATCAACCAATTCGTGGAAGGGACATTATTCCGATACTTCTGGGAATCCGAAATGTTTCATCTCTCAACAGGCCGACCGCTGCCGTTACTGGGAATTCCCTTAAAGCTTCCAGAACACATGAAAGAAGTTTCCCGATAATTCGTTGACTTGCCAGAATAATTCCAAGAGAAATATATAAATACAGACAGCTGGCGATGGGATTCATTCAGTTCTCGACGGTCGTATACTTAAGTAGATATAAATTGTAACAAGTTATGTTAAAGTAGTGGAAATAAATTAGAGTTAGTGAAAATAAATACATTACACTATTGTGGAACACACAACGGTTACTTCTGTATGTTTGAAAACAATTGTAGCAAGTTTCACAGAAACGGCGGCTTCTTCAAATGGTCTGTATGCAAAACGGTTTACTTGTCATTTGTCCGGAAAGATTTTTCAAGACGTTCATATTAAATATAAAGACATCGTCCAGAAGGAAATGTATAAATTTAATATTGTTTTGGTAAAACATAGATGCTATAGTAAGGTGTAAATGATTAAAATTTGGTAAAGTATGGTGAATGTTTTCTCATTAAAAGTTTTTTTACCAATTAATATTGTAGTCGTTTTTTGCATTTTTTAAATTTACCAGAAAACAAACTGTTTGAAGGCATTCAAAATCGTCTAAGTGAGTATTAAATAGGTCGAATTATTGGTTCAGGGGAAGCCGAGAGGATTTTATGAAGCATGGTCTGATAATACCCAATACCTGGACGTCAAAGGGGCACAAATGAAGTTCAACATCGACGTCTAAGACTTATGGCCTTTAGAGACCGATTTTCAACTTGAAATTTGGCTTATCAGCGGTTAGGAGAGCAAGGCCATCTTGCAAGTGACCGAACGGTTTACGGCGATATAAGGTATATAAGGTAAGACACCATCTTGTGCTATCTCTGACCGCAATCGACGGCAATGACTACAGTGGTGCAAAGAATGACAACATTGGAATGTGGAATGACATCAGCCGCAGGACTCTGATGAATAGAAAAGTACTGTAGAATCGAAAAGTGACGTCATTTTGTCGTCATGAGGTATAAGGGTGGTATAACGATGATGCGAGTTATGAGCATGAACACTTCTAAAGTGACGTCACTCTTCGATTCTACGAAAGTTTTCTATTGATCGGAGTCCAACGGAATGTCGTCTTCTCTGATGAATCTCCATTCTAAGGCTGCAGCATTACCGACGCCATTTTGTGCTACCTCTGACCGCTAAGCATCAATGGCAACGACTACAGTGGTGCAGAGAACGACAATAGTAGAATGTGGAATGATATCAGGTCGTCTTCTTTGATCAGTGTCCATTTTGCTTGAGTGGATATGATGGCCGAAGCAGGGTTAGGCGACGTCGAGGGGTAAGACATCAATTTCAATTTGATGTTGACCAACATCAGTTCATGGATCCCACATTTCAACAAGATAATGCTCAGCTTCGCGTTGTTAGAGTTAGTTTAAACTTTTTTGAAGAAACCCATGTGAATTTATTGCCATGGCCATATAGATCCCTCGATCTTTCGCCCATAGAACATATTTGGGATATGATGGGTAGAAGGCTCGAACTTTGGAGGTTCTGAGACATGAAATACAGGTAGCTTGGGTTAGTATTCTTCAAGAAGAAATAGACCACCTTATTGAATCAATGCTAAGACGTGTATAGATAATCGCATTGGACAAACACATTATTAACAAATTTATTTTGTATTAAAATCTTAATCATTTTCTCATTACTATAGTATCTATGTTTTACTAAAACAGTATTATGTTTAAACATCTCCTTCTGAGTGTTGCAATTTCTTTGTCAGTGAGTATATGTTACCTAAAGAAATTAAAATCAATAGTCGAAATATTTCCTGTACAAAGTTGCTGGCAAATCTCCGGCAGTCCTCGGGCTTTGCAGCAAGGAGTGTGATCCAATCCGTTTGTTAAACAACTGAATGTGTCTGCAGCCCAAGGTGCGCAAATCATCAAATCCGTAATCTCAGCTGTAGCTGAAACCAGTGGATCGCAAAGCTTGTTGATACAAGTCTTGTGGGTTATGCCTTTGTTGGTGCAACAACTTTTGATGTCTGGTAATTGTGGTGCTTGGCCTTGAGCAGATGGTTGTTTCAAGTTGCCGGGGGTGAGCGTAAGGGAGTGAATTGAGTAGCTGGGAAGACTGGAGCCGTGGTTGTTTAAAGCAGTAACTGAAAGTAATACATGTTTAATAGTATTTACGCAGTAGTTAAACAATATTCTATATTAATCCAAAAAGTATATTAAATATTCTTTTCTGGCGCAATCACCAAAACGGAATTTTAAAGCTTAGAGATGGATAGGTCCGCTCATAATTCGGAGTTGGATCCGGATATGCATCCAATTCCCAAGATGTACATCCACCCGTGTCAGTCGGACCCATATGGGTCCGGTTGTCTAACTGTTTTTACCGGAGTCGGACGGCAGGCGGGTGTAGGATTGTAAACTGCTAGCAAGACATTATGGCGCTGAATTGTTGTTTTTTGCCATTTATATAATAAAATTACGAGAATACGATAATGATTTATCAAAAATAATAATTACAAATTAAAATAGCCATATTTGACAACCAAAACGATAAAAATTTATAACCATGAACCAACAATACTTCTATATGATCAAACTATGGATAATACCGTTCCTCTCACTCCGATCCGCAGTTTCCAATCCGCCATCATTGATTCAGTACCGCTCATGGCATGTTTCGATGCAGCTCCCGCGTATAATATTAACAAGTGGTTCCGCCGATCGGTAACGATGTACATCCTTCATTCACACAGGTCCGAGGATTCGTGTCCTTCCTAATCTACACATCTCTAAAACTATATTCAGTATTCAGTACCGCTCATTGAATGCGTTTCTTACCACTCCGACAGATTAGCGGATCTGTGTCCGAATTGCTGTCGGATGTACATCCATCATCAGCACTAGAGATGCAGGTCAGGACATGCGTGTCACTCCAGATCTGCTCATCTCTATTATAGCTATAGCTTACAAGAAACCGTCTTAGGTGTCATATTACCAATCCAAGTGCTAAACATGTGTAGACGAGAATTGCAATCTGAATTGTGAATTCAGATTATAATTCCATTGACAACGAGGTGAGATTCAGACCTCGAAACGTTTGGATTTTTAAATATACAGTTGTTTGTCCTCATGTGTGGTGTTATTTATCAAAATAATATATAAAACGTAGAAGATGCCACACAACATAACCCTCAGAACGCAAAAGGAATGGGCTGTCTACCACATTTGTTTAAATAAAATTTGATAAAAAGTCATAAACTGTTTTTCTGAGTAATACAGTTTTCGATTGCCGAGTTAGGTCTAATTCCTTATGGAAGTGGAAGCATAGGTCATGTGGGGATGTGTCAGTGTCTATAAGGCAAAAGCCTTAAGTTTCGGCTTTGTTTTTCGAATTTTTTGCAAACCATATACGTCAACACTGAACTCCTGGCGAAATAGCTCGGTTGAAATTGTGTAACGAACTTTAGTAATTCGCTCCACAAATAATGTTTTAGATTTCACTTTGATTGTTTTTTTTTCTATTTTTACCAGAATTATGTCGCATATACATATAACCTTATACTTTGTGCAGAAATCAGAACATATAAGAGTGTGTAGATTCGATATCTTTATGTGTGAAATAAATTTTCTGATGCTCTATTGAATCGAACAATAGTTTTCAAGTCCTTGTTTTTCATTCAAAAAATTAAAGAGACGGATGATTTCTCGAAATTATCCATTAGGAAAATAATGTTTTAGCCCAATATTTCGTTTAGTGGACTGCTACTGAGCAGCATCATCTGGCAAATGCAATAAATAAACTTGTCAATGCATGCATGATTAGTGTGCCAGTTCGAACTTTGCGGCTTTACGGCATCTGCGTCCCCTAGACACAATGCGTGTGACGGCATTAGCAATTTAAAAAACAATCATTTTTGCATTCGTATCCTCCAAACAATAAAGTCACTAGACTAGAACTTGAGAAGCTTGACCGAAGTATTTGATTTAGAATATAAAGTTGATTCATTATTGGTGTTTGTAATAACAATACACCCATTAATAAAAATACAGTACTACTTACTCTAATACCAAAAAATTATGTTTACATTGCATTGGAAAAGACCAAACATCAAAACTCAAAATTTGAGTCGATGCGTTCCTCTGTTGTGCAGAACTGGACAGATGTAGGTGCGGACAAGTTCGTCTTTGCACTTGACAACTTGAGCAAACATTGCTCTTTGCTTTGAAAATTACTTCTTGAACCAACAAGACAAATTAATATCAAATTAGCTCTTTGGCTACTTGGCCAAACTGATGAGACCCTGAAAGGTCGAAAGCTGACCGTAACGAAATGGGATCAACACATAACGCGAGTTTATGGTGAAACCTTAGGATTGGACCCAGTTTCGCAACGTCTAGATCAAAAGTCAACTACAAAACCATGTGTAATGGATCCAGAAACATCAAATTTCAGGGGTACTTTCCCTTACTGAAGACAAACTGAAGTCGAAACAAGCCGAATTTCTGAAAACGAATTTGACTGGTGGTCTAGTCCTGAACACTTTTGATCTCTTGTCTTTTGCTTTTCCATAAATGATCCGTTACCATCATCGAAATTTGATGTACACTAGGACGTCGAATGGCAGTTGTTTAGAATCGTTCTATTAGATCTAAGGAAGCATATAGACATAATTGAAAGGTGGTGCGGAAATGTGTTCAAATCATTTACCAAGAAATAAAGCCGAGACAGTAAGAATCATCAATCTAGCTACTAAAACAAAGTACACTAGGACGTCGAATTTGTATATGACAGTTGTTTAGATTCTTTCCATTAGATCGAAGGAATCATACAAACATTATTGAAAGGTGGGGCGGAACAAATAAAGCCGAGACCATAAAAAGCATGAATCTAAGTACTAACACATAGTACACTAGGACGTCGAATTTGATCATGACAGTTGTTTAGAATCCTTCTATTAGATCTAAGGAAGCATATAGACATAATTGAAATTATAATTTAAAGCAGTGATTCTCTACCACTTTGCCGCGGTCCTTTTGTGGGCTGCGAAATTCTTAAAGTGTGCTGCCTAATTTTAGAAATGTATATAGTAAAAATTATGTTTTTATTACGAGTAAAGTTCAAATTAAAGAAAAGTACTTATATGTATGAATATGTTAAAATTTGATTATTTGTAATAACGAATACTTCTGTATTTCCACTAACTTTGAATGAAGAGGACGAAGTAATTTTCCTTCCTAATAATCGAGATTCGGAAAAATCAATTAATTCATTTTGGAATAATATTAGATGAGATTTTCACATGATCAAAAAGCTTTAAAAACATTATTACAATTTTCTACATCTTTTTGTGTGAATTCGGATTGTTAGTATTAACCAATATAAAACCGAATAAAAGATCGAGACTGTTAAATATATTAGACGATATAAGAGTAGCGGCTAAATATAAATAGATGAAATTATCAAATAACATCAAGTTCAACTTTGTGATTAAAAGTATTTTTATTATAAACTTAATAACCGTTTTTGTAGTTCATATTATTTTATTTTACATTCAAAATTATCGTCATAAATTATTTACAGAGTGTATTTCATGTACGTAAACAGCTTTTAAACTTATCTTTTTCCTTGTGTGCCGCCAAGGTTTGAAATCTTTAAAATTGTGGCGCAACAAATAAAATTTCATTAATCTCTGATCTAAAGCTTTGAAAATCTTACTCTTACCTTTGATTTCATACATTGTGAAAGGTAGTAAATTTTGAATTACAGCTGAATTTTGGCTGGCTGGAATTTTAACATTGATACTGTGTTTCATTGAGTTGGTATCATCATCATATCCATAGAAGGAAGTGTCTCTGTGGGACAGACTCTTAAGTGAAGTCACGTTGACATCATACATTGTTATTGTCTCGGAGTTTGAAATCGGCATTGTCCATTTTACTTGCAAGGATTTTTCGTTTAGCGCCTCTACTTCGACGTTTTCCGGAGAACTTGGTAGTAGTTCTGAAAAAACTCATAATTTGAAACTAATTCTATTAAATTACGGTATTTTTTACCTATTCCTTCAATTATACAAGCCAAAGTTTGCTCAGTATACGAAGAACAAGAAAAATGTGTTTTGATGTTGTCAGTTATAGCGGTGTATTCTCCTCTGCAAACGTCTTGACAAATATCTGGTACTCTTTCCTGAATGCAGCACGGGACGTGGTTTCGACCATCAGCCATACAACTGACTATTGCTGGAAAATCACCCTCACATTGTTCTGGATCTTGACCGGTTGTACCTGATATCAAAGTATTTACGTCAATTGCAGGAAACTGAAGTTACAAAGGACACTTACCTTCCAATATACTGTGTATGTTACAAAATCCTAAACATACCGAAGAGACATTTTTTGACATACAACAGTCAGTGTAATTGTGATTTCTGCTGCTCATGCTTGGCCTTTGATCTTCCATTGACGTTAACATTCCACTAGTGAAATTGTTTGGTGGAATAATGCTTTTCGATATAACTGAAAATATAAATATTGACATTAGCAATTGATTTGCATTCTCACCAAGAAATCCGTATATTTCTCAGTTAAAATAATGAGTAAAAGAACTGACTAGCATACTAGATGACAATTTAGCTACGTCGCGTCGTCTGGAATCCATAATCCATTTGGGAGATTGGGATGGGGACTGAGGAGCTATTTTTGGTTGGTTCGACATTGAATTCAGAATTCAGATTAGTAGAGAAGGTAAATAAAGTAAATTGTTACACAAACGGGTTAGTCTAATGGAATAGAATCTTTCAATGTTTAGACATCCAAACGTATCTTTCATTTCATTTTTAACAAGACCAATGTTTAATGGATAAGAAACTGTTAACACCAAATTAGAGTTGTTTAAAAAAGACACCCTAAGAAAAGTAGCTCAAAAAAGGTATGTACCACTTAATTTGTGAAAACTTCGAACAATTGGGTTGCTGTTTACTTCGCAAACGTACACTCCAGAATCCGTTGGTTTGGAATCTTTTATTACGAGGACCCAAACGTCTCCACCTGAAGGAATATCTCTGGATTCATCTGAAAAAAAATACATATTTTGATTACTCAATTATTATAGCTGTCCCAAAAATATGTAAAGATTTGTTTGTTTTGTATGCATTTACTGTAAGAAAATTTACCATGGGAGCTGCTTTATTCAGTTAAAACACTTTTTGTTTGGGACCAACACCTCATTATGGACCTTAATTGATAATTTAATATAGTTCATTGAGGAAGAAAGTATGTCATTAATGAGCAATTGCCACTTAGCAGGACGTGTTTACATACTTTTTGGTAGAAGTAAACATGCTCATTTTGAATATGGCTAAAATCAAACGTCGTTGGATTTTCGTGCTACCTGTAGTGCATTCTCTGAGTGCGTTTGACCAGGTTGTCAGTTTATACCTGTTAAAAATTTCTTGTTGGAGAGACAAGATTACATTAAAATTTGTAGCTTAATATCGAACCTTTGAAATCCCCGATAGCCGCTACATAAAAATAATATATCAAGATTTGTTAACCAACATTGACGACCCGACTTTGACTGTGACAATTATAAAAACAAAATGTAAAGCAGAATTAAAGTGGTCTTTAATGATTACAGCAGTTTTCGGACGCACTGTGTTGTAAGTAGAAGGATTATTTTATGTAGTTCTATGAAGAGGGCCAGTTAATTTTCCAATTTACACCATATTACACTGAAAGACAGCTGGCTATTAAATAACATGTGTATTTGGGTTATTTGCTTAAAAGATGCTTGTTCAAGTACATGTTTAAAAAGAGTATACAGCTAAAGAGCATGATCGGCTTAAGCAAGCTAACAAGTAAACTTTTTTGAAAGCTGTCTATTAATAAGTAGGTAATTGTTGTGTAATATTTTAGTCAAATGAAATGAAATTTAATATGCCGTCGAGAGTTTGTTCAACATAACTAGAATTTTATTACACGTAAACATCAAAATTAACAACAGCTGATTCTGAATACAATTTACATCGAAATCATAACACTATGTACGCTGTACTAACTTAACTTAGGAATTCTATATTGCTTAAATATCCTACATCGAATTTTCTGGTCATTCTACATTTGTTTGCACGGCGTCCACATAAACAATTTTTGCCCCAGACGAAAATTCCAGTTCATTTTTTGTTATCCCAGCGATACTAAGAAGTCTGCAGGATCCCGGGGGTTGTTGTAACAAAACTAAACAATAAAAAAGCACACAAATTAGATGCTTTTAGGGAGGAGGGCGTTAAGCCTCTTAGCCCCCTTGGATCCGCCAGTAGTGGTCTGAAAACTAAACGAAGATCTTAAATAAACTTCAACTGTTCGACATTTTTTATGGCTGAGTCATTGAGATTTTGTTCAGCTAGCCTAATTATATTTGTCTTCATATTCGCAATCTGATTCATTTAAGTTTCCTGAGAATATTTTCCGTATCGTACCAAGGTCACTCAGTATGCTGCGTTTTCTTCCGTTTTAATTTGAGCTATATTTTTTTTCGGCAGAATCTACTCATACTCTTCGTATATGTTGTTCATTTACGTATTTATGATAATATCCGCCAGCTGATGCGTCTAAATTTTCCGAGAATATTTTCCATATAGTAATAAGCCTACGTTTTCGTTTGTTTGAACTTCAATACAATAATTTTTCTGTCGGTAAATATCACTTTATCCTTTTCATTTATGTTGGTGATTTATGCATTCATTATAATATTCGCCATGGGATGCATTAAAAGGACCGCGCCAAATCTTATGGGTTTGGGTTTCTGGTCAAATTGGCTGCAATTTTGGTATGTTGTACTTCATGATGTCCTGATCAAAAATTACTATAGACATCAAGTCTAAAAATGGACAGTTTTTGAGATATCAGGGTCGTAATTAACAGAAATGGATAGTTTTCGGACTACCCAAGATTCATATGAACTTGAATTAAAAATTGTGGGTAATAAAGTCAAAGGTTATGACATGGAACCTTTGAGCATGACCTTACAAGTAACCTTCAAGGTCATTTCAAGGTCAAACTGATTTTGAAGCTAAGATTGCGTAATTTTTTATAACAATGGGAAAGAATCAGAAAATTTTTAACGAAGTAATAAGTTAGGAATCAGACAATGTGAAACTCGTGATTCGTAAACTAAATTGTGAACTTGAACCTTGAAGGTTACTTGCAAAGTTATAATCAAAGGTTCCGTGCCATAACCTATGACTTTATTACCCAGAATTTTTAGCGAGTAGTTCATACTTTTCAAGTTAATATGAATTTTGGATAGTACGAGTATTGTCTATTTTTGTTCAACATGAACCTGATATCTCAAAATCTGTCCATTTTTAGACTTTGTGTCTATGGTCACTTTTGGTCATGACGTCATGAAGTACAAAATTGCAGCCAATTTGACCGGGAACCCAAACCCATAAAATTTGTGCGGGGTCCTTTCCTGACATTATTTTCTATATCGTCCCAAGGCTATTCAATAGACCCAAATTTTTGTGTCAACAAATATCTCCTCAGATTTTTCATTAATATTTGTTTTAAAAGACTGATATGAATATTTTCCATATAGTAGTAAGCTTACGTTTTCGTTTCTTTGAAATTGAATTATAATTTTTCTGTCGTTAAATATCACCTTACGCTTTTCAGTTATTTTGGTGATTTATGCATTCATTATAATATTCGCCATGGGATGCGTCTAAATTTCTTGAGATTATGTTCTAAATCGTACCAAGGCTATTCAGTATACAACGTTTTCGTTCTTATGAACATGAATGATATTTTTTTGTGTCGGCAAATATCTCCTTAGATTTTTTATTAATGTGTGTTTTAACAGACTGATAAAAATGTTCTAAAATTATGTCTTTAATAAAAGTGTACATTTCGTGTCAGAGATTTTTAAATTACTTCCCTTTTGGAAATACAATCCCGGCTGTATTATAATTTAAGTATTCAACAGTTAAAAAGTTTTTGAAAAATTCAGAAAAACTATGTAAGTTTGCTTTTTAAAGAGAGGACTTGACGAGAAATGAAATAAAATTATTTAATAAAATTTTAGTCCCGATTCAACAGTCCCCGTATGATGCAGAGCTAACTTATGAATTTCGTAAAACTTGAAGTACATTATTTCTCCTCTTTGCATCCGCGTCGCAATAAATTTGCGGTAACATTTCGACGACTGACATTATCTCAAAGTACTTCGCAATTTGCTGGCAAGAAATCCATACGGCAATACATATACACATACACACCAAATGCATGCATATATCAATACAAAATTCATGTGCATCTGCAACTCTAACACAACTCCCTAAACCCAAAAGACAAAAATAAAATATAGAGATTTAGGGTTTCTACGATCTGCGATATGAAAAGTTTTATAAGCAAATACGGAACGAAAATCACACTTAGGGACGAAATAAAACTGCCACTAAGCGGAAACTTCGATGATAGATGTACGTGTGTCGATTGATTGTGTTGACGGGCATTGAAATCCTTTGTTTATATTCAATATTAGCCTTTATATTGTTTTGCTTGTCATTGTTATCAGCTTACTATGACTGGGTATATAAAATATTATTAACAGTTGATGTAAAATAATAAATTTTATATAGGAAAAACATTTAGGCCTCTACGTGTCCCAATAAATAAACATAAAGATGTTATCAACAATATCAGAGTAGCATGTTTCCGATAAGGTAACATAGGCTATTTTTTGACACTTCCGTGTTAGCGTGCCACAGCGCTCGCCATCTAGACCTAATTTAATGTTCACCATCCAGTATGGGTATTCTGCAATTCAGAGGCTGCTTAAACATCCAGGGTCGGAAAAGTAAAAGCAGCAATATTATTTTCGACATTGGTGCTGGTCCATGGTCAAGCTAATGGATTTTTTTATAATTATCTATTTTTTAAGCTCACAATCAAAGTTATAAATAATTAAAATGTTGTTTATCTGTGAGTATGTCATCAGAGTTCTATATCATCGAATTATAGTTCGATGTCCAGTGAGCTCATCCATTGAGCTGCTACTGGTGTCCCTGTTACGAGATTGTCCAGGGTCTTAGGAATTTTCGTTTGGGCTCCCTCTTACTATGTGTCTAACTATCTGCTGATGTACTACAAAGTCACATTGGTGTCGTCAGAGGTACCCCATATACGTAAAAATATTTACACCTGGCGTGACTAGTTCTGATCCTGCCCACTCAATATTTTCCTAGGCAATTCCAAGTCAGCTAGAGAGATAGTTATGTTCAGCTGGGCTGATTGGTGGATACATTGGAACGTGTCCATTTGGGATTCCACTTTTCATCTATGTTAAATAATAGGGCAGACTAAAGATCCCTATTTTCCCATATAGGTCTCGCAATTTTAGTCTTGTATGTGGGAGGTGGTTTAGAGAGTTTTGGATAGGAATTTTCCTTGATATCAACGGTTTTTTATATTTTTTTCCACTGATGAACTGTTAACTGGCGTTGTCTGAGGTCTGGAGACATTGGTTCGTTCAGCTGGATGTCTATTTTGTTTGTGGAGAAGCTATCATTTCAAACTTGTGCACAATCTTCAGCAATGGAATGCACAAGGGAGTGTGCTGATGTTCCTAGAGCTATGGTGGTAACTCCCCAGCTATTTCCGGCATATTCCTGGATAAGGTTTTCTGATTACTCTTTTCGAGATGTTTTTTGTGTAAGTCGAGAGTTGAATCTAGAATTGTGCTAAGAGAAGAAATGAGAACCGAATCTGCTTACAAAGGAATGAAAACTCAAAAACGTACTAAAATTACTAATAAAATGATCTATGAGGCAATTAAAGATGTTTTATTTGTCCGCAGTGTTGTTTCTAAGGTGTCTGTTTCTATAGAACGAAATAAGATTGTATATTAAAAAAATCAACCGTAACTATGTTAAGATTTAACCTTAAAACAAATATTAAGTAGTTAAAAAATATACAGTACTGCATTCAGAATGTGGTTTATACCCAGGAAAACAAATCTTACTTCGTTATTCATAATAATCATTCGACACTTATGTGCCCTCACGATCTGCCGCTTCATTTCATATCAAAAAATAACCCCTAACAGCGTGGGGAATAATAAAGAAATATTAGCGGCATAACATACGCAAATATTTCATTATACGGAAGGGGGCTCGGAACACGAGAATGATATATATTAGATCCATTAAAAGCATCCGATATGCATAATAAAAATTTAATTACGAGTAAAAAGAGGCAGCGACGATCGAGCTGGAGACCAGACCAGAAATATGGAATTTCGTTGAATAATAAAAGCGATGAGGGAATGTACGTTTGGATGGAGATCATCAGATCATTTTTTTCGAAAAACGAGAGTAGCCTAAGTTCAGCTTTCTCAGTAGAATGCAATATAAATTCCAGAATCAACGGAATTTGGAGGGGGCGCGCGCTCTGTTCGATATTAGGGATTCGAGATGCGATAGGAACTGAATTGACTCAAGAGTCTGGTGGGACTTTCTAATCTAGTCGCATATAATAGGAGGTTTTCGATCAGGGTGATTTATTGGTGTCCTTGCAGGATATTCGAAGGGGAGTATTATCTGTCGATTCGCGTGGCTTAGATAAATCAAATTTCGTTAAATTAAATTTTAATCATTAGGAGAAATATTTGAGGTTATGCTATGTGATGAAATATATGTCTAATAGGTGCTAAATTTGTGCTTTAGTAATTTCGACACAGACTACAATTTAATAATAATTTTATATACAAAGTGTCTCAACCATATAGTATTGTTACAACGTTTAATTTGGCATTATTAATTCTCTCGGGATTAAACACTGTAATAAAAACTAATTCTCCGGACAAACAAACATTTAGCAAGAATCTATTTTCTTAAATGTACGATTCTGGATATAAAAAAGGATCGAAATTTCCACTACTATACCAGAAAGAACAGGAGTATTAGAGAGCAACTGAGATGGATGATAATGCCGCCATTTACCAGTAGTGAACAGTACAGGATCAACTGATGTGCGATTGATTGATCTTTTAGTTCAAGGAAAGTGGTGTATTGATTGTAAATTTTTGAAGTGGAAATAATTAATTTTGGAGTACATTTAGTGATTGTCTCACAGAAAAAAAATATAACTGTGGTGTCAGAAGTGGGATTAGATTGATTTTAAATCTAAATTTTTTATGGCACCAACGAGAAGCATGGAGGCTGCTATGGACGAGACTCCGAAAGAAATTTTTATTACAATCACGTAGAAACTTGAGGAAAAGTCAAATGAAATACTGGGAATCGGGTTAATAAGGAGACACCAATTCAAGAAGAAATTCAAAAAAGTTTAGTGCAATTTGATAAGAACCGTAAAGTTGTTAGAAAATCTTGTATCTACAATGAAAAAGTGCATCCCCGAGGCTCATGGTTAAATTATTTCTTCTTCTGTGGGTCTCATATGCTTTATATTCCATGGTGATATGTTTAGCTGTGAGTGGAGCGAGGCAATCCCTACATTCTTATTCTGGTTCTTGGTTTAGCAAATGCTTATGCGTAATGAGTGTGCGTCTTATTGGTCAATTCTTTTGTTGCTGTGGGTAGGCTGGACTGGACTAACGGTTTCACTTCTTCCAGTTTGGATGTTTAATGGAAGGAAGTTGGTCATAATACGAAAATGTCTGTAAAGATTGAACGTCATCATTGAAAGTTATTTATGTGGCTAACTGGACTACTTTTTCGTTTTTCGGCATGCCCGTTTGTGTTGAGATTCATAAAAAAGTATCTTCTTTTTGATACTCTGCAAACTCAGCAGTTTATTTTCAATTTTGGTGATTCTGGGATGCGAAGGACAGAGTTGTTTTAATCCAGTTATTGCACTCAACGAGTGATAATGAAAAAGTGACTTTCTGGGGATGTTTTGCAGTTTTTAGCAGTTTCGAGGATTGCTGTGGTTTCTCCTGGGTAAATACTAGGCTGAACTGGTAAATGGATAGGATACTTTGTGTTTTTGCTGATGAATGCGGCACTATGTTCGTTATATTTTTTCGAGACATCTGTATAGATTTGCTGAGCTAGGAGATATTTTGGAAAGAATCTCTTGAATGAACTTTTACAGAAGGTGATGGTTATTTAAGTTTGTTGGGTAATGAGTGAGGAATGTATTTGTATGTGGTTTGTTGATAACCCCCGGAGGGCTTCACTCTTTCTCCAAAAGGTAGAACTTTTTGGCGCTGGAGTGATAGATTTCTCTGGTTGAAGGCTTGGCTTGGAATACAATGTTGCAGGCATTTGCGGAAATTCTGGCGGTATAGTTCAAAGCCAAGAGCTGGCGCCGTAAGTTTAGAGGCAGTTTGTTTGTGATTGCAAGAAAACTACTGACAGGGCTAGTTCTAAATGCTCCTAATACAAGTCTTAACGAGCAACTTTGGATGACTTTTAATATTTTTAATAATATTTTATTCACGGTTTCGTAACAGATGGCACCATACTCTAATGTGCTTCTAATCAGAAATTTGTAAATATTTAGTAAGATTGTAGTGTCTTAAAAAACATGTTACGTATTTTTGAAACACCCTGTAATCCACCAAAACTTATTGTTGTTGTTTTGTGAAATATTTATGTCATATAATGTACAAATAACGATTTCTACAATGAACGGAGATAAAACGCATCTATCATGAAAATCTGATCTTAAACATGAGAGATTTTCGATGTTTAACACTCTGTATCTCCAAAATTAATCTTAGTATCTATTTGACCCCATGGACTTTTGTCAGAACGTCAATTTCAACATACCACCATTCAAAAAATGACGGGAGTCCATTTTTCCATTTGGAGCACCCCATATATTGTGACAATTGCACAAAATGTAATGTAATGTAGTGAATACAGTAGTGATAAGAAACAAAGTTTCTGACTAATTAACTTATCTCTAACTCTAGGTGAGTCGTTAAAATTACAATATAGTTTATGTGTAGTCAACTTAATTAAAACTTGAATTAATAACTCAGTTTATTTTGTCGAGCGAAGTTGAAAAAAGCAGCAGAGACTAACTACAACTTGTTAGTCGAGAAATAAAATGTCGAGCTGCAAAAGGATACAGTTTGTATTAAGCTTGAGACTGCTGTCATTCTTTGAGTGTTTTCATCAAAATAGAAAAGAAGATAGGAACTAAGCAAAGCGTAAGGAACATTGTGTTTCAGAGAAGAAAGGAACGAGAAAGATTAATACAATATTCAGATAGTCAAACAATGTTTTTTAAGGAATTAAAATGCGGACTTCTTAATGGAGAAAGAAGAGATTTTCCATAAAGAAAACGTGAATTTTGCAAGACGTTTTATTTAAACATTTAAATGAATAAGTCAATTTATTCTGTCTAGGAAGGCTGAAAACAATCAAAAGTATGATATTTTGAGTATTTTTTGTTTATGATCAAATACCAAAAACTTTGTTGTCTATAATTCACTTGATTAGATACGTATAAACGTGTGACTCAGACTGTGTTACATTATCAAGCGACGAAACATTATGAAAGACCAATAAGATACAAGAAAAAGGTAAACTAATTTGGGGGTTCATGTGAATGAATTAAAGAAATTATGGGGTTAACTGAACGTTAAGTACCAATTACAGTGTTAACAAATCGAACAAAGTACTTCTATTACAATTTAATTGGTCATTTAGGATGTTATTCTTGGAAAGTGTTAAGCGTCAGTGAATTTCTGCCTGTTGTAATATTGAAATTATGGTACAGGCTTTGACAACGCAACATTTTTGTATCCTCTAGATTTGGAAAAGAGTGTCCTGAATCAAGAATATGGTTAGAAAATGTGGAATCTGTTTTTAGATATTTAAATGTTCACTATAATGGATGATAACATTTTTTGTAGTCATTCCTACAAAAAAACTATTACAGTCTGAACAGATTAGCTTATAAATTACAGATTTACTATATAAGTTACCTTTATCTTTGGCATTAAAAATAATTTGAAGACACGAGATGTAAGACCGACATCTAGGATTTTCGAGAGAATCAGTACACAGAGCTAATAATGTTTGAAAGTTTATTATGAGATTTGAAACTGACATTAATGTTATGAAATTTTAATAATTTTATGATTATGTGACTAACCTTTCCAAAATATGCTAGTGAGATACATCTGAATTATTCTGTAGATTTTACACAGAGATAAATGCTTCGATACACTAATTGTTGTTCTTGACAAGGGAACTGAAAATGCTCGATGCATTATATGGTTAAATGGATTAGCCGATGAGCAATGAATAAATGAATAGTAGAATCAGTGAAGGTAGATTTCCTGTATATCTATATCTATATACTAATATAAAATTGTAGTTGTCTGTTTGTTTGTTACCTCATCACGTAAGAACTACTGAACTGATTTTGATGAATCTTTTTTTATTGCAAAGCCTATAGTCTATAGTTTGACTTAAAATCTGGTAGAAAGTGTATCTCCCTAAATTGACAGAAACGGTAGATATAGCGAAAAAACTTCTACCATGTTTTGGTAAAAGAATTACTCAATTGGTTCCACTGCACGCACAAATTATTAGATACTGACGTCAGCTTAGCTTTTATTCAAAATTCGGATTGTGGCAATGTAATATATTTGGATTAAAAAAAATCAACTAATATAACAAGCCTAAATTTAATTATACAGGGTGTTCTGTATATAGGAAACTTAGTGCGGAGTAGATTTACATGGATTTAAAAAATCTAAAAAATAGTTATATCGGGTATCCTATAAGCAGCTGCATATATACAATGTGGTTTAAATAAAGGAGAGTGGAATTAGGTATATTGAGTGGGCCATAAATAGTTGCATATACCAAGTGGTTGAAAAAGGGTAGAAATTTATAAGTTTGGATAAAAAAAAAACTTAGGACAAAATGTCTTATGTAAGCAGTTAGGATCTTTGAATTATGTTCAGAAGATATTATTGTTAGGAAATGGGTTGAAGAAATGTTAGAAGCAATTGTTTATAGAGGGTTGTTGAAATATAAGATGGAGTCGAATATAGTCTATGGTGTGGTTAAAAACTTGTTTTATATCCACAAATATTTGCATATATAGGATGGCTGAAATATATAGCGGAGAAAAATTACAGCTGTACAGGTGGGTTTAAAAAATATTATAAAGAATTGTTATGATCTACAAGTTGTTCCATTTACTGGATGGTTGAAATATAGGGCGGAGTAGGATTCTATGGATACAGGGTGCTACAAAAATGTTATATATTGTGTGGCAAATAAGTAGTTATAAATGGTTATTGGAAAATAGGGTGGTGTAAAGTTATAATTATACAGGGTGGGTAAAAAATGCTAGAAAAATTTTGTTATATAGCAGTTGCATATAGGGAGTACCTGAAATCTGGGGCGAGGTAATGGTATAATTATATAGTGTGATTCAAACAAGGTTAGAAAAAGTTGCAAATGAAGGTTGGTTTAAATGAAGTGTGTAGAGAAATTATGCGTTATAAAGTTGTTGAAAAAATATGAGGGAAAATTGTGAAATAGCGTGGTTCATAATAAGTTGCAGAGATGGGATGGTTGAAATAAAGGGTGGAGAAGTGTTATGATTAATTATTTAAAAAGTGTTATATTGGTTGACCAATAAGCAGTAGCGTATACAGGGTAGTTGTAATACATACAAGGTAATTCAAAAACATGTTGAACAAAACTGTTATATAGGGTGGCCAATAAGCTGCTGTTTTGCTGAAATATGTATATTGGGCATTGATGGATTTAAAGTTGTACAGGGTGGTACAAAAAATGTTATACTGGATGGCCGAAAAGTAGTTGCATATACAAGGTGGTTGAAATAGCGGGTGGAGTAGAATTATAGTTAAACAAGTTGGGTATTTTTTTGTAGGACAGAACATGAGCTGTTGCATATATTCAATATTTGAAACATGGATCGAAGTAAAATTATAGTTCATACAGTGTGACTAAAAGAATGTTAGAAAAAGCTGCATATAAGGGGTGGTTGAAATATAAGGTGGAGACAGATTATAATTTCAAGGGTGGTTAAAAAAATAGATACGTAGCGTAGTCCAGTTGCATATATAAGATAGTGACTAGTCCAGAATTATAGTTAAGAGTTTAAAAAATGTTATATTTGGTGGCCCCTAAGGAGATGCACATACAGGGTGATTGATATATTTTGTAGAGTAAAATTATGGTTATACAGGATGGTTCAAAAATAAGTTTTAATATTTGACAAATTGGCAGCGATGTATACAGAATGGTTTTAATGTAGCTGGAAGTAGAGTAGTAATACAAGGCAGTCAAAAAAAGTTAAATAAAATTGTTATATATGGTGACCAGTAAGCAGTTGCAGTTTGGGTGAGTGTTTAAATAAAAGTTTGGTGTTAAGGTGCAAAGCTGTGTTTTTACATTTGTGACACACCAATGGTTTCACAGGTATTTCCATTAGGGCGGATCAAAAAAAGTTACATAAAAATTGTTATATAGGGTAGACCATCAACTGTTGCTTTCTACTATATGGAATATCTGAAATATGGGGAGAAGCAAGATTATAGTTTTAGAGTGTGTTTAACACAATGCTAGAAAAATTGCAAATAAAGGGTGATTAAAATATAAGGTAAAGAAAAATTGTGCTTTAAACGGTGGTTCCAAAAATATATGAAATAATTGTTATACAGCCTAGACCATAAGCAGTTCCATAGATAGGAATTATAGTCAGGTACTCAAAAAGTTATACTGGGTGACAAACAAATAGGAGCATATACAGGATGGTTGCAATATAGGGTGAAGTAGACTTACAGTTATTTTAAAAAATGTTGAATAAAACAGTATAGGGTGACCCATAAGTACTTGCAGGTTGAGTGAAATATATTCGGGATTGGTGGACATTCTGTACGTGGGTGAAACCGCGGGTAACGGCTAGTAGTGATATAAATAGAATTGTGGTGACGGGTAAGCCTTAGGTCTAAAAAGTTAAGTTAGTTGTTTCAACGGTAAATTCGATATTGGGTTGGGAACTATTGATAAAATTTAAGAACGAATGCAATTGTCTATTTGTGTCTGTAAAATAAGCTAAAAGTTCATAAACATATCTGTAATAATAAATTTTTAGCTAACGGGGAAATCATGACTAACTGTTGTTAGTAGTAACAACTTTAAAATTCCTTCGCAATGAAATACAAAATGATACAATGCTACGAAAATTTCATCTCCTTTTCTCCAAAATATATGCTTATTCTGCATTTATTACAGCCGGAAATTATTCACATACTACTTCTACAGAATGCAGAAGACCCTAACCGCCCTACATTGTGCCATTTCGAATTCTTCTAACAAACTCTTTTAAACGAGCCAACTTGTTAACCACCATTTGTATACCGATACCGGTAAATATGAGCAAATTTCTATTCTGAGTTCTCAAACTTATTCAGATTCGAGTATTGTGAATACGATACTTCTCGAATAAAAATGAGTAAAGTGCTCACAAATTAAGGGGGAACCCGGTAAATTCTTTTTAGGTAGAGAAGATAATAGAATCCATTTGGATGTGCATGGGAATTTGCTCGAGTATAAGTGGGTTTTTCTGTTCCGTTTAATACATAGTGCAGAAAAGTGTATAGAAGTAACTCGAAAGAATGCATAATAAGTGGGAATGAAAAAGAATTGCAATGTAGATATTTAACTAATATAATTATTTTGTCTCTTCCTTTTTTTGTAACATAAGTAATTGAATGTGTTTTTGAATCAAAAGAAGATTTTGTCAGTGAAATAAAACATTTAAAAAATATATAAACCGTCTTCCACCTATAACTAAAAAGCTGAAAATAATTATAACATAATGCAACTCCAGCAAATAAATAACACTTCAATGTTGTTAGGTACCTACCCAGAAAGTAAAAAAAATGTAAACATTAAAAGGTGCTCATTCTGTACAAATTAATTACCTACCAATCTAGTATATTTTGAAGTCGGTGCCAAGCAAATCTGAAATCCTGCATTGCGTACTTATCTACTACTTCTTCAAACTTGATGGTTGCTTGGCACAGACTTGAAAAATATACTAGATTGGTAGGTAATTAATTTGTACAGAATGAGCACCTTTTAATGTTTACATTTTTTACTTTCAGGATAGGTACCTAACAACATTGAATGTTTTATTTATTTGATAGAGATGTATTGTGTAATAATTATTTTCTGCTTTTTAGTTATAGGTGGAAGTCGGTTATAGATATTAATTTTTTTATATGTTTTGTTTTCCATTTTTTGTTTTTTTGAATTCAGGTAGTTTTTATTCTTTATTTTTTATTTTGTATGTATAACCTTAATGAGAGTACCAGGTAACATCGAAAGCCCCAGCATTACACAATGATACATTTTCATTTAAATTGACAGGTAAAAGTTTACGAATAAAATGTACTAATACGCATTGACTTAATAAGCCCAAAATATATTTATGCCTTATGGACCACCCCATGTAACTTTTTTTCAACTTTTTTTGACAAACCTGTATAACTATAGATAATTCCACTCCACCCTATGTACGAACCATCCTGTACATACGACTGCCTACGTATAACCATAAATTTGTTAGCTGCCTTCTGTAAATTATAGGACGGAGTAGAATCCATCCCATATTTACAGAGTCAAATCCGTCCTATATTTCAACCATCGTTTATAACTCCTTGTGGACTTATTTCATTTTTAACATTTTGTATTATCACCCTGTATAACATCAATTCCTCTCCACTCTATATGCAACTTCTTATGGGCTATGAAATAAATAATTCTTTAATCACATTGTATAAATATAATTTTTTCCACCAAATGTCCACTCCACCCTATATTCCAACCATCCTGTATATACGGCTGCCTATGGACCACCATAATGTTTTTAACTGCCTTTTGTAACTATCATTCTACTCCGTCCTATATTTCAATCATCATATATATGCAACTCCTTCTATCACTTTACTGTGTGATTTTGTTTGCTATAACTAAACACCCTGTGTATAATCGCACCAAATATCAGTTTAGAGTTTGACATGTGTTGTTCCTGAATTCTCTATTAGGCCAGGAGAATGTGACACCAAAAGCACCGTCTTCGCAAAATGGAAATATTTGTAAATGTATTGTATGATCAATGTATTGTATGATTAAGCTCCATCGGATGCGAAACAATTGTCACAATTTTTTAAATAAAGTGTAAGTTTGTAATAAGTGTATTACTCAAATCATCATGAATTTCAACTTCCACCAAGTATCAGCCAACTCAATCCAATGGAAATATTTTCATTTAAATAGGTATACAAACAAAACGTGCTTGGTACTCAATGATTTAAGGAGCTGAAAATACTATGCTTTACTACCTATATACTTGAGATGTACATAGAAAATTTTCAAATTCGCAATGGAAACTTCCAGTGTCTACAGTTTCTGCACTATAACGTTGGAATTAAAATATTTATGAGAAAATGTTCGTTACGTCACTTCGATGAAATTTTTAATAAGAACATTGGAATTTTCGGCGATTTTCTGCAAAACTGCAAGTTGCACGTCGCAGAAAAGTATATGAATTCACCTAGGGATCTTCCTTAATAGATTAAACCTTAAAAACCTATACACATCCATAAGGAGTTTTTTAAAAATCGACCAATATGTTAGGGATATTGGTCGATTTCCATGCACGCATGTGTTCATACACAAATTTCATCATTTTACCAATAGAATTCTTTTTCCAAATTTGAAGTTTCACCAATCCGGATATATACTCTATTAAACAAGACCATATTCATTCAAGACGGTTCACAACAGGAGATAAATCAGGTAACATACATACAAAAAAAAACGCAACGAATTGATAACCTCCTCCTTTTTGGAAGTCGGTTAAAAATCAACTACAGTATGAATAGTATAACTTACTGAATACAAATAAGCGTATTGTAAATATATGGGGGGTAATACAAATTCGACCCTCACTGTTGGAAACTCGGAAACCACAGAAGATACGAAGAAGCTTAAATGGGAGCATTATTGCGTAATTTAGTGCTTGAAGAAATGCCGTGTTTAAAATATAAATTGCCCGAATACTTCCCAAGATATTCGAGAAAAATAGATTTGGTTTTTATTTTTTTTAGCGTTATTTGACGATAAACGAATTTTGACGATTTTTCACGTTTCCATCCCCTTGTCCCACATATATTCTGTTTTCTAGCTGGGTATTGTGCTTTGTTTCGATTACAGTTTCATTAATGAAATTGGATATTATTTTGTAATCGATGAATCGCTGAAATATTTAACAACATTCTTAACAGGACAAATTTCAGTCCAGTTTAAACCTGATTAATTTTACAATAACCCAGTCAATAGAGATTTTTAAGTGATATAAAATTCAACAGCAAACTGCTTATGCCATCACAATTTAATATATAAAAAATCCGTGTCACTGGTCCAACTTAGATGATAGGATAGTTATTATTTAAATTAATGGTCTTAATAATTAATAATAAACTGATCATCAACGTTGGTTGTTGTTATTAATCGTACGTTCCATAAGTCAGGAACAGATGGCGCCTTGACCAAAAATATTGTACATCGACTGGCGCTTCATTGAACATTAACTGTGATTCATTACGATTAAAGATATTTAGAGTATATATACTATTGAATAAATGTTATAAAAATGTTATGTTAATTTGTGTTAAATTTGTCTTTCAAATCTGTCTTAAATCACTCAGCCACAGCAACGCGTGGCCGGGTCTGCTAGTTAGTAATAGTTAATAGACCATAACTGACGTGATTTTAACAGCAAATTTCAGGAAGTAAATTATTTAAACAATAAAAATCCATAAAAATGTGATTTTCATTTGCTTGTGTTGTGAAAAGGATTCGTAATACTCTCAATGGAAAAGTAAGGAATGGGAAAAACTTTAGAATGACCTTTACAGGACCCAATCGGAGGATTTTTCGCTAACAAAATCCAGAAAAACCGATAAAAAATTACTTAAAAAAATCTATAACTTTCCTAGGACAGAAATCTCAGTTAAACGGCGTTACATACAGTACGATTCCCGATTTGGAGTCTCTGTGAGCTGGATTTTCCTGAAACTCCTGGATGTCGGAATCCATTTCGTGATAAAATATTAAATTCAGTTATATGTAGTATATATGTAAATAATTATTCGAGAATTCAATCAGTTGAGGGGAGCGCAACTGATGAAGGTTCTCGACTAGAAACAATATATTGCCTTGCATTCAAGGGATTGAAAAATCTCGAAAAGTTAGTAACGTAATTTCTTTGACAGGTTTCAGTAAACGTAAGAATTTTTTCATGTGATTTCTATCCTAGGAATCACAGGGAAACGACGTTACACATAGTCTCTGTGTCTCTGTGAGCTATATTTTCCTGAAACTCCTGATGTCGGAATTCATTTCGTGATAAAATATTAATCTTTTAATTTTTAATACAACAAAGTGATGAATTTTTGAAAATAAGTCAATGCTTCTCAATTTTTCCAACTTTTCTTGGCGGAAAATACCCCTATGAGGACCTATAAACGCTGATTATGAAGGCATTCCAATTCTCTACAACTTTTCCATTGACCAGATCAATCATTAATTTTCTCAGTACAAGCCAAAAACTAGTAGAGTTCATATTTTTTCTAGTTTCTACTGTTTAAATAAATTATTTCTACGAATTTGCTGTTAAAATCATATAAGATATGACCTATGAACTATTCCTGAAGAGATGCCATCAGCGGTTTGTTGTTGAATTTTCTGTGTTAAAATGCCTTCAATTTTGCTCTATTGACTGATGTACAAACTTAAAGACCAGAAACTTCAGTGAATAAATGAACGCAAAACGTATCTTCTCACTAACAATATTGAAATTCAATAATAATTTAGGCTATATTTAGTACTAGAACCAACCTGAATCGTGTAATACACCGTATCTTTTATCAGCAGTCACTCGATTTTCTGCAGCAGTTAGAACTCGAACACTGTGCCTTTCTTTGTCCTCTTTCTTCCACATCACAGTGTTGGTACCCAACTCTCTGACGACGCAGGTAATTAAAGCATCATCCCCTTCGTATACATGGACTGGATTGGTGAGGCTGTCGCGCATTGAAGGCAGTCCTGCAACAAATGAGAAAATGAGTATAAAGAGCTTACAAATTATGATACATTTTAATTCATAAATAGATTGCATAAATCCGTTATTAGGATTTACATGTTAATAATGAAAAACAGGTCTCCGGTGATTTAATATGAGAGATCTTCAACTCCCCAAAAAATATGGATACAGCGGTTAAAGAATGAGAAATTCTGGGAAAGGAGTCGGTTTTGGTACAACATGGTAAAGTGTCCCTCACAATCCCTTTAAGAGGTCACTCATTAATTACGTAATAAATTTTCGGCTTCCCCCTCCCTTTCTTATGGTTGTAGACAACGATAAATTGCATTAAAAAAAGAGTATCTATAACTGACATAGTCATAGATACTCTGTTTCCCAGGACATGTTAGAAAGGGATGGCAATATTGTATAAGGGAATTTTAACTTCAAACTAAATTCCAACAAGGGAATTAATAATTTGGATTACTGGCTCCTACACGCGATACCAAATGCCATCAGTCCGACACGTATGCCCCGCCCACGCGATCTCTATTGGTCAATCAGGACACGCTGTATTCTCACAGCCAGGGTGAAATACACATTCTTCTCTTGTTCATCTCGAGCATTTTATATAGCTGAAGATGTCTGCAGCGATTCAGATATGTGTTGGAAAATAATTTAAAAATTAGTCAGCCCAGATATATATCTGGTTATGTTTATGCCCAGTTAAAAAATATTGTTCAGAACCGTTTTTTCTTCCAAATAAAATTGCTCATATTAAGTTGTATTTACATTAACACCACCTATATTTAGGAAACAATTATGAAGTTCACTTTCTTCAGATACTAATGGCTGACATAATTGCAACGACCTGTACCAACATTGCAAAAGGATTTGTGAATGAACTACATGGTTAGCAGACTGTTAAATCCAATCAATGAAGTATTATTGATAGAGGACTGGTCATGGATATTGTCTAGACTAATGGTCAAACTTACTTCGATTCTCCGGAGCTCTAATCAATTAAACGCCTCGTAAGATAAACAAGGTGAGGCAACGGACTATTAGGGAGTTGAAGGAAACGAACTGATAGACGGACAAAAAAGTGAAGTCAAGATATCGATGGTGTTAATTAATTAGTGTAGTGAACAATTTCAGGAGCGTGTTAATTAATGTTAAAGATAATTAAAATATGATTTGTTTTGTCTAGAAAAATATGCGAAAGTTTTATATCAACATGTAATATAAATAATTAAATTTTACGAAAAAGGAATTTTGTTTTGAAAATTCCTCGAATACTGCACGAGCTTGTGTAAACTTAATTATCTTTTAACTTTAGATTAGTAGGTACAACTCTGCGGGGCGAACCAGTGCTACTTTGCTACAATATTGGTTATAAGACATTAATTCAATAATTATATTAATTAATAGTTTGACAATTAAAAAAAAACACTTAAAATCATTCATAATTTCCAAAAAATATTGTTATTAATTTTTTATTGGACATAGAAAACATATACGAAGATTGCTCGAACCAAAATTAGAAGTTCTGGGAGCGAAGATTTTTCCTAAAGATTAAGAATTCTTGAATAAAAGATTGATGGAAAGTTTCAAAGCAGCTGGTAGAAAGTGAGTTACATTGGAGAACTTGTGGTCTAATATAAAAAAATTAATAATTGGCTGTTATTTTGTGCACCGCTATGCCGTTTATTCGATGTATCTATTTAATAAAAGGTTTTTATATTTATAACTTGGGTGGGTGGAACACATATACATTTCCCGGCGCATTCGCCAAAATGAACTTTCACGACAAAATTTAAAAACTGTGTATATGCCAAACCCCTTTAATAAACAAAATTAAAAAGAGCGGCAGTCATTTGAGATTGCACGATGGAAGTGAAAGTTTCTTACGAAATATACCTCCCGACTGTCGTTATGTTTGTTTTAGAATAAACTTGAATAATTAAAAGTATCTTGGCGACCAATCGCCGAAATTTTACCAAGTTAGCTATATGTAAACGTATATTTTCTGAGATGATTACTTTTACAATCTCTTCATTTACCCAATAGAAAATAATTAAATTCCTATGAAACATTTATTATAATAATGTTAATAAGTGTGTAAATTCACAAGGTACGCAAACATGAATATTTAATTAATAAATTTGACACAAAGACAGTGATAAATCTAAAATGAAATTAATACTTGGTTTTGTTTATCCTCTTAAAGTCATATGAAGTATATGTTCTAAGGTACGATTTTAATGTGCCCTGCACGCTACCTCCAAAAATATTATAAGGAAGTATTAATGTAAAATGTGTACTTTATAATATGAACTATGTCAGCACACAAATGTAATGGCAACGTGGTAACTGCTAAATAGTAACCACAGCTACTAACGTTGCCCTTTTTTGTGGTGATCTGACTTATGACGTACGTCGTCCTTATTTAAAATATCGCAAATAGAGAGTAAGAATGTTTATTAGAAACAAAAAAAGTGCTGGTATTGTATGTTAATAGGATGTTATATTAGTTTATTTACTAAAATTTAATGATTTTCTGTAAACGAAGAGACTCTTAATATAGTCTATGTTTTGCATCTATTTCCTTAGATGTAAGTGTGGGTTAATTTTTTTGGGGGTGGTTATTACTCTAGGATGTTGAAGGGGCAGGTTCTGTTTCATGAATGTTCATTTAGATTCATAATTACGTAGCAAATGAATTTATACGTTACTTTAGAACCTCAATGTATATGTTCATAGAAAGCTATATATATTTAAAGGACAGTGTATATCATCGGTGAAACATGTCGATCTATAAACACTCGTTTGAAAACGGGCCTGCTTCCAAACTTAGCTGTATCTGAACATCATCACGAAACTGGCCTCCAAATTCTCTTCGACAGCTCCTCTGTCGTGGAGGAGTGAAGTTTCAAAGTGTGTTTGTGAGAAAAATACTAAATGAATGGAGGTAAGTAACATTTGTTTTGTTTTTTCTCTGGAAAACTTTGTTTATATGCCGGTTATGGTATACAAATAAATTAATTTGAAAAAATGACGCGGCCCAAATCCGGAAAAAGCAGAATCAGTGTATATCTCAGTTCATTAGAAAAATGCTTAAGTTATTGTTTATGTAATTAAAACTATATATATATATATATATATATATATATATATATATATATATATATATATGGAGATAAGGGATATTGACTACTACTTCTTGGTGAAGTCTTTATTCAAAAATCTGAGCTTTCGGAACTGTTTGTTCCTTCTTCAGGGTCTAATGCTACAAGTTATATCAAACATTAATTTATATCATTTCTATACCTGATAGTTGTTAACATACAATGTGAGGTTTAAAAGGTAATTTCATGGGCTTGTTAAACATTACAAAACATACTCTATTTAAAGCAATGATTACATTAATAATAAAATTTAATTTGTGTTGTTATTAATAGTTCTTTGTTTGTATGGCATTTGGGCTGTCAACGTTCATTCATCCATCTGTCCATCATAGAACTCATGGAACCGCTTTGAGAGTAAGAAGGCATAGACCATAGACAACACTCAATTGTTGTAAATCTGATCTTTTATTGATTGGATTATTTTGATCATTGATATGGATCATTTCTAGTAATAAGCGTTTGTTATATTTGTTTTCCCTATCTAAGATCTCTATATTTTCAAAATTAATTGTGTGCCCTTGGACGTTAGCATAATTAGTCAGTGCACATTTTTGCTTGTTGTCATTTATGTCACTCTTATGAAGTGCTAATCTACTCTTGAGCCAT
Source organism: Octodonta nipae (assembly GCA_034190945.1). Classification (NCBI taxonomy): domain Eukaryota; kingdom Metazoa; phylum Arthropoda; class Insecta; order Coleoptera; family Chrysomelidae; genus Octodonta; species Octodonta nipae. The sequence continues at coordinate 17,915,822 of CM067217.1, forward strand.
TGCGTAGTCTGGCCTATGTATGTGCTGTCACAATCCTGACATCCAATTTTATACACTATGTTTGATTGCAGCATATCTCAGAACATATATATATATATATATATATATATATATATATATATATATATATATGTTCTGAGAGGCTTTCGCGGTCATTATTGTGAACTAAACTAGGTTCCGGGTGAGAACCGCGTCTGAATTGATTAAATGCTCGACGTTTCGACTCCTGCTTTGGAGGCATTATCAAGAGACAAAAGTGAAAAGGAGTTTCAGAGTCTAGATCGAACTCGGGGCCTCAATCAGCCTACTCCTCAAGAGTCACTAGGTAACTGAACTGAATATGAATCTGCACTGCTTCTTTTATTTATAGTTATCGGTCGGTTAGAAGGGGAAGTCACGCGATGAAGGGACTTTGTTGTGATTGGTTGGGTGTTGGTGGGCGTGTCTGCTTTGTTTAACCTGGCTGTCATCGCGTCGGTTTTGATAGAGGGGTCTTTTCTCTATTTCTATTGCTTCGCGAATAGTGGATGCCCAAGGGAATTAAGAGATATGATAGTACTACCGTCCTCGAACGTAAATATTTAATTTAATTCTTTTTTAAATACTTCTACAATTTACAACCGATATGTAAAAAAAATTTCCCCCTGTGTTTGAAAAGTTATATTTCTCAGTTCACTATGGAAACATTTAGAAGTGCAAAAAATCATATAAAGCGCCTCAGATATATATTCGTCAAAAATGAAGTACGATCTCTTCTTGTCATATCCCACACACCTTTCACCCATCATCAAATGTCCAACTAAACTTGAACTGTTAAACTTTATCACTTGGAAATAAAAGACATGGCACAAGCATCATTTGCACAACTTATGCACATATAAATGTACTCAAGCACCTTTCTGGAAAAGAAACAAAGCTACGTGTCAGAAGTGATACATTTATCATCATACCGGAGATATACCTTCATGCACGCCCGACTGAATAAAATAACTGACAAGAAAATCAACCATTATTTTTCTTGCCAAAAACGTCTTGAACAACTGCACTTCGTCGAATTTATCTCATCATCGTCTCCGCAGGACAGATACATTTTCTCACTAGACGGAATTCACAATATTTCAGTGTTTTGTCTTGGCATGTGAAACGAGAAAAAGTTTTTGAAGTGCGTCAAAATTGGTGGCAGATGAACTGATAAATGTTTACTTGGAATGCGTTCTTCAGTAAGAATCTTTTTCTCAGTAAACAGAAGTGTATTATGGTAAAACATTTCATTGGCAAATGAAAACAAATTTTGGTAAGCTATTTAAGTTGAATTGAGACAACTTATTCCTGATATTGTTAACCCCGCAGACATTAATGGAAACATGGTTTGAACAAAATGGAGCCAGCACATTATGCAGCAGCTGTACTAGCTTATCGGAATCAAGTCTTTCCGGATCAATTTCTTTTTTATTTATCTCTTACCATTTCATCTGGCCTTAGTTTTTTTCTTGGTTCCCTTTCTTGTTTCCTGTTCTGTCTGTTTTCTCGTAAATTCTTGTCTTTATCGAACATTCTCATCTCTTTTCTGCTTTAAAAAGTCTTGTTAATTTTCGCCTTTTTGTGTTTTTTCAGTTCTTTCTTGTTGCTTTTGTAGCGATTTTTCTAGGATCTTATTATCCTGTTTTTATTTTTGATGCATTGTTCTCAGGTTTCTGTCCGTCTGATAAAGTTCTGGCGTATTGCAAATAAACAAATTCCGGCTATAGTTATTAACGTTGGGTAGCCAATCCGAAAATGGAAAGAAAAAATGTTTTAAGTGCATCATGTGCATCAAATGAAACGTTTCGTTATTGGAAAATACACATACAAATTATAATTTTAAAATATATGTCTAGTTTAAATGATATAAAAAAAATATATGTTAAATAGCCCACTTCAATGTATAGGAACAATGATGACATTACAATGTAAAAAATTATTGAATTTGAAATTTAAAACCCAATACATTATATGTTCTATAAAACTGTGTTTTGAAGTTGATGTCAAACCTAGGAAATGCCTATATTTTACATAGGAATATAAACAGCTTTATAAATGAAACAATATTTTTGTTATTAAATAATAAAGCTATTTATATGCCATGTTACAAAAATAGTGTAGAGGCTTGGGACCAACTATAAATACAGTTTTCGTTTTCAGTAAATTTTTTTAAAGTCATTTATTTTATTATTTTTAGTGATATAATGGCGTTAACTGGATACATGTTTCAATTGTTACTAACTTTGTTTTATAATAATTTTCTTACTAGACAAAACAGGGGTCCTTTACTATTAGACAAAATGCTTATTTTTTGACGAATCTCGTATAAAAATGAAAAAAACTGACATGTGATATATCTGGGTAAGAGAACTTCACTCGTAATTTCAAGGTTTCGTAAAAAATGTGGGTACCTATATATTAAATATGCTATGTAAACTTCCACTTCATAATATACTTTAACCTCGCTCTAATATGCTGTATATGCTATTGTCTGTGAACCATTGTATAAACACTTTTTGTTTGTAATTTTTTAAACCACCTTCTAAAACTTTATTTCTACAGCACGATATATTTTAACCATCGCATATATTTCCTTTTTCTATTTTTTTAATCACCCTGTATAAGTACAATTCTTCTACAGCCTATATAACAACCACGCTATATATGCAACTGCCCATGTGCTACAAATATAGCACTTTTGTTCTAACATTATCTAATTATACTCCAGCATATATATCAACCACCGTGTAGCTGCATCTGCCAATGGCCACCCAATGTAACTTTTTTGGAGCCACCCTGTTAAACTATAATTCCACTCTGCCATATACTCCAACCATTCTGTATTTGTAACTGCTAAGGGGCAACCCTACAGGTATAACATTCTTTTACCATTTATTAAACAACCCTATATAACATATGTTCTACACCGCCGTATTTTCCAACTATCATATTTAATCAACTCCTTGTGGTTTTCCGATATATTTTTTTGCTTGCTTGTTTCTTACCAACCTGTATAACTATATTTTCTATCCACTCCACTAAGCCCCCTGTATATGCAGCTGCTTGTGAACCACCCAATAAACATTTAGTCTCTAACGTATTTTAACCATCCTGTATAATTATAAATCTGCAACGCCTTATGTTTCAACGAATTTATATTAAGCATATAAAACTCCTTGTTGACTAGATATATAACTTGAAGACGCGAGATGTAAGACCGACATCTTACATCTCGCGTCTTTAAATTTAACGAAATATATCAAATACATAAAGAAGTCTTCGAGAGGACATTCAATTCTGGGAAGCGCAACTGATGAAGGTTCCCTGACCAGAAACAATATGTATTATATATAATATATAATATATTTTGTCTTGCGTATAGATATATAACCTTTTTGAAGCATCTTGTACAAAGATAACAATAAACTTGTATGTATAACGCTTACGATAGTATGAAATGATAGCGACAGTAACAAATTAATATCCGACTCGTAAGTTTTTACCCATCTAAAAAATCGATTAATTTTTTTGAATTATAAATTAATGAACGCTTTCCAGTTAATTAATTTTAATTCATAACAAGTTTCTATATTGCCAAAAGAAATGATAGATCCTTCACCATTAAAGAAAATGCATCTTTTTGACAAACCTCATATACAGCTATTGATAAAAGTGACATGTGATGACTTGGTTTTAGGTTTCAAACTATGCAAATTTTCCACACTTATTGTTTTCTAAATATTATTAATAAGAAAATTGTCCATACTAATCTAACTTAAGTGCGCCCTACAACCCCTATTTGCAGACAACTTGAAAACATACATCTGGAAAGCGGTTAATTAACAAATATTTTGATGAAATTCCAATCTAATATCAATTAATTTCATCCTAGATTTCGAATAATAATTAAAATATTTTAATACCAGCGCATCCACCATATATTATGAAACATTAAGAAGCATATTCTATCAAATTAATAATTAAATTAAAAAAAAAAACAAAAACCGACTTCAAAATAAAATTAACTAAAAAGCACGAAATAAATTATGCTACAACAATTAAATACTTTTGATGAAGTCGGTGCCGATTGAAAGTGAAAATATTTTGGTACATCGATGAGTTGTACTTCGCAACTTTGCTGTTCAAATTGGCACCGACTTCATAAAAAGTTTTTAATTGTAGTAGCATAAATTATTTCGTGCTTTTTAGTTAATTTTATTTTGAAGTCGGTTTTTGTTTTTTTTTAATTATTTATTTCACAATTTTTAGTAATGCAATGGCTTAATTGGATGCAGTTTTCAAATCTAATTAACTTTTTCGATATTGCCTTTACTCAAACCGCAACTATTGATGGCAACCCTATATAACAATTTTATTTATTATTTTTAAGAACTGCCTTCTGTAGCTAAAACTTCGATCTATATTTAAACTATCTTGTATATATTGCTGCCAATTAGTCACCCATTAAAAACTTACTGGTCTATCAGTTTTTTTAACCATCCTGTATAACTACGCTAAATAACCTTTTTAGAGATATTTTGTAACCATTCTGGAAAATATAATTTGTTTCCATCTTATATGTCAGCTACCCCCTATATGTAATTTTTTCTAACATGTTTTAATCATGCTGTATAACTATAATGCTACTTTGCCCCAGGTTTCGGTTATTGCATATAAGCAACAGCTCATGTTATTTCTTAAAAATAATGTAGAACAATTTTTTTATCAACACTATTTAATATTTAAACTCTATCTTCTGTATCAACCACCTTGTATGTGCATCTACTTTTCGACCAACCAGTTTGACATTTCTGTACCACTCTGTATAAATATAAATCCATTAATTTCCAAGAAATTTCATCAAAACTAGAACTGCTTATGGAGCATCCTATGTAACAATTTATTAAGGTTAAACTACTTACCTCTGCTCCTCTCTATATTTCAAGTATCCTATTTTTTAAAGCTCAGTATAAAATATATTTTCTCTTCATTAAAACCAACCTTCATTTTTAAATTTCTTTAAACTTGTTTGAATCACACTGTGCAACTATAACTTGACTTCGCCTCATATTTCAGGTACTCCATATATGCAACAGCTCATGCTCTATCCTATATATCAAAATTCTTCAATTTTTTTACCCACACTGTATAATTATTATTCTACTCCACGCTATATTTCAACAACCTTGCATATGTAACTACTTATGGGCCACCCAATATAACATATTTTCACCACTCTGTATACTTACAATTCTAGTCCTCCCTATATTCATCTATCCGGTATGTGACACTGCTTGTGGATCATAACATTCCTCTTTAATATTTTTTAAACCTTCCCGTATAGCTGTTATCATACACTGCTACATATTTCAACCATCCTATAATATGTTACTTGAAAACTTGTGAACTACTTTATAAACATTTTTTTCAACCCATTTCATTATTTTAATAATACCTCAAGAAAATTCAAACATTCTAACAGCTTACATAACATTAATTTTTATCCACCCTGTATAAATATAATTCTTTTTTATCCTTATTTCACCCACATAGTATATGGTACTTCTTATGACCCTAACAATATAACATTTTGTTATTCACCCTGCATATATATAATTCAACTTCACCTGTTTTTCAACTACCTTATATATACAACTGTTTATGGTCCACTTAATATATCTTTTTCGAACTACCCCGTATGACTTCCCCTTTATATCAACCACATTGTATATATGCAGCTACTTACGGACCCCCTAATATACTAACTTCTAAGTTTTACCTATCCTATATGGAACACCCTTTAAAATTTCACTTTAAATATCAGTTGATTTTTTTAAGAGAAACATGTTACATTGGCATGTTCCGAATTTTAAATGAAGCTAAGCTGATTCAAGTATCTAATGGTGCATGTGGTGTGTTACCGAAAATGGTAGTAGTTTTTCCCCTATATCTGCCGTTGCTCTCAATTTATGGAGATAAAATGAATGCCACATTTTATAAGTCCAAGTATAAGCGTTGCAACAAAAAAAGATAATGAATATTTTTTTCTCTAAAAAATATTCATAAGAACGTTTTCCGTTTGAGTTCAACTTATGAAGACACATTGTTATAGAAACCAAATGAGAATCCCCACCTTGAAGTTGATTAACTGACATTTATTGGGATTTATTTCCAATCAACTTTTAAATTACATCTTAACAGAACTGAAGATACTATAATTTGTAATCAAGTTAAAACTTAACATGGAATGATTACTGTTTAAGTTTTAGATCATGTAAATCTGTTTGTGAAGAATAACTTTTTCTCTTAAAATTATTATTAATTATAAAAGAATTTGATTTATGAATACACACTGTATATACACATTAGCTGACATTTATCTTGATTAATTCATCTTATTCACAATTTACTACAAGTTCCGAACAGTCAATACCAGCAACTGCATTACAGCTTGTAATACTGGCGAAGCCACCAAAACATGGAGTATAAGTAAATAGGTAAAAAGTTTTTCCCCATTCTCTAACAAACTATACAAGCTATGTTATTGAAAAAAATACCTGACCACTTGGGGATATCCCGGAACTAATCCAATTTCTTTTTAATTTGTCCCACGTTCCGAATAAAATTTTCCATATTTTAAAAATTTTAATAATCCTGCGCCTCTACCAAGACATAGAGTATATGAGAATAAGTAAAAATAGTTCTTCCCCATTTTCTAAGAAACGGTACAAGTTGTGTTAATGAAAAAAATATGGGACCACTTCGCTCTCCCCCCAAACAGGACTGAGTAAAACGGTCGAAATTTCTAGAGCCGTTTCCGAGTAATCGGTGAACAAACATAAAAACAGAAAAAAAAATAGATACATCCTTCTTTTTGAAGTCGGTTAAAAAGAATGATCAAAATCGGTTCATAATTGCCGGGGTATTGAGGTAACAAAGTCTAAAAAAATACAACGGAATTTAGAACCTCCTCCTTTTTTCAAATCGGTTAAAAATAGAATATTCCTGACCCCTTTAAGCCTATTGAGTCCATAATTGATAAAAAAATAGAAAGTATACAGCATACCTAATAGTTCAACCTAAAGGTAAAACTTAATGTTAAATTTCTGTAACCTAAAGGGATAAATAAGAGAATTAAAAAAATATTACAAATGAAATATAATATTTTATTGTCCTCCACATTCCTTCTATCTTTGTAACTATATATATTTTTAATTTAAATGTTTTCTTTTCTCTTTAGTACAATAGTAACTCGTGCATATATTGTGCTTAATTTTACATTTTTCATTAAAAATAATTTTTCCGAGCAGCACAATGAATCATACCGTTGAATAATATCTAACCGTGCCAGAAGGTCACATATACATGCGGCATTATATTCCAGAATGTAAAAATGAACAAAACGGGTCGCCACCTTAAATTAAACCGGCAGAAATGAAAGAATGTTGGCTTGCTGAGATTCATTGTTTGTAGGTAACGAGAAATTTTCTCATATGCTGATGGCGATACGTACGTTCCGTGAATTCTTCTTCGTAGAATCTAGTGAATATGAAACATGTTGTAGTTCAGCTTGTCCAAGACCAGTGCCATTAAATCATTCTCAAGTGACATATGGCTATGTTGAACATCAAGACTGTGCGATTTAAGGATTCTGGACCAGTTTTTTTTATGAGACTAGGTTAAATCTCGGGCTTTTTAATACTATTTTTGACTATTTTGTACTTTATTTTGCTATACTGGTTTATATATTTTCCTGTACTCCACTCACCCGTATTTTGTTGCTTTGTTTTTGTATATATGAATTTCGTTTCGTCTACTCTCGTCTGTTCTGTTTTCAGTGATCTTCTATTGTGTCTTTGGCAAGTTTCTTCTACATCTTTACATATTCTGTTTCGTTTTCTCTAGTTTTTTCTTGTCCTTTCTTGTTTCTTTCTTTCTACGCTGAACTCGTTTCTTATATAGTCTCGTCTAACCTTGTCTCTTGTACCTGCTCGACTTTGTCATCACTTTTTATACTTAAGCGACTGTTCCAAATTCTAATTGTATTCTTTTTCTTGTGTGTTTCTTATGTTTTGTTGTTTCTTTTGCTATTTAGTCGCACTATTTGGTTTAGACGTCCTCTGGCCTGTTTCATTTTCTCGTCCTTTATCTCAATCATTGTATACTTTATAGGATTTTTTATTCTTTTGGACATTTTTCGGTCTTCCTTCTTCTTTTTTAATGTTAGATAAGGTTTCCGTACATCTAAAGAAACTCTTATATGATCACTCTTGTGTTGGTGCGGCCTTCAGTCACAGCCTAATATTTTTGAATCTACTGGACAACAAAAGTTTAAATTTGTGATAAAATGTGTAGTATTAAAAGAAAGTAGTGAATATATACGAAAGATGTTGAAGAAAGTAGGGATTAGGACTCACTTCGGAAAACAACAAATAAGGCCATCATGCAACTCATAGACGTACCTGGGAGGGATTTGGGGGTTCACCCGTTATAACTAAGTGGTCATAAAGAAGATGAATAATTTTAAGTCCTACGCATTTAGAATAATAATAATAATAGTAATATGTGCCAAGTTGAAGACTCAACACCACTGCGACTAACAGAACAAAACGTCTAATTACACCACCAGAAAACTGATCAGAAACTGCTCAAATGGAAAGAGGAGCCCCTTCATGGAAGAAATATAAGTGATGTCAACCATGATTATATCGACAGTGCAGCGTTGAACTACTGGTTGATCTCTGGCCATATGTGTCCTGAAACGGAATGCTTTATATTGGATCAAGTAATTCCAACTAAGAACTATCTAAAGTACATCGTTAAAGACCCTTCAATCAATAACGACAGATGCAGATATAGTTGCCAAACTTCTGAATCTATCCAGAATATCACAGGCTGGCAAGCATTCGCTGTCATTGAATACAAAGAACGACATGATGCTGCACCAGGAGCTAGGACTGACTAAACTTGAACTATCACGTTCGGTAAGAATATACTATACTATATATCGAAACCAGAATCTGTTTTAGAAAATAACAACTCCAAACTGTACGAAGACCGCACGGTACTGACTGATCGGACTATTGCTCACAATAGACTAGATACAGTTTTGGTAGATAAAGTCTCTCCGAAATTAACTTTAATGGACATAGCAATCCCTAACAACAATTATATAAATATTGAGCAGGTTGAGAAAATACCCAAATACAGGGATTTGGAACTTCAAATAAAGACACAGTGGGACATAAACAACACGCGAACTGTACCAACTGTTATGTCAACGACAGGAGTAGTTCCATAACATCTATTAAACAATTTAGGATACCTCGATCTGGACGAACAAAAAGCCGTCCTGTTAGAGGCAGCCCGGACGGTTAGAAAATTCATGGAAAACTACAGCCACGACGCCAACCACAGGCTTGATACCCTGGCAAAGGGTCCCACAGAGCTAAATCCTTTTGATATGTAGTATATCAGGGGCTTAGTGAATTATCCCTTAAAGGTACGCTATGCGTCCTTTGAAGGTAGTGTGCTGCTATACATTGTATGGTCAAGTCGGAGGATAATAATAATACATTGTATGGTCAAGTCGGGGGGATAATAAAGGACTCTTATTAACAAGATAATCGAAATAAAATTACAATACAAAATAAAATTGGGCGAGTTTCAGCTGCAGGTTACCCCGCTAGCTGTTCTTATGACTAACCCTTTACTAACTGTATAAGAGACCACCTCCCCCCTCCTGAAATACTGGCCCGGGTACGCCTGGGATGCAACGTACCAAACGCAAGGGTGAGTTAAAATTCGAAAATCTGCAACTACGAAACCGAAGTTAATTTTTCGGATAAAATTAGATAATTCCAAAAAAAATCAAGGGTGTGGTGTAACGTATGAGTTTAAATAAAACACTGAACAAAACTATATAGATTAATTTTCGGGGGTAAATTAAAAAACAAATAAATTAATACAATTTATTTCGGTTATACGAAATCCTGAAGGTGATACCGAAACCTAGCAGGCAAGTCTGCTGTAATTTAACAAAATTTTGATTTTTGAGTTGTAAACAATTTTTTTAACGACTTTAATACTTTGCTTACTGTCTGACATTATCATTCCATATAGTGTTTAAATATGAATGCTTTTTTATTTTCTTCAAAACAACAGATGCGTGTTAACATATTTTGCATTATTAAATGTTCTTGATGGTCACTCCTAAAATTAGGTGAAAATGAATGTTTTGTGGCATATAAGTAGTGACACATTTTATGGTTCAGTTCGTCCAAGACCCATATCACGCACTGCTTCACGATGTTGGATTACAAGAGGGTGACTTTTAAGGATACTGGATTATTTTTTTATGAGGCTAGGTTGAATCTTGGGAGTCTCAACAACCGCAAACAATTGATGATATAAAACTAACATAAAATCCGTCACTTCAATTTTATGTCACATTGTTATTGTATTTTGGGGGTATGTAGACGTTTTCACGTCATCATTTCGAAGTTGCTTTGTATCAATGTGATATTTGCACAGAACAGATAACAGAAGCGAAAACATATAAATAAAGTAAATCTCTTACTATTAAATTAAAATCTAAAAATAATAGCATGAAAATAATTAATAAAGCTATAGAATACTTCCATTTTTTCGCATTGACCAAAGCTACAGCGAGTTTGTACTTAATAGAACTACAGAAAAACACTTATGATGTTTAATACTGCCTCAACAGTTTGAAGTATGAATCGTCATAATATCCTAAGTTAAGCCTAATGTTTTTACGAACATATCTTTCATCTTCTTCTCATGACAACGAATTTTCTCTCGAATTGTCTGCTTATTATTTAGTTTTTATAGATGTTGATTGTTGGTGGTCTCCCAATTGGTCTTCTGATATAAAACTTGTGATTCTTACAGATATAATGCTTGCTTTCTATAAGTCTATATTTGTTGAACATATCTTTCATCTTCTTCTCATGACAACGAATTTTCTCTCGAATGGTCTGCTTCTTATTCAGTTTCTATAGTTGTTGATTGTTGGTGGTCTCCCAATTGGTCTTCTGATATAAAGCTTGTGATTCTTACACATATTTGCTTGCTTTCGATAAGTCTATATTTGTTGATAATATGAAAGTTTAATGCTAAGTTGCCTTTTTGTGTGGTAATATTTTTAATTTCTGACGTATGAGACTTATAAAGCGAGGGAGTGTTTATTAGAAGTAACAGCAAAATTTCTGCAGGTATTCTATATAACTTGGATGTTATATTGGTTTATTTCCAATTTGTTATTGATTTTCTATAAAATTATCATTGGCGTTTTTATTAGAATGAACAGCAAATTTTGTGCAGGTATTGTATATTAGTTTATGTTCTATATATTATTGATTTTCTATGAAACGAGATACTCTTAATATATTACCTGGTCCCTGTTTCTTACACAGAGAACTAAATTGGAAGGGCATTTCAAGATCGAGGTATTGTTTAGTGTCGGTGTTGAAACAAATGAAATCCCAAGTTATCCAATTCATTCCCTTGCTCATTTACTTTCATATGTGTAAATGAGGGCCTCCGTTAAGAAGATTTCGCTTCAAAAATTAATCGGTTACTTAATATAGACAATTTTCCGGATAATAAAAAATTAGGGATTCAAGTTCAACTCCTATCAGAAGACTGAAAATGGTAATCACATCCAGATAAATGAACATAAACTTCCACCGTTCTATGCTAATAAATATCCTGTCGGTGGATTAGACTAGCTATCTGATCCAAATGGATTAGCAAACAAGAAAATCCTCATAGAGTTAGGAGAGAGGAAGAGGTCATCTAGCGTTAACCCCGATTATTAATTCTGGAAACGTTTCAATGTGCAGTTTACTGTCTCGACAACTTTCTACCCCTGTCGGTGTAATACATTAACAACCGCTTTAGCGAGCCTCGGGTGTCCATCTGTTCTGTTATATAGGGTGATTCCTTGTTAATGCTGAAACAGGTTTGTTTGTCACATAAAAATATCGAACGATTGAATGCCGGTGCAAATGTATTCTTTCCCTTCGTATTACTTCTCTAAATTGTTCACCAACTGATTTGATGTTTTGTTCACATTGGCTATAAAATATTGTTTTTCATTCTTTTTATTTTGTCCTCCAGTGCCCTTGCTTTTGGCTTATTAACTATTTATTTCATTCAATATCGGTCTTTTGTTGACAGCACTTATTTATGTTTCGTCTATACAGGAGGGCATGCGTATATTTTTAATAGACAAATAAATCAATGTCCACCAAACCAGTATAATGATTAATAGTACTTTGATGTTAGCATAATAATGGAAACATTTCAAATCTGTGAAATTCAGGCTTTATCACTTTCAATTTTGCCTAGATTCACTCGAATGACCAATAATAAGGTTTTATTTTCTAGTAATACAGAAATTGAAAATCTGGTTCAATTGGTAAGGTGGCCACGATTTGTCCATCGACATGGTTGTATGAAGGCTAGAGTGGCAGCAGAGTTTCCAGCTATTGTCATTTGAATTTGAGCAGCTAAGAGCAGCTCAATAGCAGAAGTCCTAAGTAGATGTTCTGGTCCTTATTGTTTAGTTTGTTTCGCGAAGACTAGGGAGATGTAGGTAGTGTTCTAACGGCTAGGAAGGTAAAAGGACAGCGGTAAGTTATGAAACTCGGCGTTCGAATGTCGCAATAGGAAACTTGAGCGATAATTATTGAATTTTAAAACACATTTCATGGGAATATAATTTAATGTAGAATAATTGCCCGCTTTTACTTATCTCACCTTGGAAGCTCGTTGTGGTTAGATAAGAAATTTATAAGTTTCATTAGCCTTAAAACGTTACAAGTTACGGATAATGTAAAATGTTTTAAGGAAATATTTATTTTAAGTAAGGAATGATTATAAATAATCGAATCTGTGAGGAGTTAGATAAGAAGCGTGTGTGTATGTGAATTAACTAACAGAACTACTTCAACATGGTGTAAATAAAATCCTTTGGTAAAACAAACAAAGTTTATTGGAAACTGTTCATGAATATGTAGCTAAAAATTACCCCAGATGACTCAAATTTAGTAATTTGACAAGTTATAAGAATCTGTCTGTTATCAGGATATGTAAACAGATCTGAGTACACGCTAATCAGCCAACTGTGACTAAATGGTGGCACAGCAGATAGTACTTTGTGCACAGTTTCCAATTATAACTCAAAATTTCAAATTTCAACTACATAGTGATGTACTTATAAAAATAACTTCCATTAACTATTAAAATCTGTTTATATGGTTACGTTAAACAGCAGTGAAATCTGGGTAAAACGTCTTTCAACAACCAATTATACTTGCAGTAGTTAAGTTTTTAAGGGTCTTTGGTATCGCAGATTTAAAATGTTTCATTATTATAAGTTAATAAACCATTTTCTTTTCCTTTTACAAATTCGGAGATACAAACAACTTTGTATGTAACAAAACCAATTTGCTGAGGTCGATCTTAAGAATATCCGATTCCACGAATATTTCGTGGCAAATAAAATATTCAATAATACTTGAACAGAAAAAGGTAATGGGACAAAGGTTGCTAAGTAAAATAAAATCACTAATAATGCAATTATTGGACAAAAAGCAAAATGTTTGCTTTATATATTTTTGTTTTGTGGATCACTCCTATCTATATATATAATTGACTATTATGTATCTGCTAAATTCATATAAACCTTCCCTCAGGTGAAATTTCTCATCTTAGTACTCATTATTTCAGCAAAACTTTGGTCCAAGTTTCTATTTAAATCTTATACATTGGATCATTTTGTTAGGACAGAATCGCCCTGTAAGCATTCTGTAACTTCTCTCTCTGGCCAAATGTTAAGTCAAATATTATCATAAGCTACTAAAGTTTGATTTAAATGCAAAATGGACGTCGTTGGAAATTCGCTTAAGATAAAACATAACTCGGAATATGGTCAGATGGACTAATACAGATTTGGCGAAACGGTTTAGTTCTTACACAATCAAGTCACAGGTCGTGAATGCATTATCAACTATATCGTTATATGTTCGGGATAAGTCGACAGTTTTGAATTATGCATTTTACTGATCCTGATTTTGGGAATTATTCGAAATGATTTCCTTTAATTTACAAAGTGGTTTGTATAGATATAAAATATGACAACTAACTTTTATTTTAAACAAAGAATTGCTTTTTATATTGTTTTAACAAATCCTGACACTTTGCTATCCACAATTATTAATTGGTAGAATTCTTATGGGACAACAAGATATCAATTTAACCTAAATTACCATTAGTCAAAATTGTTTCCTAAGAATTTGTCATTGCCAATTTTTAATTTTCTTGTTCAATTGTGTTAATTTTCATTACTATTGAAAACGGGGCCTAATTTAGACCCTGAAACGTTGGGACTTTTTGAAATCTATAAACTTTCCAGCAAATGTGGTGTTATTCAAAAAGAAAACCAACAAAAATACAAACCTCTACTACAACTATCTTTCAGGAAAAAATATAAACTATAACATTTTAAAATATATGGTCGATCGGGGGGGGGGGGGATTTCTAAAATGTAAACTTGTGATTTACTTCCTTAAGACAATTATAAAGGGTGTTGCAATTTGAGTTTAATTTTTAAATTTGCCGCCATTAATATTTCTTGTACTAGATTATCATATGTTATTTGACAGATGACAAGTAGGAATATTACGGTTATTAAAAATGGAGAGATATACGATTGAGCAATGCGTGTTTATTATTAAAATTATTTTAAATTTGGTGAAAGTTGTGCTGAACTTGGAAGAAAATTTCGTACAGAATATGGAGGAGAAAATTTTCCGTCACATGTTACCATTGGAAAAATTGTTCAAAAATTTGTGGAAACTGGTTCAGTAAAACACGAATAAAGCAAAACATATCATCGTAGTTGACGTTCAGAAGAAAATATTGCAGCTGTTACTGCTAGTGTTGTTGAAAAACCAAAAACATCAAATCGTGCACTGCAATTGAACATTCCAAAAACCACTTTATTGTTATTATTCAAAATTTTGCACAAAGATCTTCATTTAAAGGCTTACAAGATTCAGATTACGCAAGAAATAAAGCCAACAGACTTTGGTTTACGTCGTCAATTCGTTAATTGGGCCATACAACAGAATCTTGAAAATGTGAATTTTTTTAACAAAAACATCTTCAGCCATGAGGCACATTTTGAATTGGAATTGTTAAGAAGCACAATTGCCGAATCTGGGGTGAACCAAATCCACGAGAAATGGAAAGACCGATGCATCCACAAAAAGTAACTGTTTGGTGTAGTTTTTTGGGCTGGTGGAGTGATTGGTCCATACTTTTTGGAACGATGATTACTAACTTTTTGTGGGATGAATTGGAGCATATTGATGTGCAGAATATGTGGTTCCAACAGGACGGTGCAACATGTCATTAAGCAGCAGAAGCAATTAATCTTTTGAAACAGAAATTTGGTAATCGAATAATTGCTCGAAGAGGAAAGATTAATTGGCATTTTTTGCTCATTTTCCACCAACAAGAATCAACTTTAAAATCGATAAAATGATGCCTTGTCTGTTATGCAAAAATCAATAATGTTCTTTTACGCATTAGGCTAAATAAAAAATATCATTCAAGAGATCAGCCAATGATATTAAAAGTTGATATTAAAATGCATTACTTTCAAAGTAAACCTGAAACCTAAGTGGGGTACATAGTTAAATTTTTTAAATTCCCCTACTATCGTAAATACCCCACAGTAGCTCTCAATACTTTGTAATTTGCAGATTGACAACTAAACTCAGGTTGTTGCTGCAATTGAACTATTTCTTCTGATAATTATTGAATACTATTAAGTGCATTTTATAATTCACGTGCTTTGTATTCTTGCAGATTAAATTTAATAAAGTTTAATTAAGAATACTTTGAATCGTCTGATCTGGCAACTCTGCGACAAACACTACACAACGGTTCTTCCCTTCCTATAGTAAACTGGCAATCAGTGCAAAAAATGGCAGAACAAGTCAGCATTTAGCCTATACCTTGACAACACTTCTTATACGCTCTCTGGTTAAGCGATGAGTTCGTGACGTGACAGTTGGTTTGGGAAATATCGTTGTTCGCAAATTAGTCGTTTATTTGAGATGCATTAGTCGAGATAGAGATCAGTTTATTATCTTTTTCTCAACTAACATATTTATAGGACTTCCGTACAAGATGGCGAGGTCGCCGGTCGTGTGTGTGTGCCTCCTAGGTTTAAGTTTGTAAGTTCAGTGCAATGGTAACCCAATCTCTTGATTTTTAATCTCCTCCGTTACGTGCTCCACAGACGCTTATAAAAAACAAAAGACAAAGACGCTCTGGCAGTGAATTGTATCTGTTAGAAATAGTGATAATGCCGGATGTCCAAAGTCACCTGGTTCTGTAAATATCGTTTTGTTAATTATCTGTATAATCATACTCCCATTCACGATATCTTGAATAATTACGTTTTATTTTCATTCCGAAGAACAATTTATTTACAATATTTGCATTGAATTGGAGATTTAGTTCTATATTTTTTTTGTCTACATAATTCAATCACTTGTATCTGCCTAAAAAGATCGCGAGATCGAAGCCAACCCCCGTCCCGAGAGGGACAACCTTGGAAGAACAAGAATAAAATATTTATAAGGATAATTTTGCGGACAAGTATATCTCTGAAAGTAACCGTCATGTGGCGCCACCTGTCGTTTAACAGGTCGAACATCTAAGAGTGATCTTGTAAGCATTTTCGTTAGATATACGAAACCTCATAGACGATTTGTTAAGTTTTCATGACTTGTGTAGTTCAAACAAATAACGACAGTAAATATTGAAACGAAATTTCAATATGTTTAAAATCCATGGCAACTCTGTTGCTCTCGATTTCCAAGTGTCTTTTTTTCCGAAAAACTAATATTCACATTTTACATTTGGAAACGTCAACTTGATACCTCCTCGTAATATGAAATTTCTCCTGACATATTTATTGCCGTCACGTAGCTCGACTAGCAGCAGCCCATTCTAACACAAATTCATTCCCGGCCGCACCACATGTACGTCCGTACACCTACCCATCCTGTCTGTAGCCTGTTGTACCGAGCCGTAGCTATAGCTATGGCTGCTCTAGCACAGCATAACATACAATTTCGAATTAGGTGTAAGTAATTCAAAGCAAAGCTACCGAATGGCTCGGGTGGGTGCTGCCGGCGTGATTTACAGGTTGTTGTGACAGGTTATAAGCTTTAAATCAAGAGGCTTCTGCTTGCATGCGAAACGAAATTGCATTAACTGCTTCATTCCCTCTCGTCCTGAAAGCCGTGCACCCGTGTGTGTGAGTCTGTGTGTGTGTGCGGTGCAAGAGCGCCATCCTTCCTTATAGGAATTACGCTTTCAAGCTCACCACGGCGTTTAATTACAATTTAAGGTTTCTTTATTGGAATGGAAACGGAACTGATTTATTGACAATTCGGAGCTGTGTTCGATATATTCGCATCTGTACAAGGAGTGCGTTTAATTCCGCAATTTCAGTTTGAATTAAGGAACGTTGAATGCTGTAGACAGATTAGTTTCTCAAGAACACATAAATATTAATGATAATGTTTAACCTGTATAAAAAAACCGACGAAGTTCTGAATTCATCTCTGTATATTTTTGTAGCCCTCTACAAAATTGTTTTTTTCACTAGGATTAGATTTATTAGTAGGAATTTTATGGTGTGATTTTTGTAGAAGTACTTTCCACGTTTTTGGCAAGTTTATCAAATTCCCCGATTTTCTGATTTCGATAGCTTATCGTATCAGCCTATTTTGGTGATATTTTACGTTGGCGATTTCCTTGCACGATTTAAAGTCTATTATGTCCTGTATTGAGTTCTTGTTGGAATAAGGCCGATGTCGGCTTCTTATTCCGGATGCTTAGTTTATGCTCCTCTGCTCTTACAGAACGTATAACTTTTGGCAGTCTCCACAACATATACTATAGACTCGGTAGTTCTCTAACTAATGTGTAATTTACCCTCCAAAAGTAATACCATTGAGTCTTATATTTGCGCACAGTAGTTTTTGTATATTTTCTTTAAAACCTATATATTGAATATAACGTTAATAACTTCAGATGTATCTCCTGACGAATTCGCTTGTAATTCTTCAAAATTTGCCGGTCTAGTAACGAATATAGGGTTGTCAAATCTGGCCCTTGGGTTGGCCATTCAATCGGCCCCCTTCTCCCTATCCAAGATTTAGGAAAACCTCATCTAAATAATGGGGTGGTGCACCAACTTGTTGAAAAAAAATATATATCTTTTCTCGGAAGATCACGTTCCTCATTTTTTTTATAAATTTATTAGTTCAGGTATAAGGTCTTTTTGAAGAAACACGAGTTAGGTTCCATCCAACATCTATCGGAGATTTTGTTTTGTTTGTTGATATGGCCGTTAAAAAAAACGTAATTTCGTCCGAAAAAAATAAGTTTTTTACGAACTTATTATTTTTCATCCATAGCTCTTGAATCGAATGCCGTCTTCAGATCACTCATGAAGAAGGCATACCTTATAAACATGATACATTGCTTTCTTCACAATTTTGTGAACTGTGGACGCTGCTATAATGAAATTAGAAGCTATTAGGTTAAGTGTTGAGTGATGATTGCCTGGTATTGCCAACAAAACGTTAAGTTGAACTTCTTCTGAATTTGAGGGTCGGTCAGATTTAGGCCAATGTTACGATATTTAAATTCAATATTGCTTACAATGCTTTGGCTACTGATGATGAGTTTCATTGAACTTCTTGTTGGATGCGCATCCTTTCTTCAAATATGATCATGCACTTACTACTCAATAAACAGTTCAAACACACTGCTTTTGCCAAGCAAAAGATAAGAAATCGATAAGAAATATAAAACAAAAACAAAAAATACGGTTTCACGTGTTTATCTGACAGTATTAAAAAACATTCTCTGTCGCTAAGGTTACTGTCAGACAACCTTAATGTTTGTACATAGAATGATGCGCTCTTTTAATTAGCATGGTTGAAATTGGGTGACGTCTGTTAAAAAAATAAAAAATTGTCGATATCGTAATATCTCGAATAACGATAACGTCACAAATAAGGATTGTATGTCAAAAAGTGGATTTGTTTAAACCAAATCGACGTGTCAAAGGATTTTTTTTGAAAAACCCTCACTTTCAAGAAATAATGAATTTATTCGTTTAACTTCCGAAAGCACTGTATATCACCGTATACAGTGTGGAATAACCAAATGGAATAAATTCGATAACGAATAAAGGAGGGCGTGTTGGGAAAAACGCTTGGACACGTCGATTTGTGTTTTTTACTGGGAATTTTTGTCAACACAACAAAGTACATAGCGTGTGTCATGTGACAGTGGCCAATACCAATTTTCTTATTTCAAATGCAAGCCCCTGTATATTTATTTTTTGGATTATCCACAAAATTCTAGACATAATTCATGTACAATGTCCTACACCTATCTTCAACTGTTTCGGAAATATAAAGTATTTTCAGATTTATTACAAAAATTAACATTAAAAAAAAGAAAATTATTTTATTTCACAAATTCGCTACATTACACTAAACACCTAATAAGTAATACTGATTATTTCTTAACAGTATAAAAAAAAACAAAAAACCATAATGTCAATGTAGGAAATGTTCAAAATGCTCGCCGCGAATGTCTTGGCAACATGATAATCTGGTATATGAAATTTTTTTTAACGTTACTCTACATCACCGGCGTGACTGATCTAATCGCTGGCGTGATTCGTCTTTTTAGGTCATGTTAGTTGAGGGGTATAGTTTTGTATACAGTACTATATATGTCCCCATTCTATCGATCCCCGCCTCCCAATAAACTGTTTTGGAAAAATGTAGTTCAGGCATTGCCGGACATTGATTTCGTAATTGGGCGGTGCTCCATCTTGCTGGAACCATATTGTATTGGCAGGAACCTGTGGGTTTGCTGGATCAGGACATAAACTTGTCAAAGTTGGCACGACAATATTTTGGAGCAGTTCAAAATATTTATCTCCATTCAAGTTGCCATCAATAAAAAAGGGACCTACGATATGATTTCCAGCAATTCCAAACATTAACTTTTTTCAATATATTGCATATGTTTCTCTGTCACCCAGGGAGGATTCTCATTAAACCCATAGCGGCAATTTTGACGATTAACATGACCGTGAAGTGCAAATCTGCTCTCATCATTATTCCTTGGGATACAGGCGGCAAATTTGGAATTTTTTCGTGAAATAAGGGAGAAACTTCCATAACTAATCATTTCGAGAATGGTTATTTTGTACATTTCTGTTAAATGAACCATTTTGCTGATATTATTACGTACAGTTAACGAAATTGAAATGACAATAGCACTGACACTGATTACAACTGTTATGTAGGCAGACAATATACTAAGGCTATGAGTTTTGACGAAATAAACAAAACTGTTTTTTTTAATCAGTAACAAGGAACGCATGAATGGTTTTTGCTTACTATCTCAATATCAAGAGATAAATAGGAATTAAGTATTGAGTGTAAGTCATGTGGCCAATTTGTGAAATAAAATAATTTTCTTTTTTTAATGTTAATTTTTGTAATAAATCTGAAAACATTTAATATTTCCGAAACAGAAAATAGGTCTAGGATATCGTATATGAATTATGTCTAGAATTTTCTGGAGCATACAACAAATAAATAATATAGAGGGGCTTTCATTTAAAATAAGAAAGTTTTTCTTGGCCATTGTCATATGACACACCCTATATAATGTTTTTTGTTAAAAAAATGCGCATTTAAAAATACAAATCGACCTGTCCAAGCGTTTTTCCTTACAAGCCCTTCTTTATTCGTTATCGAATTTATTCCATTTGGCTGTTCCATACTGTATGTAGACCAATCAATAGAGCAAAAATTAACTGATAATGTGTAAAAATACTATCAGGATGCCGACTCCACTCGCAACTATGGTTTTTTACTTTGTTATGAACAATTGAAGCAAGAGAATTACGTTTTTTTTCTTGGCATGTTTATAAAATCACAAATAATAAACTAATCTCAATGGTGTCAACAGGTCAATTGTAAAGCATGAAAATACCAATGAAATAAGCCCAGGCTCGATCCGATTGGATCATTAGTAACAGGGAAAAACAAAAAATACTGAAAAATGTAGCATTTTTTTAAGAAGAAGAAGCTGTAGAACTGGGCTTGTAGAAACTGATAGTGATTTACATCTATTTTATGTATGCCAAAACCAGGCGCTACTGGTTTATTAGTTTTTGACCAATTATGAAGTAAAGTTTTCTGTTCACTATTTTTGCATTGTGCCCCATAGATAATCAAATTTCAATTTTGAAAAAAGTTGTTGAAAGTAGAGGTGTCATTCTACAAAGCCTCTATTATCATTTTTCACTAAATGTCTGTGAAATATCTGAAAAATGTTAGCAAACATGACAAAAAATGGGTGAGCGTATGAATGTATCCAAGGAGTGGGAAAAACACGGTTGTTGAGGGGAAGCGTATAGTAATAGTAAAGTAATAGTAGAGGCACATACATAGATCGTTTTAATAATTAAAATCCTCACAAGTAAGAATTTTTTTAATGATCGCTCTCTTTCGTTGTTCCGTAAACCCAAAATCCACAAATTAAAGCAAAAACGTTTTCGAGAAACCATTTACATATAAATATATTAATAAACAAACAGTTCTCATTTGATATAATAAAATCGAACAAATCACTCTGTATAGGAGTTTTTTGAACGATTAAATTCTTTCACCATCTGTCAGAGTGACAGTTACTGTCGATAATAATTATTGTCAGCAGTTCCCCTCAACAACCGTGTTCCCCCCACTACGCGAACCCATTCATACGCTCACCAAATTTTGGTCAATTTTGCTAATATTTTTCGTATTTTTCACAGACATTTAATGAAAAATGAAAATAAAGGCGTTGTAGAATGATATCTCACTTTCAACATCTCTATTCTGGATTGATATTTGACGATTCATGTCGCATGGAGACACACTGCAAGAATAGTGGACTAAAAACTTCAGATCGCAATTATTCAAAAACTAATAAACCGATAGCGCCTGGTTTAGTCACGCATAAGGTAGATATCAATTACTATCAGTTCCCACAAGCCCAGTTCTACAACTTCGATAGTGACGGAGTTATAATAATATAAAGAAAACCGCTAAATTTTCCAGTATTTTTTGTTTTTCTCTGTTACTAAAGATCTTATCGGATCGATCCTGGACTCATTTCATTGGTATTTCCATGCTTTACAATTCACCTGTTGACACCATTGAGATTAGTTTATTATTTTTCATTTTATAAACATGCAACGAAAAAAAAAACGAAATTTTCTTGTTTCAGTTGTTTATAATAAAGTAAAAAACCATAGTTGCGAGTGGAAAAGGTAGCAAAATATCCCTACAAATGATTCTTAATGTGATGGCACAGGCAGTATCCTGATAGTATTTTTTGCACAAAAAAATCTCTATTGATTGGTCTAATGGACGACCACTTAGTCGGACGAATACGGTTCCAGTGGATGGCTGGCCCTATAAATTATTGTTGCCACAATGTTGTTCCGCCAGCTTCTTCTGATATTGTTTAGCATTTCAAAATCGAGATAATTTAAGTAAGTAGTGCACTTTAAATTAGATTAGAATGACCTGAATCTACCAATTCGATGAAAACTTGCAGGTGGCACATAACTTAACAGCACTGACGGTTTAAAAGTTATTGGTATTTGTAGCTTTAATCACTTACATAAAATCTCACATCATATAAACCCGGTGATTGCATTTTGGGTGGTTACAGGCTTAATGCATTTCCTATACCCAGCTTCGTATAACATTTAAGCTTTGTTGGAGGAGAACACAAATCCGAAATCCTAATGTCGTCACGTCATCAATAAACTTCAACGGCAATTTGGGAATGGATATTATAGCGGCGGCATCTCGAATCCATTGACAAATCGAATTGAAACCGAACACGTGTAGGTGTTCGGCATGACAGTATAGCGTTCGTAATTATGAGCTAATAAATTAGCTAACCAATCCTGTTCTCATCGTGATTGTTAGTGAGTTGTCGTTGACAAAACAGACAACGGAACAAGGATGAAATGGGATGGCTACGGGAACAGAGATAATATCAAATTCAGCGTGATAGATGTTTCAGATGTTCAACACTAACGGGAATTAATCTCTTGCGCGCCTCCACGTAGGATATATATATTGTTGATGAGGATTGCGCAGTTTGGAGTGATAGTGTAGAGGGTAAATGAAATGTAAGGAGAATGATGGGCTCGGTAGAAGGCAATCATCTTAAGTAAGTGTGACATAATCGCTCTATAATTTGTTGTTAATTAATTTGTCAGAGTGGAAAAAATTTGCATATGCACAGGGTAAAACGTCAATACCAATGGAAACAGTTGCAAACACACTGTAAGCTCAATAATTATTTTCTGATGTATCTTGTTATGAAATTTAGAGAATTTTCTGATGTGACGTTTAATGAGAGCGTAGGATTTCGTGGCCAGAGTCCGGATTTTTTTCCCGCATCATTTTGTGGAATGAATTTATTTACAAATCTAAACCAGCAGATAAACAAAGTTTTCCTACGTTTCGCCCATACTTATAAGGGCTTTTTCAAGGACTTAGGCTTGGGTAGAGGGTAGCCTACTAAACAATGGCTACAGTAAACGAGAGTTTCGCAATTCCATTCCTCGTCACCAAAATCCCCTCCTAAGAAAGATTGTTACCTAGTAAATCAGTAGCATATTTGCCATATATTAATTAGCAAGGTCATGGATAGGATTGGGAAGCTTCTCCATAAGCACGAGGTGAAAACAGTCTACAAACCACAATCCAAAATCATAAATGTTACCCTCTCCAAAGGATAAACAAAATTCTATTTCATCCAAGGGTGTTTATTTCATTCCATGGTCGTGTGGGGTAGTATATATCGGTGAAACAGGTCGATCTATAAACACTCGCCTGAGTGAGCACAAACCTTGTTTGAAAACAGGCCTGCTTTTAAATTCTGCTGTAGCTGAACATCATCACGAAATGGGGCACCAAATCCTCCTCGACAGCTCCTCTGTCGTGGTTTAGACAGAGGGGTCTTTTCTCTATTTCTATAGCTTCGCGAATAGTGGATGCCCTAAGGGAGTTAAGAGATACGATAGTCCTACTGTCCTCGAAGTTGATAGAGTGTCCTGTTTGATAATATGATGCGCGAGAGCTGAAGTCGGATCTTTTTTGCGAACTGACAAAGAATTAGACCGATGTAGGTTTGTGGGCAATCGCGATATGGAATTTCGTAAACTCCTTGATCCTCGTTAGGTCCTTTATCTTTAGGGTTCCCGGTTAAGTTGGCTATAGTTTGACTGGTGTTGAAAACTGTCTTTATTTGATGTCGGTGTAGGATTCGTGCTATTTTGTCAGTGACTCCTCGAATTTACGGAAGGAAGGCTTTCCGGTGTTGTTGGTCTGTTTCTGATGGGGTTGGCGTACTCGGTGTACTTAGTGTACCGTGTACATATGTTTTTAAAAATATTACCTGACAATAATTAATTTCTGCCATATATATTTTTTTGCAGAATACAGTTAAAATATCCAACTCGGTAAGGCGTTTCGAAGAAAATACGTAAAGTATATATCTGTAATATGAAAATCCTTTTTACGGGTACAATTCATTTTGCAGATTTTAATAGGACCAAACTAGAAATATAGTCTATTAAATAAAAAATAATAATCATTAAAATGTGGTGACAATCAGCAATGACCTCCGGTTCAAAATTATAAATACATCAAGGACGTAGGCAAGCTCATGGTGAGTTACTTGATAGGAGAGTTGTTGTGGTATTCCTGAACTTTTTGGACACCCTGTTTATTAATGTTGAATAATTTGCTGTTGTTTAACATTTTCCGCCTCAAAATATAAATGAAAATTATGAAAAATTGTTTAAATATTAGTATAGAAGAACATCTTTTGTAAAAAAAACCCTGTTTTGCACTCTAACACCAAACAAACCTTTACTTAAAACATTCAACGCCGTTTCAACAACTCTAAGTTGTCATAATTAAGAAGTACCCCAAACCTGTTTGATAATTGCTTAAATATCTATAAGTTACCTTTTACAATTGCCTCATTTTGAATCTGTAAGAAATTTAAGTAAGTTAAGTTAAAATTACAGGTTTCAAAAAATATTTTAAATGGTGGCAAAATTCCATCACGGTAACATTGATGTGTAAACTGATAACTGTTTATATCTATAAATTTTGAAGGTAAGGTGATGACCAACAAATAAGAGTAGTGAGTTTGATCTAATTTACGCAAAATACACTATATTATTTTTTTTCTAATACTCGACTTTAGCGACTAACGACAAACAAGATTGTCTGCTTCAGACTAGTAGCTAAAAGTAGTCAAATTTACAGTGTCTGTTTATTTGGAAAAAAAAAACTTTTGTGAAGTTTTTCAATGAAGTTCTCATTAATTACAATTAATACAATTTTGTGTTTTTGCAGTTCATCCTGAGTTGCTTATAATATCTCTAGAATTGTCAACAATTTCCTAATGAACCTTAAAATAAAATACAATTAATTGAAGTTTCCGCGGTAATTATCATTAGCTACCTTTCCCTCAGCTTAATTGCGAGCTACAAAGGGAACTTAAAATGAAATCTTTTAGGTTTCCTTTCTTCTGTCGTTTTCTTTTTTCACTAATTGATATGGAGCTAAAGCTTTTGCTAACTTTATTGTGTTTTATACCAATTAGAATTGTATTTGATACCGCCTAATGTGATTACGTGGGTAAAAAATTAATAACCTCCTTTTTGTTTTATTTCTTTTGTCAGATGCAAGCAAATTAAAGACGTAGTACAAAAATTTATGCACCATGTTTTTAAAAAAGAAACTAGAACTTATAAGCTTAAGGTGATTAGATTTACAGTACAGGAGTATTAGCTTTTAAATGCGACTTCATCCATCTAAATAAAACAACAACAATAATAAATTGTTTAGATTAAGCTCAGAGATGTTCCTATAGCTCGTTACCAATGAAAGTTGATTTGCGAGAATACAGTGTATTCTACTAGGTATGCAACGTATGAGTGCTTTTTTATTAGTCTCAGCCAGATTGAAAAACTATTTACAGTTGGTATATAACCTCATAATATATTAGATTACTCAGAATGGCGCATGTCAAACAACCTAAAGGGTGTACCAAAAATTATGAAAAATTTTCAGGAGTACAGTAAATTTATTAGAAAAAATTCAGAAAAATGTCATTGAGTACTGTTGTTTGGGATCACAAGATATACCCACCTAAATACATGGTCGTGCACATTGCTATTCAAAAAATAATAATGTGGTCAACTGCAAGGTCGACACGCATACTAAGGGTTCCGTACCACCTTTGGGATTTGATACAATGTAGGTAAATCAACATATGTATACATTTTTCTAATATTTCAGTTTTAGATGGCAAGGGGATTACTTATATATTTTTCTTAATATCTTTTACACTAAGAGTTTTGAATATATAAACAATACATACCTTTATTTCTCCATACGATCCTTTTTATTTTATCTGCTACATGATGAGCTTGATTTTTAGGAAAATATTTCTTTAATTTTCTAACTTGGCCCCCAAATTTTCGCTTTCTTTTACGAATAAACTATCAGTAAGGTCGCATATACTCTTAAAGGGAAGAAAGGGTCAAATTTTAATTTTTATTTTATTAAAAATATAAATAAAATATATTTTTACGAAGATTCTTTCATTTGATAAATGACGTTACTTGTGCACTTTGAAAAAAAAAACAGTCTTATTTTCCATTTCAGTTAGTCAATTAATGTTGGAATTTGTGTTTTACTTTCCCTGTAAATTTTCAATGAGGCTATATTCTCATTTTTTTTATAAAGTTTACGATTACGACAAAAATATATTTGTATTCTATATAATGAGGCCTTTCAGTTCAGGGGCAGATCCAGGATTGTAATTTGGGGGAGGGGGGTTGATCTCGCTGGGAGGGGCTTGGCGTCACTGAAAGTCAATTTTAGCACCATAAATACTAAAATTTTATTTCACTGTAGGATAAAAAATATATATGTGAGGTACTTTAGCAATACAACCTGTGTAGGAAAGGAAACAGCTATAGGGAAACAAATTTATCCTTAGTTTTTTTGTATAACTACTGGCTGCAAAGTTTTTGATATAGAATAAATTTGGCGGGTTCGGGATGTATATCTATGATATTAAACACAAAAATGATTTATATATATATATATATATATATATATATATATATATATATATGGTTGATGATTTATTCCGGTGTACATCCGTTCGTCTGTATTCGTTTGAAAAATCACTTGACGTTTCGCCAAAATCATATTTGGCTTTCTCAAAAGATACTAAGTAACTGAAGAATTTCTGGTTCTTGATCTCAATTTATACCTGCCCTGTGAGCCCTCATTAGTACTTAATCTCTCAGGTACTTTATCTTGTTTATTAGGTTGGGTTAACTGATGGTCAATTAAAGTGCAATTGCGGTGTTTATGGCTTTTGTCGATAATTTGGGTAATCGGATTATTTGGGTTTATTGCTAGTATTGCTGTATTGTTATTTTGATATGGGATTACTGCTTTCCAAAATGGTGATAATTTTAAAGCTTGGTCTCTCTTGTTTATGGTATCTCGGGTTTCAATTTCAATCGCTTCTCGTATTGTTCTGATTTGTAGTTTTCAACATTGGCGATTTCTTTACAAGTATTAAACTCTATTTTATGCCCTGTTTCTTGTTCGTGTCTGAATAAAGTAGAGGTGGTCTGTTTGTACTTTATGTATAGTTTGTGTTCGTCTCGACGGGCGGATATTCGCCTGTTTGTTTGGCCGACGTATAACTTGGAACAGTCTCCACATGAAATGCTGTAAACTCCATGGTTCTCTAATGGCATTTTATCCTTTGGGTTCCCCAGCAATTTTCCGATTGTTGTTTGGGGTTTGTATGTAGTTCGAATGTGTTTACCCAGAAATCTCCCTATTCTGTCCGTTGTACCTCTGATGTAAGTACAACAGTAGGATCCTATGCATCGTACGACAGACCAACGAGGTCCGACTATCCACCCAGGGGTACAAAGTTGCTCTAGCCATTGACCGTGCGAGGCTAACCCAGTATGTAGAGCCACCGGTAACCGCACCCAGTGGGGACTTCTCTCTACGCGCACTACCCATTTTTGTATCTTACGAACACCTCCGTTCGTTTAAGAAAGTGCACGTTCGACTTCCTATAAGTCTACCTCTTTTGCTTTTCTGGACTGACATCCGCTTTCGGGGTGCCTCTACTTACGGGACGCTTTTGCCCAGTTTTAGGAGTAACAGGCAAGAGGTCGGCAAAGAATTCTCGTCTCTAATATTAGGTCGCGCCCGATAAAGGGCGATAACCCGACATCTTAAGCGGCGGTCCCATTGTTACCCGCCATGTAGTTTCATCGCCACAATCCCGCAGGAAAGCAGATCTGACGACTACCTGTATTGAGGCTTAACAAGTCGACCTCGTTCCCTTGCGCTCAATCTCGAAGGAAAGTGTGTCCGGCCAACTACTTTTGTAAAGTTTTGACAAGTCACACTCGAGGGCCGGGGACCCTCCCCTTCCCTAGTTACTATAGGGCAGCGCCTTGTCACCAGAAACGAGGTAGGAATCGACTGCCATGACTCCGAAAGTTTTATCGGTAGTCACCAGGAAGTGGATTTGACTACCCCAGAAAATTGTCATTATTATGCGTTTCATAAAACGTTTCGGAGTTCCGACAAACATTGAAGGCACAGACCGTCTATAAAATGTTGTTGAAAAAGCTATCTGGTCTAAAATTATTGTCTGGGCAATGCCATTTGACAATCTAAACTATTTTTTTTAAGAATGGGAAAACTTTATATCTTCTGTGTTCATCGTAAAGTGCTGTTGCCTGAATTCGAAATTATTTGATAAATATGAAACTTTTTAACTGCAATTATTTCCCTTTCTGGCATTTGAAAAAGCGCGTGGGTGGACAACAATTTCTAAACTATGAAGAACTCAAGATTGGCATTACCAACTCCTTCAAGTCCCATGCGGCAGACTTCTATGTGTAGGGATTGAAGAAGCTGGAGCAGCACTACAGAAAGTATCGGTATAAATGTAGAAAAGTGAAGAGGTATGTATTAAAATATTAATCCCAAAAGAAACTTTTTCTTGTGAGTTTATTTTTGTTATGAACAAACGGATCTTTATTATGGAATACGCCTTGTAAATAATGACAAAGTAAATCCACCTACCTGCGCCATTCGAGCCCTCAACTGAAATAATAACTCAGCGGTCGTAAACGCATTAAATTCACAAACCTTGTTCGTTTTTATTGAAATACATTAGGAACAAGTCGTTTACTATTATTCCGTTTTTCTAGGCTACATCACAGCTAAAACGCATTACTTTGCCAACCTCAAAACCGCAAAAGAAGAAAAAAACAGAATACTATCTCTCGAATGGGCGATATTCGGTATTCGCGATCATTTTTCTTGTCGTTCATCTCCAACACAAGGGAGACCGCAAACAGATCTCTAGCGAGCAAATTATTGTTTCCCGTCGAGTGTTTTTGTTGTCCTTTTCGTTTCTATTGTGGGTCGCTTGATGCTACTTGCCTCGCCTTTCGGTGTGGGGTTTTATGCTGCGAAGGATGCGAGCGTTGAGGCAAAAAGCAAATGTTGTACCAAGAAAATGCTCCAGAGTGTTTTCAAGAAATACCTTTTGATTTATACTTTGTTAGGTGGATTTGACATCCATAAATATCATTATCTTGCCGGTAATGGTTCTGTTCGAATTTGAGAGATTTTTGGATTGTAGAGGACGGAAAACAAATAATTCGTTATTGAGGATTTGTTGTATTTGAAATCTGCAAAGCAGACATAGAAATTCCTCTGTGTGATGATTTCTAACGAAAAAGATAGAATGTAGAAAGAAAGAGGTTAAATCATGACAGGAAATTTTCCTATTAAATCTAATTTTATTAAAAACTTCGTTATCGAAACACGTGTCAGATGTAAAAGTAGAATTAATATAGTAATCTGGTTATTTTCAAAACTATTGCAATAAGAAAAAACAGGTCGATTTTTCTTTCGAGGGGGAAATATTTTGTGGTGAATTAGCGCTTGCGCGCATACAACATACAAATGCCAACTCAATGACCTCGAGATTTGAGATATAGAAAGTAGGTGCTGTAGTATATCATTTGAAAGCCCTTTTTACGGACTATACCGTCATAATAAATTTTTGTATTGCAATTCCCGTTCATGTAACAGAAAACCTAATGGACCTAGTAGTAAAACCGGATTATTAAATTAAAAGTTTTTACTGCATGGAAAAGTATTAAAAAGGAGTTCTTTTATAGTACGCTCTTAAACCATCCTGTTTCACTGCCGCACCCTGTAATAACACACAATACAACAAAAACATCAAATATAAACTTTCATTTATTTTACATTATTGTTTGCTGATATTTACAGCAAATTTGTTTATCTGTTCTGGTCTTTATTCGATCATTTGAAGTTATTATTTGACTGATTTGTTGAAAATTTAAAAGATAATTATGGTATAGACATTGCAAGAACGTGTTCAGCAAGTCTGTATTACCAAAATTACAATTGTGTTCGATCTGCATTGCATTGCATTGCATTGCATTTTTAACAAGATACCTCGATTTGGAATACCCTGTTCGCTGGATTGGAAGAAGAGGTCCTATAGAATGGCCTACTCGATCACCTGATTTGAACCCTTTGGATTTTTTTGTGGGGACATGTTAAATCCAAAACTTGTATGACTCAGCCAGGGAATTTGGACGAACTCCGCCAACGAATTATAGCGGAGTGTCGACAGATAACATCCACTATTGATGTCAGAGACGACTTTCAGTCAAGGTGGTACTATTGTATGGAAGTCAATGGAAGACACTTTGAACATTTGTTTTAGAGGCATTGTATTGTAATGTAAATTCGTTTTTTTAATAATCTTTTATTATTACATGTACCGAAATTGCAATAAAAAATTTAATTACGACGGTATAGCCCGTAAAAAGGGCTTTCAAATGATAAGCGACAACACATTTACCCTGTCTCAAATCTCAAGGTCATTGAATTGGGCTGTTTATGTTGAATGCGCGCAAGCGCTAATTCACCTTAAAAAATTTCCCCTTCGAAACAAAAATCGACCTGTTTTTCTTATTGCAATAGTTTTGAAAATAACCAAGATATTCAAGGTGGCTCGTTTGAGATGGAATACCATGTATATTTAGGTATTCCTTCAGAATTTGAGAACTTGAAAGTAATCTTAATTCTATGAAATTAATTGAAACAAAACAAAGACTAACTAACGTAAATAAAAAGCAAGAAACATTATTTTTGTACTGCTATTAAAGATTTAGTCAGTGTTAAAGAGTACATAAAAATATTTTCCTACGAAATTGTTAAAAACTAAATAAGTTTAACTTGGTAGTAACATTAAGATCAATATTTAATTGTTGCAGCAAAATATTAATGGTGCTATATTCGACGTCCAAGTTCCAATTCCAATGAAATAAGGATGGAACCTAGGAGCTATACGTAATTGGTCAATTTCCTACACTAACTAACATAACCTCTCATATCTTATGAGCGGGACAATTTAGAACTTGTGACCTTGAGAAATTTTGTTCTAAACACAAAAACAACATCATACTTTTACTAGAGATCAGGAAATTTGGTTAAAACCCAATTGTGATAAGAACATGTTCATCATTCATGGTAGATTACAGACTCCGTGGGTTGGGAATTTTCACACACATTACACTACTTAGCTGCTCCATCACTGCTCGCTGCTGCTGTACGGTGTCAGTTATGATTCATCTCAGTTATTCTCGCGTACTTTTCTTCTCTCTAGTATATTAGTGGAAATTTAGGTTTATTTTATATCCGCAATCGCACATTCAGGGTAATAGGTTTTTGCATTTTTGCTAAACGTTTTGTTTGATGGGAGAATTAGTTTTTGTTAAACTGATTAATTTGGAGAGAATTCAGCTATTACTAATGTTAAATTAAACGTTATTACAATATAATTACACAATTGGATTCCATTTTTAATTCTAATTAATTACTGAAGAAAATGACGCGTGATGATTAATTGGTTTTCAGAACAAACAGATTTTTTTATGGAGAATAAATATTAATAATGAAAAAGTTTCCTTTACGATTGTAATTTAAGATCCATGTATATACAGACAGAAGGAGCATCTCCAGTCGGATAATTAAACATTTATTTTCATTACATTTCATCCCTTTTCCAAGTTATCCATCCTACAATTTGGCGGATGCGCCAGTAATAAATTTTATCATAAATAAAAATGTTTTTCTTATTTTCTGAAAAACGGCATATCTCAGTTAATTGACAAAAATATTTGACCACTTTGGTATCCTCCTTAATACAATATTATTAAATATTAGTTAAGTAGTTTTCAAGTATTCAATGAACATATATGCAGACGAATTGAGAACCTATTTTTGAAGTTGGTGAAAAACAGGATATTTTTTAAATTGAATTGTTTCACCTATGTTGTTGGTTTTTATTAGTTGATTTCGTTTTGCATTTTTTTGTACGAATTGAGATTCATACAGTGTATCGGGATAATTATTCTATTTTAGAATGTGGGGTTATGATACGTTAAAATCAAATATATTGGACAATTTCTACCATTTATTGTTGGGAAACAAGGTGTAATAATTTATGCTGACAATGGATAACTTTCTTTTCAGCAAATATTTTACCGTTTACCACTTTGCTTTCTACTCAACTTGACTTTTTCTGTACGTTGGTCATTTTATATACACGGTTTTTACAACCAGTTTATTTATTCGCAGCATTAGTTTGAGGATGATTAATTTCTGGAAAGGATCCTATTTTGTCAGCGTAAAATAAAATGTTATAACAATCTATATATATGACTTGATCAAATAACATAATAACAGTTTTACAATTTTGTAACTGTTACTGTCAAATAAAGTACCCACATGAATATGTTATTCAGTGGGTATAATATTATTGTTACACAATTTTTACTCCTACTTTCCATTAAGCCATTAAGTCTCAACAAAATGTTATAATAACTTCATAGTCCAAAAATAAGTAAATTTACAGGATATACTCACTCCTTATCCCAGAAAGGAAGACTTACCTGGAACAAAAAAAAACCCAATTTAATGGTAAATTAATACATGTAATTTTGCACTAATCTTATTTTAGTTTGGATTTTCTAAATTTTAGTGTTAATATACTCAATGAAAAAAATCTCTAGACTCAGAAGGAGATGTCTAAGTACTTCTTGGGAAATAATACCACAGTTTTTTGTATTGTATATGTGATAATTGTCCTAAGAAATGTGCGCTGTTTTTAAGATGAGAGTTAGACCAGTAAGAGGTGAAATAATTTTTAAAAGGAATTTTGAGAGTTCACTGCATGGAGAAATTATGGAGCTGACAATTGGTCTTAATGGAATGTTGGGTTTATGAATTTTAGGTAATCCGTAAAAACGGGGCGGTTTAGAATAGTGCGGAGTAAGATCTTTACGTTCTTGTTCTGTAAATTCATGTTTGTGATTGTAAAGTAAGCGGTATATTTTGTTTTCTATAGAAGTTGTTGGATCTTTGTTTAATTTTGTATATTGTCCTTGGTTTATTATGTTTTGAATTTTGGAATCGTAGTCAATTTTATTTAAAATAACCGTAGCATTGCCTTTATCTACAGGTAAAATCTTAATAGTGCTGTTATTTTTTAAAACTTTAATTGAATGTAATTCATTATTTGAAAGGTTATTTTTTATATGCATAGGTTTTTCTAGTTCAATTTTTGCTCTTATTCGATACTCTTAAGCTTCCCTAGTGTTTAATTTGTTTGCAGTTTGTTAATGATTAAATGTTGGAATAGTTTTTGGGGAAATTGCAAAATTAAGGCCCCTTTGAAGAATTGAGGTTTCAGAAGCGTTTAACTGTTTGTCTGAAAAATAAATGACGTAAGTGGTGAAATAATTTTTAAAAGGAATTTTGAGAGCTCACTGCATGGAGAATTTATGGAGCTGACAATTGGTCTTAATGGAATGTTGGGTTTATGGTGTTATTTCCCAAGAAGTAATTAGACATTGAAAAATATCATTCAGGAAACAATCAGAAGGAGATGTTTAAATTTAGTATTGTTTTGGTAAAATACAGATGCTATTAGTAAGGAATAAATGATTAACATCTGAATAAAAACTCCCAAGGAGTTTAGTTTTATTTTATTGTAAGTTTGTTAATTATGTGTTTGTCCACCGCGGTTATCCATACATCCCCAACACGTCTTGGCATTGATTCAGTAAGGTAACCTGTATTTCATGTCTTAGAACCTTCGAAGTTCGTGGGGGCTGGGGTAAATTTCCGAGCCTCCTATTCATGAAATCCTATACATGTTCTATGGGTGAAATACACAGGCCAACAAAAAAAAATGGTTTGAAAACTTTTTTTAATTTAATTGCTGATCTTTATAGATTTTAATGTGCTGAATCCAAATCTGGCCTTAGTTTTTTTGTATCACCCATAGTTTACAAGCAATATGTATTTTTAAATAGTCTAATACCCATATACAGTATAATAGGGATATTAATGAAACACAAATGAAAATAGTTTATATTTACAGTTGAACTACTTACTATAGCAATGTTAAATGATAATACAGGGAATTGGTCTATATTTTCTTTCCCTTTTTTCCTTGAAGCTTCTTGTGTAGCATTTTCTACGATGAACCGCTAGCTGAACATCCCGGTGAAGGGACCAACAGTAATCCCCCATCATGTTGGTATTCCAGCGGCCCTGATAACGTTTTTCCATCACTTTAACGTCCTGGCGGAAACGTTCACCTTGTTCCTCACTAACATCTCCTAAACTGCCCGGGAAGTAATCAAGGTGGCTGTTCAAAAAGTGAACTTTGAGGCTCATCAAACATTCTAACTATTCAAACTTTTTTAACATGTTATCAACAATAGATTTATCTTCTGGGTGTTTTTAATTTCCCATGAACTTAGTGACAACTTGCTTGAATGATATCCATGCTTCTTTTTCATTTGAGGTCATTGTGGAGTCAAAGTTAACATCAAACATCATTTTTCTAATATCAGGTCCGGTGAAGACGCCTTCTTTCAGTTTTGCTTCTGAAAGATGTGGAAACTTCTGACAGAGATATTTGAAACAAGGTCCATCTTTTGGCAAAGCGTTAACAAACTGTTTCATGAGACCTAACTTAATATGCAATGGTGGTAGGAGCACGTGTTTGGGATCTACAAGGTTTTTGCGTAGAATGTTCTTCTCACCAGGCTTTAAAGACTTCCTAGCAGGCCAGTTCTTTCTACACCAATGTTGATTTCTAGCTCTACTGTCCTATTCACACAGAAAACATGGAAATTTGGTAAAACTACCTTGCTGACCAAGTAGCATGCAGGTTACTTTTAAATCACCACATATCATACCATCATGTGCAGAATAACCTATTTTATTTAACACTATTTCTAGATTTTCGTAGCTCTCTTTCATATGTACAGAATGACAGACAGGTACAGAAGCATACATGTTACCATTGTGTAGTAAAACAGCCTTCAAACGAGTTTTGGATGAATCAATAAACAGCCTCCAGTCTTCCTTGTTGTACTATATTCCAAACTCATTCTTTAGACCAAGAATGTCTGAGCAGTATACCAAACCACCCTCTTGTTCAAAGTCCAAAGTGCTGTTCCCTCTTTCTATACACATGAATGCTGGTTCCAGCCGCCAACAAGTTCTTTTCTTTAAGCCTAGAGCCAAGCAGTTCAGCTTTTTCTTTAATCAAGCCCAGATCCCTAACTAAGTCGTTAAGCTCGACTTGAGTGAACAATTTCGGCTCTATATTTTCTATAACACATTGAAATTCCTTATCGTGTTGTTCATCTAACTACGACTGTTCATCTTCTGTTTAAATAGAATTTAAGTTCTCTGGTGGTTCAGGGACCGTCGAATATATACACCGTGCCCTACTGGTTGGATGGCGGACGGAAGGTTAGGGTAACTTATTATATTCTTATTCTTAGAGTTATGGCCACTAATATCAACACTGCAAAAGTAGCAGTAATCAGAATGATTTCTTGGCTCCCTCTATATCATAGGAACAGCAAATTTGGAGTGTTTTTTCCCCTTTTTTTGACCATTTTCTAAGGTCTTCAACACATACGTAACATACCTTATGCGGCGCCCAAGATTTATCCTGATCTCCAAGTTTAGTTCCAAAGTATGCTAAATACACTTTTTCCACAAAGCCTGTAATGTTTCTTTGGTGTTTTTTAATTACAAACTCACCACAAATATAACCAAAACTGTTAGCAGAGTTTTTACAACCGCGACTAGACATTGCTCTGAACACATGTACAGGAAACTTGAAAGTGAGGTTAGGTAGAGAGTAAACAAAACATCAGCTGTTTAGCATTTGTTTCAGCAGTGCTACCAACATCAGTTTTGTTCATTAGATCTACTTTTTCAATGTTATTTGAAAACAATAAAAATGCTGTAAAATTCTAAAAATATTGCTTAATTTCATATATTTAACTATAAATTGTGAATAAGTGGTGGGTGATACACCTTTTTCAACATTATACTTGGATTCAGCAACCTAAAAATATAAGAATAAGGTATTTTCAGTAGAAAAGTTTTTTCATCGTTGGCCTGTGATTGTTGGATCTGGGCGGCCATGGCCAGATTCACATGGGTCTCTTCAAAAAAGGTTAAACTAACTCGAGGAACATGAGACCATGGATTATCTTGTTGAAATATGAGATCCACTGGCCGATTAAGAGAAGTGAGTGCATATGGCTCTACCACTTCCTCAAGATAACGTTGCGCTGTCGTGTTGCCTCGAACACAGAATAAAGGTGACCTACTTCTATGTGCAATAGCAACTCATACTATAATACTGAATTGTTGTGGCTGATACTTGATCTAAATCCATGATGAGAAAATACAAAAACGAAAAATACAGATTTGATAGAACGGCAGGTGTTTCGGCATACAGTGTCTTTATCAAGTTTCAAAAAATACTAAAACTATTATTCTAACTACTAGTATTGTTATAAAAAAATATAAAAAATTCCAAGCTAAACATGCGATTAAAAAATTCATATGAACTAATAGACAATATTAAGGATATCTGTATTCCATCCAATGCTAAAGTCATTTCTTTTGATGTAAAAAAATTGTTTCCGAGTATACCTCCTACCGATACAGTTAAACTAATAGATAAGTTATTAGAAAATAGTCATAACAATCCATCTCTCAAGATCTTTAACAGTATTTCAAGTAGAAGTTACATAAATAACATAATAAACAGATAAACATATATCATTTTAGAACAACCTATCGAAAATCCTGAAAATCTTGTAACAGACAACAATTAAGAGGTTTTTTAAGTCTTGACTTTGATTTTAAGCCATTGCTAATTAATTTTCATTTAAGCAGGTAATGTCAAATTTGTAACATTTTTTCCTTCCACTCACAGTAAAGAAGTTTTCTTCATGAATGCTGGCTGGAAATTATAAATGGCAGTTTTGAAGGGAATTACGTTTCCTACAAATTCTCATAGTTCAGGTATTACAGCCTTTTAAAGTATAAAATTTTATCGACTGTAAACAAAAGCATGACACCTCGAAGAGAGTATTCAATATCTCTGACTGGTGAAGTCAACGTAATCAAATACAGGTATCGTATATATAAATAATTTTTCGAGACAACATTCTCTTGGTAGAAGCGCAACTGACAATATATATATTGTCTTGCGTTCAAAAGAATGACACCCCGAAAAGAGTACATACATTCTTAACAAAACTTTTAATGCAACAGAACATTTACTTTGACACTATTTTTTTCGCTATTTTACAAACCATTAAACGCAAGATAAAATGTCATTTCAAGTCGGGAATATTCATCAGCTGCGTTACTCTCAAGTGATTCAAAACTCCAATAATTATTTATGTAATTTACACATAACACTGAATTTAATATTATAAGGCTAGTTTTCACTGGGATATAAAAATATTTACTTTTAACAGAAACTGCGTAATAGCTTCTCTACCAGTACTGTCGGAAGCCTTTTTTCTTCTGTAGTAAAGGAAAACACAAAATTCCCAGATTAAAGCAAGACCCTATTTATAAAACAATGTTCGGCGTCTAACCATCAACGAGAATTGAACACTGCAATAAAGATAGAACAGTCACTATATCTACTTTAGAACAAGAAAAACTTCGTAAATGTGCTGGCCGTCAGAAACGAATTTATCTCGGACATCCCATCAAACTGCGGAAATCGTTTTATCGACCAAAAGAGAGTCTTAAACGAAAATTGCTACCGCTGGCGCTTTCAACTTGTTACTATTTTTCAATATACGTCTATACATTTCAAACGCCCATTAAAAATGTTATATCAGCCATAATGGGATGTTGTAGTAAAATTTTATTGCATTTGAAATGTAAAATATTATTAATGTTAACACTGTTGTCATATGTGTATGAAGGGAAAACTGTGGAACCTTTGATAAACACAAAGTTTTGTATCCTAAAACCAAACCTTTCTATTTTTTTAGTTTTGGTTTACTCCTGATGATGACAACTTCGCTGTTGAAACGTTCTTTGAGTAAAAAGAAAGGTTTGGTGTTAGGGTACAAAACTTTGTGTTTATACATACGTGTATGATGTAGTTGTATCTGTCACTGACTCCAGGATTGTAGTTTGGGGGGCTTGGCACCACTGAAGTATGTTTTAGCAAAATAATCACTAAAAAGCATACAACTTATATGATTGGTGGTGGTGGTGGGGGTGCTTGACGACCCCATGGATCCGCCAATGATATCTGACTGACTAACGGAACATAGTAACAAATACAAAAATATTTCTACGTAGTGTTAATGAAACAGCTATGCTAATTTATTGATAAAAAACATTTAAAAAAAATATAACCGACTTCTACCTATAACTAAGAAGCTAAAAATAATTGTAACAGAATACAACTCTAGCAAATAAATAACACATTCAATGTTGTTAGGTACCTACCCAAGAAGTAAAAAATGTAAACATTAAAAGGTGCTCATTCTGTACAAATTAATTACCTACCAATCTAGTATATTTTGAAGCCGGTGCCAAGCAAATCTAAAATCCTTCATTGCGTACTTATCTACTAATTCATCAAACTTGATTGTTGCTTGGCACCGACTTCAAAAATATACTAGATTGGTAGGTAATTAATTTGTACAGAATGAGCACCTTTTAGTGATTACATTTTTTACTTCCTGGGTAGGTACCTTACAACATTGAATGTGTTATTTATTTGCTAGAGTTGTATTTTGTTATAATTATTTTTAGCTTTTTAGTTATAGATAGAAGTCGGTTATATATTTTTTAAATGTTTTATTTTCAACTTTATTGTTTTTTGAACTCAGGTAGTTTTCATTCTTTATTTTTTATATTGTATGTCCTTAATAGACAGAACCAGGTAACATCGAAAGCCTCAACATTACACAATGATACTTTCTCATTTAAATTGACAGGTAAATATTTACGAACAAAATGTACTAGTACGCGTTGACTTAATAAGCCCAAAATATATTTATGCCTTATGGACTACGCCATGTAACTTTTATTCAACTTTTTTTGACAACCCTGTATAACTATAAATAATTCCACTCCAACCTATGTACCAACCATCCTCTACATACGACTGCCCACGAACAAGCATACATTTGTTCGCTGCCTTCTGTAAACTATAGGACGGAGTAGAATCCATCCCATATTTACGGAGTTAAATCCGTCCTATATTTCAACCATAGTATATAACTCCTTGTGGGCTATCCCATAAATTATTTCATTTTTAACATTTTATATTATCGCCCTGTACAACATTAATTCCTCTCCACACTTTATGCAACTTCTTATGGGCTATAAAAGAAATAATTTTTTAATCACACTGTATAAATATAATTCAACTCCAGCATATATTTCAACCATCCTGTATATGACTTGCTTATGTCTATATCTTCATATAAATGCAACTACTACTATCACTTTACTTTATGATTTTGTTTGCTATAACTAAACAGCCTGTCTATAAACGCACCAAATAGCAGTTTAAAGTTTGACATATGTTGTCACTGACTTTTCTATTAGGCCGAGAGAATGTGACAACCAAAAGCACCGTCTTCGCAAAATGGAAAAATTTGCATTTAAATAGGAATTTGCCTGGTATACAAACAAAACGAGCTTGGTACTCATTGATTTAAGGAGCAGAAAATACTATGCTTTACTACCCTATGTGTACATAGAAAATTTTCAAATTCGCTATTAAAACTTCCAGTGCCTAAAATTACCGCACTATTACATTGGAATTAAAATATTTATGAGGAAATGTCCTTTATGTCATTTCGATGAAACTGATAATAATTTTGGAATTTTCGGCGATTTTCTGCAAAACTGCAAGTTGCACGTCGCAGAAAAGTATATGAGATCACCTAAGGATCTTCCTTAATACATTAAACGTTAAAAAACTATACATATCCATAAGGAGTTATCGAAAAATCGACTAAAATATTAGGGATATTGGTCGATTTCCATGCACGCATGTGTTCATTCACAAATGTTATCACTTTACCAATAGAATTCTTTTCCAAAATTTGAAGTTTCACCAATCCGGATATATACTCTATTAAACAAGACCATATTCATTCAAAACGGTGCACCACAGGAGAAGAAATCAGGTAACCTACAAAAAAAGCGAAAAAAAAAACGCGACGAATTGATAACCTCCTCCTTTTTGGAAGTCGGTTAAAAATAGACTAGTGAGGAGAATTCCTTTTTTAACCAATATCCTAGCGTCTTACACTTTCCCGTTCCCAATCTCCATTCTCTGGACCTAAAATGTGTTCTTACATCACTCGTTCGATCCCTTTCGCTCGTTAGTGCTTCCTAGTTTTCTGATTTCACCAGGTTGCCAGCTCAATATCTTTTGGGTAGTGTTCGGTCCTTCATCCTTTCTACGAAACCATATCATTTGAATTGCCGTGCTTGGATATCTTTTGTTATATATTATTATTATATATTTACGATCTCTCTAATTCTTTCATTTAAATGCTATCTTTCCAAGTTTAGATATTCCAGTTGATCCTACCCAAAAGCCCATTTCAAATATCAGGTTTTATTTAGTTGTCAGGTTCGATATCCATGCGAAAGGCCACTTTTAAAGATTGCATCATACTTATGTGGTCTTTTCTATCTTTACTTAGGTTTTTTTGCCAACAAAACCTAGTACCGCTTGGTGTTTTTGCTGGCTGAATATGCATCCAAGGTTAGTTTGCATGTATCGTTCAAAGTCCTTTCAGGAACAAGTTATCAGATTTCGGCAAAATATTCTGAAAACAATCCATAATGATGTCACTGAATCCGAGTCTGAAGTAGATTTGTCTGAATTATATCCGTTTCTATGTCATTTTAAGGACAGAATACCAGATTTTACTCCTACTTAAGCAATCGTTTGTTTGTAAATGCAACTAATATTCATTAAACATTTTTGAAAATGTTCAAGTCAATTTTATGAATAAATGAATTGTCTCCTGAATTGCGATCTCGGCGACAACTAAACTGCTTACATAGTGATAAACGTGTAGAACGATTCGCTCATCACTTTGTCATAGTAACTATGTCCGCAGAAGTGCACTGTCTTACAGGAATTACAGGGAAACTGTTTACGTTATGATCATTTCCGGATATCGATTGGCCAAAAGGTCTTCTCTAAGTTTCACTTGTCCTTCTTTGAGGGCGTCTGGTGTACTGCAGAGATTTTTGGCTCTATGAATTAGTGTTTTGATGATGCCAGTTTTCCTTGCTGATGAGTGGTTGGAATTGTAGTGAAGGTATAATCCTGTATGCGTACCCTTCCTGTTGACTGTTGTTTGGACTCCGGTCCTAGTCCTTTGACCCTTTACATCAATGGTAGGCACACACTGTCTTCCATCTCCATGGTGAATCTAATGGATGGTCGGCCTCTGCCGCTACGCATATATAAATACGACGGATAATCTGAAATTCCTATCATTCACCTGATGATGTATTGAAACGTTGTGAGATCAACCACTTCAAGACGATGTCCAAGCAAACTTCGAGGTTTGTTACTACTACTTGTTGTATTTGGTTCTTGACTACCCAATACTTCTTTCGTGAGGTCAATAATTTAGGGTCAGCAAATGATTATGGGGGTATTTGTTCTAACTTCGGATTAAAGACCATCTTCGATAAACATAAAGGAACACATTTAATTTCATTTTGTTTTCGCCCCATAGAGGGCTAGTTTTGTCCAACACAACATCCGTTTTTTTGAATGTACACCGTTGAAAGAAACAATTAGTACTTCGGAGTAGTAAATCGCACACAGCATTGTCCATAAGGCATTGTGAATGTAGGACAATTGCTGGAAGAAATGCGATGAAATTTAATAAAGCTTTTGTAAGTAGAATTTTCTTGGAATACAAAATTGCAAAGCGAGTACTGTTGCAGATCTTTAGTAAAACTCAAAAACAATGCTGTGTAGAGAAAATTGTTATTATTGAAACTTGTTATTGAATGTACCCGTAAATACGAAGGGAAATAACAGATTGTGTTACTGGGCTCCTATGCAGAGTCCGTGATTCGAGCTGAAAATAGGAAAACCCCTCTTCGTTTTTATTGTCAGATTCTAGCCTGATTGAACACACAACTATCTCTTCCTATTCATTGTCTAACCCATGATGTGAAGTTGAACCAGAACAAAAAAGGGACTTTACGCCTTTGTCAATAATTTTCCAAAAGTTCTATACTCATAAGATTTCAACGAATGTCATCAGAGGAAAAAACGTCAGTTGTTGAAGGGTGAATTATATAGTAAGGTACTGTAATTTACGGACCTGGTGTAACTATTCACTTTTCAGTAAAGGAATTCTTAACCCGGCCAATGAAGTAGTTAAATGGATAGCTTTTCGTGTAACAACATTTTGCTCAAACTGAAATGAGATTAGCCAATCATTTTGTGTTCGGCTATCGTCTGTCTTGTCACTGGCAAAGTTTCAAAACAGCCGTAATTCGTCTGCGATCGACAACAAGGAAATCGATCTACAGTAAACCAGTCCGCTGAACCTCGTAACCCAAAACGCAAACATAATATCCAGATAGCCGCAAGATTTCAATGGTAATGCCCTGATAATAGTTCCCAGTCACTTATGCGACCTCACCAGAAGTTTACTACAAACTTATCGTTAGTTAAGGGAAGCTGAAAGTCTTGTGATACCATCTAGTCGTAATCAAATCCAGAGCTCGTTCCGAATTACAACGAAACTGGATCAGAACAGGATAGAATGAGCTCCAAACTCGGGATACAGTATAGAGCGACAATATAACCTTCCGCAAATATTATCGTTGTGAATTCCCAATGGTCGGGAAAGTTTAGGAGAAGGAAAAGGAAACGAGGGCTGGAAATCCGGTACAAATCAACTTCAACAAGATTAAATGTTTCCATAACTTTAAATATATAACTAGCAGATAGTATGTGTGTTATTATAACAAAGAAAATAGTATAACAGAATGAAATGACGGAGAACTTCCGGGTATACTGTTGAGATTTTTGTATATATATATGTATGAATAGATTTTGTAAGGTTGGGTTTTTTATTTAAAATTTACTGAATAAGCTTGCTTATTTATAGGCTATTGACTATGTCAAAAAAAACGGGGGTAAAAGGAACTAACGCGTTCAAGGGTTTTTATTGTTTAACTGACCTTTAGTAAGATAAAATTCAAAAGTGCTAATAAGTCTAGCCATGCGTTTTTGAGAACGGAGTAAATTTGGCCACTTTTTGTTTTTTTTTGGCTATACCGCAAAAACTGTGCATTTTTTGATGAAATATGCCGTAAGATTTTTTGTAGAGAATTGAATTTCCTATCGAAATGATATTTTTAAAGTCAAAAAAAATCTTTTTTAT
The DNA here is from genome assembly GCA_034190945.1 of Octodonta nipae. Classification (NCBI taxonomy): domain Eukaryota; kingdom Metazoa; phylum Arthropoda; class Insecta; order Coleoptera; family Chrysomelidae; genus Octodonta; species Octodonta nipae. The sequence continues at coordinate 17,960,001 of CM067217.1, forward strand.
AAAATAAACTCCGAAAACAAATTAAAAAAAATCGAAAATTTTCAAAAATTTTTCTTTTTTTCTGAATGGATTTAGGTATAGGCATTGTTTCATAAAAAAGAAAGCTTTTGAAATTAACTTTAAAATGGCGGCTTATAGATCTTTAAACGATTTAAATTGATGGAGATATAAAACTTTGAATTTAGCCGTTTTTTCATTTTTTACTTTTTTTTTGAAAAAGTCTATTACTTCATATTTGAACGTTAAAAAAATATTTTTATGCAATAAATATCTTATGTAAGAATAATTTAATAATAAAAAAATATTTTATTTTGTTAATTCAAAGTTGGTTTACATACATGTACGTAAGTTAATACTTAATTCATCTTTAAAGTAATAATTTTAAAACTAATTTTTATATGCAATGCCGTTTACATTTGTTTTAAACACATTATGTTTAAATATATTTTATAATGCCTTTATGAAAAAAAAAAATGAATCAAAATAAAATTTTAAGCCGTATATATTTCAAATGTATCTTATATTTCTAAAAATCTCTCTCGAATGTAAACCGGTTTGAATTGTTACTTTTGTACCATCTGCTTCTAAACATTAATGTATTTAGAAATTACGGTGGGGGGCCTTGAACGAGTCACTTCTATTATATATTTTTTCTTCAAATTTCAGAGTTTGGGTCAGTAACCTTCTAGAATTGACGTAGCACAGTTGATTTTTAGAACATATTTGAAAATGGAAAAGTGTTTTTTTTCGATTGTAACAGAGATTTGAAAAGTGATAAAACGAGAAATTTAGGTAAAAAGAGTATTGAAACTGCAACTGCTGCTAGTATTGAGAGGGAAGATAGGAAACATGAGATATTGAGTGAAATTGCAAGTATTCAAGTGCATGAAAAATGTTATAAAGCATACATTAGGGAGTCTAACGTTAAAGCAGCAAAAAAAGGAAAGCAGCCAACCTAAATGAGTCCTTTGGTGAATCAAGTCGTGCCAGGGAATGTATGTTTATAAAATTATTATTGCATAAAAATCTTTCTTTTAACGTTCAAATATGAAATAATACACTTTTTAAAGAAAAAGTAAAAAATAAAAAAATGGCTAAATTCAAACGTATATAACTCCATCAGTTTCAATCGTTTAAAGATCTATACGCCGCCATTTTAAAGGTAATTTCAAAAGCTGTCTTTTTTATGAAAGCAATGCCCATACCTAAATTTATTCAGAAAAAAGTTATAATCAAAAATAGAAAAAAAGAAAAATTTTTGAAAATTAGGAAATTCAATTCTCTAAAAAAAATTTACGGCATATTTCGTCAAAAATTGCATAGTTTTTGCGCTATAGCCAAAAAACCGAAAAGTGGCCAAATTTACTCCGTTTTTAAAAACGCATGGCTAGATTTAGTAGCACTTTTTAATTTTATCTTACGAAAGGTCAATTGACCATATGAAACCATAAAAATCCTTGAAATAGTCAATAGGCTATTATTGACTAGCTATTATTCGTGATTTGGCTCATAAATCAGAAAACGAAAAAGTATTGCAAGTTAAGTATTTTTCCTGGAATGCTCTGTTGGTTTAACTGTGCACATTTAAAAAAAAAGTATGACACGAAATAATGAACAAACACCTTTTATTACTTTATCTGTAGTCAGGTATTTTGACATTTTCAATCGATTATAGATTTTTGAACTTCTAGAAAATTTCGACATTCTATTTATTTTTGACATTTTTGTCAGTTTTATATTATTATAAAAATCATTTTACGTCGCAAAAATTATGAAATCTTCTAAATCAATCGTTTCGATAGAAACAACACAAAAACATTAAAACCGGCTGAAATAAAAAGGAGCTACACAACGGCTACGACTCTGTTCCTACTACAAGCAATTTTTTGAGGAATTTGCCGCACCTCTACATCGACAGACAACTGAAAAAGAGAGAACATTATTCAGGCGACTGAAGGCGGCACTAGATTCCAGCCCAGTCATAGCGTTTCCTACAGTCCGGAAAGTTCATTTTGTTTGGGGGCCATATTATCCCAAGTGCAATATGGTGAAGAGACGGTGATCGAGTTCTACAGGCGTGGATTCTCGAAACCGAAAATGAATTATTGCGTCACCAGAAAAGAACTTCTTGCAATAATCAGATCTGTAACCATGTCGACCGTTTGCTTAATACTGCCGATTCCTTGTCAAGAAGACGCTGTAGACCAGAATGCGGACATTGTCTTAAGTCGGAACAGCGAGGGTATATCCATCCGTCAGTTAGCGTCCAAGTGAACGAAGATTGGACAACTGAACAATATATCTACGATCAAATGGAAGCCCAGACATTGAACCAATGCTGTCACTAAAGAAGAGAGGGACACTCAGGCCATGATAGGACGAAGTGGCTAGATACTCGGGCGTCCTAAAGTAATTTTGGGCCCAATGAGACTCTCTAAGAGATGAATCGAAGTCTCAACTAGTAATCCCAAAGGAAAAGATACCCCCGTCCTGACCGAAGTACATAATGGGATTATCGGATGACATCTGGGCATGAATAAAATCTTGGATAAAGTTCCACAACGGTACTACTGGGTAAATTACTTCAGAGCTTGGTGCTGGAAATTTGACATAGTCAGACCAAGTGGTGGAAAAAGCAACATTTCGCAATACCACGTAGGATACGTTGGCATCAGTCAGTGAACTATATATATTCGGAGAAGAGCTGAATTACCTATAACAGGGTGTGACCAGCGAATTATAGATATACAGGGCTATGATGGCAAATCTCCAAAAACATGTTAGAAAAGGAAGACGATGATTTCGTATAAAGTAAATGCCCAAGGCAAGAGTTGTCCATACCACTAGATATGATGCTTGGTACAATAGAGTAGTCGGAGTAGAATTATAGTTAAAATATTAATCATATTTAATAATGTCAACGCCAAAGAATGTAACTCATTGACGGAAGTGGCATTCATCGGTAGTATGTCATATACAGAATAGTTTACCGGGTACAGTCAAAAATGTTAAAAAATGGATTTTGCAGTGGTCCATGAGTAGCAACAAGTTCCATATATATGCATATACAGGAATTATAGTTACAGGTGGTTTCAAATATATAATGAGATGGAATTATTATAATGAGGATTTTAATAAATGTTAGAGAATTAAGTGCAACTATAGCTATACAGGGAGGTTAGAAAAAATAAATATGTAGGGGAGCCCATTAGCGATTGAATTCTTGTCATATTAAATTAAGAATTACGAATTTGAGCACAAATAAAGTCCTATGAATTATATCTGAAAAAACTTGAATTTCGTTACTTATTTGTAGAAGCGAGATGTAAGACCGACATCTAGGATTTTCGAGGAAACTGTTACACAGAGGTTCCGAATCTGGATCCGTTCCGTGTAATTGCTGTTCTCCCTAAAATCCTAGGATAGAATGTCACGATACAATTTTAAGGTTACTTAACCTGCCAGAGATATTGACACAATTGGTCAAATTTCGACCACTGGGCGACAGCTAGTACTATTAAAGTGAACATTTGGGCTGGCATAATAAATAAGGGAATAATTGGACCATATTTTTTGAAGGGGCATTCACTAGGGCGAGTTACTTGGATGTTTTACAAAATGTCTTAATACCTAAATTAAGACAACTTTTACTTAATATTGTTAACCTCGCAGACATTAATAGAAACATAAGGTTTCCACAAGATGGAGCTTATCTCAATCAAGTTTCCTTCGTATCGATGAATCTGTAGACGTGGCGAAATGGGATGGCCACCTTGTTTTTGCGATCTGACTCCACTGGATTATTTTTTTGTGGTGTTATTTAAAATCAGAAATCTACAAGAGTAAACCAACTATATTTAAGAAGTACATATTACTGATATTAAATATACGAAATACTGGTAATTATGTATCGACTAATACTGATTAATTAAAGGTCACGGTAATGCCTATCTCTATTTTATTATACACCTTATTTATTTGCATATATTCACGGTTAAATATTAAAAAAAACTTTATTTGCAAAACTTGCTTATATTAAGTTCCCAGTTTTTTACCTACTTCGTACCTTTTATAAAGTTTGTAAGGGTTTTCCATTTCGTGTTTTTATAATATTGATTTAGCTACTTCGAAAGAAACTTATTCACTCTGCCGGGATAAAGCAATATTTAAGTATCCTACAGACTGAAAGAGATTTCGTTAAGGAAGTAAAACGTATTGTGGCGGATTTCCATCAAATAACTTTACCAAATTCAATTTATTATCCGACTCAGCACTAACTGCAATAAAAACACTCCGAAAAAGAAACTTTCACTCGGTAACAATTAGGAAAATAAGGTATATAAAGGCGGCATGGAAGCCTCCAGAGCGTCCCGTTTAATTCCCTTTATTACTAACAATTAAGCAGGAAAAGGTAGAAAAAGATAATTGTTATAGATCACTTTTACTTCATTGTGTTTTATTTGAGCTTCATCAAGAAAGACTAACTAGTCCGCGGGCACGGAACAGATACACGAAACACGGCTTCGCAAAGGCAGGCACAGAACCCAAAGGCAATGTAATGGTAATTAAAGGCATTAGCTGAGCCAGTGGGATTTATTTAATCGATTTCGCTCTTTGAAAAGCAAATGATAGATAGAAATTGGGATTTTAGAAAGTTGGGTTTTTGTTCAGTTTTTGCTTAATTTAAGGCCGTAGGGCTTCGGGTTGGAGAAATGTGGATGAAACGTTGAACAATTAGTGAGACCTACTTCAAGATATTCTTTAATTAAATTCCCGAGTTTTGTTCGCGTTATTAACGGACTTTCTGGTTGAACAAGTTGTTGAGAGACGGTGAGACATTTTATGCGACAGGTTGATACTTTTTAAATTTGTACTGAAGTTAATTGTTAGAAAACTAAGATGAGTAAAGAGAGTTGATGCTAGTTAAGCACTGTTTGGTACTTAGTATTGAATTGGAGATAGATATATTTATAAATTAAGTCCAAAGTGTACTTTATCCTTCGTGATCTGTACACGTACACACTCTTTAAACATTATGAAGATATATTCGTAGACATAATGTTTGAGGATGTACCTTCTTTAAGGAAGGTACATCACATATATTCTCGTAGAGTGTACATTTTTGAAGAAGAATAAATGTGATTAAAGACCTTATATATATATATATATATATATATATATATATATATATATATATTATACAGGATAACTGTCCCTGCCGGGAGTTAAAATGACGACGTTTCGGCAGAGTCACATCTGCCCTCTTCATGATCAGCGGATATTCCCGGAAACCACCTAAAACATTTAGGCCCGCGATCTCGGAAACTAGCGGAGATAGAGCAATGGTTAAATTGGGAAAGATTTGCAGTTTTACTGGCCTAATTTAATGACACTTTCGGATTTTTGTAAAAAGCCATGGCTTATTTTTAAAAAACGAAAATTCTGTCGATTTAGTCAAATCCCTCTAGCTCTTTTCTTTTTGATTTTATAAAAGAAGTGTAAATATCAAAATTGAAGGGAATTGTATCCCGAATATGATTGTCATTTCCTCGTTTGCGTGACAGCTCTCGTTTTCGGGATATTACACAAACTTATCTTTTTTGAATGGAAACCATAGTTGACTATAACCTCAAAAAATCGGACATCTTTAGAGCTTTTTTTTATGGATGCTTTTCTCCCTTATTTTCATTTTTAGCGTAGTTAGCCATGAAATAGATTGATTTATTAATAACTATCCCAAAAAACATGAACGATTTTTTTATTAGGTATATCAGATAATTTAGACAAAAATTGCATCTTTTTAAGATTGACATTACCGCTTTCCTCACAGACCGCCTATCAATTTCTTTAGTTGCTTGTAATACCGCCTCCCTTAGGTCACCAACTGTCTTATACTTTCTTTTGTATACTTTGTTTTTTAGCGCACTCTATAAATAAATAAAAGTCTATAACTGCCAAATCGGAAGATCGGGGTGGCCATTCGCGTGGGCTATTTCTTTCTATCCAACAGTTTGCATAGATATTATATAAGTGATGACTTACTAATAACGAATTATGAGCAGGTGCTCCATCATATTGGAACCACTCAATTTCTAAACGAGTTCTCAAATTCAAATTATGCAACATGTTTTGAAAAGTGTATTGCAAATGCAAGTAGCGCTCCCCAGTAAGTGATTCGTCATAGATAAAAGGCCCCAGAATAGCAGACCCTATCATACCACACCAAACATTAAAACCAAATTTTATCTGGGGTCGTCTTTGTTCTACATGGAAGGGTTTTCTTTAGCCCAGATATGCTCATTGTGTCTATTGAACATATGGCAGTTAGTAAATCTAGTTTCATCTGACCATAACACCTTTAACGGAAACTGTGGATTGTCAAGGCACATGTCTCTAAACCATTTACAAAACAAAATACGTCGATGTTCGTCACCAGCAGGCAAAGTTTGAGAAACTAAAAGTTTGTACGGGTGGAACTTGTGTGGTTTCAGTACCTTAACTACCATTGCCAAAACATTTATTTGTGCTGCTTCGGTAATTTGATTACGTTCCTTTGGTAGTTTAGTAAAAGATCCAGATCTGCGTAAACTTTCGTAAAGCCTCTTAAATGTACATAGAGCAGGTGGACGACGATTAAAATATCTATGAAAGTATTCCTCAGCTGCCCGAATTTATGGCATATGATATAACATTCTACCATATTCAGTTTTTCTTCGTTAGAATATTCCTTTTTTAGCACGAAAACTTGTTAATATCTACTGTCAGTTCAGCATTACTAATGGACTTACTCTCAAATGAGGAAAAGTCAAAGTGAAAGCAATCTTTTTCATAGCTACCTACGTTAAAAGTGAAACTAAGAGAGAAAAGCATCTATAACTCCATTATTTTTATGAATAACTCTATCGAGTATTATATCGTTGAAAAGCTCTAAAAATGTCCGATTTTTTGAGCTTTTAATAAAATCCGTCCAGGCGTTTAGGAGGAGTTAGAACCCTATCTTAGTGCCACATATCGGGTCCAATTGCGGATCTAAACCATGCAGGGACCCACCCAAACATACAAAAAAAATCATCAAAATCTAAAGGACATACACACAAACATTAGATATAACACAATTCGTTTGTGTCTCTTGATTTCTGTTTATTAAGCAGTTTTGGTTATATTGCCTTTATTATTAAAGATAGGTCCAACAGAATCTCAATGACTATTATATTTCTGAGACAACACTCTATCCAAATCTTAGAAATTAATTGATTGTTCCTTTTAAAGACATATATAATCTTACGTGTAAAATTTTAGAAATACGCTGTAGAAACCAGATAAATACCGACAATAAAATCGACCAGAACTGGGGTTCTACAAAAAAATATATTAGAGTTTTATTGAATTTATTCCATATTTATCCACTCGCAAAAGACGACTTTTCAGTATTCCATAAACCTGCAAGATACGATAGTGACACTCCACCTTAGACCCTGCCAACAGAACATTTTTCACATAACAAAAGACAAAGGAAGGAAGCGAAAACACAAGAGCACCCGCGGAGAAACAATAATTTTCTCTCAAAAGATCTGTTTGCTTAGCTCCAGACAGGAAATATTACCGACAATGTCAAATATAGTTCACTTGAGATATTTTTTGGCTTCTTCACTTTTCGATACGACATTCGTTAAGCGGTAGTGTGATAAGTGCGGCACCAAAGAAATAATTTGTTCAAAATAAATGAAAATCACGTTCATATAGAGAAAAGAATCCGTTTTTCGGGTATAAACTTTAACTGATTATGTTTGGATCGGAGTTTGGTATCGGAAAATTAATATTGATATGAATATTTTAGAAAAATTTGAGGCTCAAAACGTGAGGTTGGGGAGATAAAAGGAATTTAAGGTTGAGGATTTTCTCTGTTGACCTGGAAATACCCACAGAACTTTTCTATGTGAGAAACAGGGAGCAGTCTTTTTGTTTATAGAAAATCAATAAATTGTAGCAAATAAACAAATATAACATCCTATTCATATATAATACCAGCAGAAAATTTGCTTTTCGTTTTAATAGAAATTACATTTTTGTTTTTGCGATATTTTAACGTACGACACAAGTCAGGACGTTATCAGTTGCCAAAGCCATAGCCAGCGGCAGGGGGGTGTTCGGGGTTTAACCCCCTCAATTTGGGATTGAAGATTCAATAACTAATTAACAATTTTATATATAAATATATTTTTTATTCTATATATTTCTTATACAGTGTGTCCGGTTATGAACTAGCGATAATCTAAATACATGTAAAGCAACAATTTTAAAACACAATTACACTATATACTAGGGCTCAATACCCCACCCCGCCATATGGCAGCTATTTTGTTTTTTTTTATGAACGTGTGAACAAAAACGTTCATATCTCTTAAAGTTTTGGTCTTACTGAGATAAAAATAGGCTTATTCGACGGACAATAAAACTGTTTATCAACAACATTTCAAAACAAAGTGTTAACGTTTTTCTAACTTTTGAAAAAAAGATGAAATGCAAAAAAAGGGTAAAAAAATTATGCAAATCAACAAATTATTGCAAATCAATGCAAAAGTAGTCCCGATTACCTCTCATTTTTTTTCACTAAATCGAAAGTTTTTGAGTTAAGCTACAATACAACATTAATTTCATAACTGTATGTTTATTACTTTAGGAGTTATTGTTGTTTGAACATAGCGTATGCGCAAGCACAAAAGACCTTTATTCTTTATTATCTGACATTAGCTGCATGCTGTCCGAGAAAAGGCTAGCAATGTTATTCGCGACTAGCAGGAGTAAGCGAAATGAAACATATTGACTCTACCTGCAAAGAACTTAAAGGATAAAGACTAGTTACGTTAGTTGTACCTTGCCCTGCCTTGTGATCCCTACTTTTACTTACCGTCCGTGGTGTTTACGTTCTGTATTAGTGGTTATCTTGTGATATGAATATGGCAAATCGTCAATATTCAACGCAACATATTGCTGACATACACCACGTCAATATTCAACGCAACATATTGCTGACATACACCTTGTGTTTGATCTGTGACATACACTTCGTTTATGGTTTCAGCAAGTAATAAGACTTTAATGTGGTTTTAATGTTTACCTACCTGTTTAAAGTCCCGACAAAGGTCTTTTGTGCTTGCGCATATGCTATGTTCAAACAACAATAACTCCTAAAGTAATAAACATACCCTTTTTTTTGCATTTTATCTTTTTTTCAAAAGTTAAGAAAACGTTAACACTTTGTTTTGAAATGTTGTTGATTACAGTTTTATTGTCCGTCGAATAAGCCTATTTTTATCTCAGTAAGATAAAAACTTTAAAAGATATGAACGTTTTTGTTCACAAGTTCATTAAAAAAACAAAATGGCCGCCATATGGCGGGGGGGGTATTGAGCCCTAGTATATAGTGTAATTGTGTATTAATAGTTGCTTTACATGTATTTAGATTATCGCTAGTTCATAACTGGACACACTGTATAATCAAAGTACATGAATAGAAAAATAACTTTCTTAGTACTAACTGAACTATCAACTTTAAAAAAATTGGTAAAGTAATTACCCGCTCCCCGAATTTTTGTCTGTCTACGGACTTGCCAGTTGTGGTTACTGATTACCAAATTGCCATAACATTTGTGTGCTGACCAAATTCATATTATAAAATACACATTTTACATTATCACTTCTAAATAATATTTGAGTTTACAGTAAATACCATCTAGCTTATTCCCAAAGAACCTCAATGGTAAATACCCTATTTTTCTTAATTCCGTAACAGCGGCTTTTAGATCATATAATTCTGGCGGTAGCGTGCAACGCACATTAATAACAGACCTTAGAACATAGACTGCATTTATTTCTCAAATCCGAAGTTTTATATTTAATTTAAATTTATTGAAATTCTAAAAAATATTGGAATAGGTTCTTACAACATGGTTGTTTTAATAATAAAATTCACATATTTGTTTAACCCCAATATTGTGGAGTCACACTTAAAAAATCATGTCTGCATGTTTGCTTTTCTTGTTACTACAACTACAAATGCAAATATAACCTTTTTATTCTTATAAATTTACTTTCTAACCGTCTTCCAAAAAGGAGGAGGGGTTACCAATTTGCCGGCACGTTTTTTTTATGTATGCTCAGTGATTATTCAAAAACGGCCTGGACAATTTTGATGTTTTAAACGGTATTGTATTAGGGAATATTAGAGAAAGGTATATAATTTTCTATAACTACGGTTTTCCAGAAAATCAGAAAAAACAGTAATTAAGTGACTACATTTCAGTGAACATCTATGAATCTGTTTTCTCTAAAACGGCTCTACCAATTTTCTATAAAGTAAAATCCACCGTTTTTCTGAAAATGGTAAAAATATGTTCAAACCAACGGTAAACCTCAATGTAAATGTCAAATTTTCATTTTAAATATCTAGCTTAAATGTCAAGATATGACATAAAAATATATCGCACAGGGTGTTTGTAACGGTTTTCATTTTATAAGGTTTGCAGTCGAATGGCACAAAATATTTTTTTTTTATCCGAAGAGGGGGGAAATACATTCCGTACTTAGCTAGCACGTGCTGGCCGTCGTGCGGGACTCCCGATGTAATGACTTCAAAGCAAGAGTAAATCGTTGCATTGAAACCAGTATACCGTATACCCGCTAAAACCCTAACCTCTTTCTCCTACAACTATGGTCCCCTGCGGCACTCTTAGTCAATACTACTTCGCAAGGGTGGTTCATTGCAGATGTTTACTGCTCTTACATTGAAAGCCTCTAAAGCCTACTCCTCGAACGTATTGCGGAGTTCTTTGAGGATAGTCTCCGCGTAATCCGATACCAAGTTCCAGGCTTGGGGGCCCTTCAGCATGGCTTCTACTAACTGTTCTGGAACGATATTAGTCTCCAGAATCCTCTCCACTTCAGCACGTTGATCCTGAAACCGGGGGCAGGAGAAGAACACGTGTTCCGCGTCCTCTATCACGTCCGTACACTGTGGGCAGTTTGGGGAGTTTGCCCTCCTGAACCTGTGCAGGTATGCTCGAAAGCATCCATGTCCAGTCAGGAGTTGAGTGATGTAGAACCCAACCTCCCCATGCTGGCGGTTGACCCAACGACTGATGTTAGGTATCAATCGATATGTCCACCGGCCTTTAGTAGAGCTGTCCCACCTCTCCTGCCATTGCCCTAGACTCATGGCTCTTTCATCGCTGTTTCCTGTCGGTTGGTCTTTCTCTAACTTTCTGCGATAAAGCCGTCCCCTTTCTGCAGCCAGGATGTCGATTGGTAGGGTAGAGGCAATCACACTCACCGCCTCGTAAGACACAGTGCGGTAGGATGATGCCACTCGAATCGCTGAGAGCCGCTGGACTGATTTCATTTTCCGGCGGTACGATGGTAGCTCGAGCGATTTCTCCCATACCGGTGCCCCGTACAACAAAACAGAAGTAGTTACTGTTGCCAGTAGCTGTCTTCTTATCTGTCTAGGGCCTCCGACATTCGGCATTATTCTAGATAATGCCCCCTGTACCCCAGCTGCTTTCTTGCTGGCCGCGATTATGTGCTCTTTGAAGTTGAGCCGTTGTGTCCAGGAGCACCCCCAAATAGCTGATGAAGGGCTGCGACTGTATGTAAGTGTCGCCTATTTTGAGGGTGATGGTTTCCCTTGCCTTTCGACTGCTAACAAGAAGTGTTTCGGTCTTGTGCTCTGCTAAACTCAAGTCCGCTGAGAGCATCCAATGCTGAATTGTGGCTATAGCGAATGAGAAGGTTGTTTGTATCTCCTCTATGTGCTTGCGCACTATGATCAATGCCACATCATCGGCGAATGCCACTAGCCTGACGCCCTCAGGCAGACCGAGCAGGAGCAGGTCGTTGTACATTACGTTCTATAAGAGGGGGCCAAGAACAGAGCCCTGAGGTACACCTCCTGTGATCTTATAGTCTACTTGCCCATTTTCAGTTTGGTACAACAAGATGCGGTCCTTGAAATACGCTGAAACCATTCTGCGCAAGTACTGAGGAACTCCATCCTGGCAAGAGCCTCCAAAATGAGGTCCCAGCGGGCCGAGTTAAAGGCGTTCTTGATATCCAGGGTGGCTATTAGACAGTACTTTTTTCCACCTCTTCTCCATCTCTTTCCCGAGATAGCCTCTCTGGCGATGTTGGTAACGAGTGTCACGGCATCGATGGTTGATCTCCCCTTTCTGAACCCGAATTGGTTGGTGGAAAGTTTCGGCTCAACGTAGGGCTCCAGCCTATCTGCTATTATCCTTTCAAGGAGTTTTCCCGCAGAGTCCAACATACAGAGGGGACGATATGATGACGGTTCGTCGGGAGGTTTCTTTCCCCCTTTAGGGAGGAGCACAAGCCTCTGTTTTTTCCACTTAGTCGGGAAAACCCCCTGCTTTAGGCAGGTCTCATACATGCGTAGAAACATGTCAGGCCTATTGGCTATGGCGCATTTTAGCGCGATGTTAGGTATGCCATCTGGACCGGGAGCCTTACCGTTTTGGAGCCGGTTGCACGCGCCCATCAGCTCATTCATAGTCACTGATGGTATATCTTCGTCCCTCACCTGCCACGCAGGATAAGCGGGTAGCTCAGGTTTCGCAGGAAACAAGTGAGTGACAATGCGGTGCAATTAATTTTATGCATCACGATTTTATACGGTTTTCCCCATGGATCTTGATCAACTTCGTCACACAACTCCTTCCAGTAGGATCTTTTGCTTGAGAGAATGGCTCTTCGTAGTTGTTGTCTTTTGATCTCATAGTCGAGCCTTAGTTCTTCTGTTGTGACCCTGTCGCGTCTCCGTGCTCGTTGATGCAGCCTTCGTGCTTTGAGACACTCTCGTCGGTGTTGTGAGATCGTGTCGTTCCACCAGTAAACTGGTGGGCGGCTGTTGTTCTGCCGTCTCCTTGGCATGGAAGCATCGCAGGACTTGACAACGCTTGTCATTACCTCTTTGGCAGTGGCTTCTGCGCTTGTTGCTATTGACAATGGTTCCTGCTCCATAACCAAGGCGAATGAATCAGCATCGAAAGCATTTTTGTTCCAGCCGACTGGCTGTGACCTCGCACGACTGACACACAATCTTCGTTTGGGAGTGGTGTTGATTTCCCAAATAATAGCTTGGTGGTCGCTATTAGTAAACTCCTCATCGACCCGCCACTCACAGCCCCCTTTAATTAGGTTGCTGCTAACGAATGTTACGTCGATAATGGAGCTGGCTGTGCCTTTGCGATATGTGCTTACGGCTCCTGTGTTGAGGAGTACCAGGTTGAGCGAAGACATGGTCTCTCGCGCTCGTTTCCCGGCATCCCCAATCAGTTGTCCAGGCGTTGAAATCACCTGCGATGGCGACCGATTCACGCTTCCGTACATCCTCCGCCAAGGTGTCCAAGAATAACTCGAACTCCTCGAGTTGTGCACTAGGAGGTGCATAGCAGCTATAGAAGTGGACCCCTCCCACATTGGCTCTCACAAGCCATGGTTCGGGGGTATTTGGGAGTTGTTGGAACGGAAGTTTACCGCAAGCCCATATCGCTGCTCTGTCCGTTGTGTCATTTACCCAGGACGGGGTGTCGAAGTTTTTGTACTGCTCGCAGATTATGGCTACGTCGCAATCCAATTCCCGCACCCGCTGTACCAGTAGGTCTTGGGCTGCTTCGCAATGGTTGAGGTTGAGTTGCAGTACTTTCATTTACGGGCTTGTGCTGCTCTCATCGCCTGTTGGTAGATCGGACATTTCCAACTACCCGCAACGTGCCGGCAGTCTGACTTACTATCGTTCTCTTTGCAGAGTAAGCACTTGGCAGGTTGTTGACAAGCCGAGGCATTGTGACCAGCGCCTCCGCATCTGTGACAACAACTGCTTCGGTCAGTCTTGCCTCTGCACGCCTGGGCGTTGTGCCCAAAGTGCCAGCATTTGAAGCACCGTCGGAGGCTGATCCTCTCGCGAACACGTACTGTGCCCCACGCAAGTTTCAGCTTTCCAAGTGCGATGGCTTTCTTGGCCTGGACCTCTGGGAGACAAACAACTGCCGTTTGTGTTGATCTATATGCCCGTCGAAGTGATTTCACTGCCTCCTCAGTGATCTCTGCCAGGCCGTCGATATTATCTTTGAGCAGGTTTACTACCTCTTCCTTGGTACTGATCTCGTCCAGGTCTTTAATTTCAATCTCGATTTGGGGTATTCGAGATTGTACAGTGGCCCCGCTTGGGAGTTTATTCTTGATGGCGTTACAATAGCGCTCCATCTCCTGAGCGTCTGCCTTCGCGAATAACAAAAGGAGATCTCCCTTAGCTGTTCGTCGGATCTTATTGACTTTTTTGCCTATATCCTGCAAGGTGGGATCATTCTTGATACCTCGCAAGATATCTGCATGGGAGCTCTTCTCGCCTTTCTTTATAAGCAGCGTACAATGTTGGGCTGGTTTTTGCTTATTGGTTCCTCGGGGCCTTTTTCCTCTACCACTTGCCAGTCAGTCGACTGGTTTGAAGGTTGTTTTTTGGTCTGCGGTTTAAACTTGGGTTTTAATCCATTGTTTCTCTCCGCTTCTGAATTGACCACCCTACTTGTTGTTGCCTGGGTGGTTTGTCCGATGTTCTGGCAACCTTCTTTACCGGGCTTTAGCTTGCTAGGTAGCACCGGTTTAAGAGTTTTAACTAGTGGTGCCTTACTTGAAGGGGCTACTGAAGGCGAGGCCTTCGGTGGCGAGGTCCTTGCTACTGAGGCTACTTTTATTGAAGCCGCCTGCTTTGGGGCCGCCGGTGTTGATGCAGTCGGTTTTGAGTTGGCTGCTTTTGAGGCAGCCGCTTTTGGGACCTCCTTTTGCTTTTCACCTTGTGTCTGAGTGTTTGACACCTTTACTGGCGATGTCTGTGTTGTAGCAGGTTTCGCTACAGGAGGTGGCCGCGTCGTTGACGTCTGATATTTGTCATATTCTGACTTAATGGCGTGTGCCAGTTTCTTGATCTCATGATGTACATTGTGCCTAGGCCCAATGAACTTCAAGAGCTCATCGATCTTTGCTCCTAATTTGTTTGGAGCGCCACTCTCAGTTGTGGCCCTTTGGGAGGCGTCAACTGCACTATCCGCCTTTTGGAGAACTTGGCTGAATAGTGTCTTGCTGCCAGCTCTAGTTTTAATGGTCGATGTTGTACCATTAGCAGTGTTCTTATTCTTCTTGTCACCATGTGACGGAACCAGTGATAATTCGCTCCCCCCAGAATCCGTGGAGCGTGCACCGGCCACCGAGGCTTTCACTCGATCGGAACCGGTGGTGGGATTATCCTCTGCAGAGGTACCCACCTGGGGTATTAAGTTGACCTTATCACCCATATCCATGAATGGTTTATTTTCGGGGTTCCTTCCCCTATCTGGTTTTGGTCCGCCCTGAGGAAATCCTCAGTACTCCCCATTGCTGAGAGCGTTCCCCTATCCGCCACCTGGGGAGGCGCCCGGTAGTGGACCAACAACCACCCCGGGTGTGTGTAGGTGTGTGTGTGTGTGTGTAGGTGTTTTTTTTTTTTTTTTTTTTTTTTTTTTTTTTTTTTTTTTTATCCGAAGAGGGGGGAAATACATTGCGTACTTAGCTAGCACGTGCTGGCCGTCGTGCGGGACTCCCGATGCAATGACTTCAAAGCAAGATTAAATCGTTGCATTGAAGCCAGTATAACGTATACCCGCTAAAACCCTAACCTCTTTCTCCTACAACCATGGTCCCCTGCGGCACTCTTTGTCAATACTACTTCGCAAGGGTGGTTCATTGCAGATGTTAACTGCTCTTACATTGAAAGCCTCTAAAGCCTACTCATCGAAGGTATTGCGGAGGTCTTTGAGGATAGTCTCCGCGTAATCTGATACCAAGTTCCAGGCTTGCGGGCCCTTCAGCATGGCTTCTACTAATTGTTCTGGAACGATATTAGTCTCCAGAATCCTCTCCACTTCGGCACGTTGATCCTGAAACCGGGGGCAGGAGAAGAACACGTGTTCCGCGTCCTCTACCACGTCTGTACAGTGTGGGCAGTTTGGGGAGTTTGCCCTCCTGAACCTGTGCAGGTATGCTCGAAAGCATCCATGTCCAGTCAGGAGTTGAGTGATGTAAAACCCAACCTCCCCATGCTGGCGGTTGACCCAACGACTGATGTTAGGTATCAATCGATATGTCCACCGGCCTTTTGTAGAGCTGTCCCACCTCTCCTGCCATTGCCCTAGACTCATGGCTCTTTCATCGCTGTTTCTTGTCGGCTGGTCTTTTTCTAACTTTCTGCGGTAAAGCCGTTCCCTTTCTGCAGCCAGGATGTCGATTGGTAGGGTAGAGGCAATCACACTCACCGCCTCATAAGACACAGTGCGGTAGGATGATGCCACTCGAATCGCTGAGAGCCGCTGGACTGATTCCATTTTCCGGCGGTACGATGGTAGCTCGAGCGATTTCTCCCATACCGGTGCCCCGTACAACAAAACAGAAGTAGTTACTGTTGCCAGTAGCTGTCTTCTTATCTGTCTAGGGCCTCCGACATTCGGCATTATTCTAGATAATGCCCCCTGTACCCCAGCTGCTTTCTTGCTGGCCGCGATTATGTGCTCTTTGAAGTTGAGCCGTGTGTCCAGGAGCACCCCCAAATAGCTGATGAAGGGCTGCGACTGTATGTAGGTGTCGCCTATTTTGAGGGTGATGGTTTCCCTTGCCTTTCGACTGCTAACAAGAAGTGTTTCGGTCTTTTGCTCTGCTAAACTCAAGTCCGCTGAGAGCATCCAATGCTGAATTGTGGCTATAGCGAATGAGAAGGTTGTTTGTATCTCCTCTATGTGCTTGCGCACTATGATCAATGCCACATCATCGGCGAATGCCACTAGCCTGACGCCCCCAGGCAGACCAAGCAGGAGCAGGTCGTTGTACATTACGTTCCATAAGAGGGGGCCAAGAACAGAGCCCTGAGGTACACCTCCTGTGATCTTATAGTCGACTTGCCCATTTTCAGTTTGGTACAATAAGATGCGGTCCTTGAAATACGCTGAAACCATTCTCCGCAAGTACTGAGGAACTTCCATCCTGGCAAGAGCCTCCAAAATGCGGTCCCAGCGGGCCGAGTTAAAGGCGTTCTTGATATCCAGGGTGGCTATTAGACAGTACTTTTTTCCACCTCTTCTCCATCTCTTTCCCGAGATAGCCTCTCTGGCGATGTTGGTAACGAGTGTCACGGCATCGATGGTTGATCTCCCCTTTCTGAACCCGAATTGGTTGGTGGAAAGTTTTGGCTCAACGTAGGGCTCCAGCCTATCTGCTATTATTCTTTCAAGGAGTTTTTCCGCAGAGTCCAACATACAGAGGGGACGATATGATGACGGTTCGTCTGGAGGTTTCTTTCCCCCTTTAGGGAGGAGCACAAGCCTCTGCTTTTTCCACTTACTCGGGAAAACCCCCTGCTTTAGGCAGGTCTCATACATGTGTAGAAACATGTCAGGCCTATTGGCTATGGCGCATTTTAGCGCGATGTTAGGTATGCCATCTGGACCGGGAGCCTTGCAGTTTTTGAGCCGCTTGCATGCGCCCATCAGCTCATTCATAGTCACTGATGGTATATCTTCGTCCCTCACCTGCCACGAAGGATAAGCGGGTAGCTCAGGCTTCGTAGGAAACAAGTGAGTGACAATGCGGTGCAATGATTCGGGGCAGTTCGTTGATGTCATGGGAGGGGCCTTAATTTTATGCATCACGATTTTATACGGTTTTCCCCATGGATCTTGATTAACTTCGTCACACAACTCCTTCCAGTAGGATTTCTTGCTTGAGAGAATTGCTCTTCGTAGTTGTTGTCTTTTGATCTCATAGTCGAGCCTTAGTTCTTCTGTTGTGACCCTGTCGCGTCTCCGTGCTCGTTGATGCAGCCTTCGTGCTTTGAGACACTCTCGTCGGTGTTGTGAGATCGTGTCGTTCCACCAGTAAACTGGTGGGCGGCTGTTGTTGTGCCGTCTCCTTGGCATGGAAGCATCGCAGGACTTGACAACGCTTGTCATTACCTCTTTGGCAGTGGCTTCTGCGCTTGTTGCTATTGACAATGGTTCCTGCTCCATAACCAAGGCGAATGAATCAGCATCGAAAGCATTTTTGTTCCAACCGACTGGCTGTGGCCTCGCACGACTGACACACAATCTTCGTTTGGGAGTGGTGTTGATTTCCCATATAATAGCTTGGTGGTCGCTATTAGTAAACTCCTCATCGACCCGCCACTCACAGCCCCCTTTAATTAGGTTGCTGCTAACGAATGTCACATCGATAATGGAGCTGGCTGTGCCTTTGCGATATGTGCTTACGGCTCCTGTGTTGAGGAGTACCAGGTTGAGCGAAGACATGGTCTCAAGGAGAGCTCGTCCCCTCGCGCTCGTTTCCCGGCTTCCCCAGTCAATTGCCCAGGCGTTGAAATCTCCTGCGATGGCGACCGATTCACGCTTCCGTACATCCTCCGCCAAGGTGTCCAAGAATAACTCGAACTCCTCGAGCTGTGCACTAGGAGGTGCATAGCAGCTATAGAAGTGAACCCCTCCCACTTTGGCTCTCACAAGACATTGTTCGGGGTATTTGGGAGTTGTTGGAACGGAAGTTTACCGCAAGCCCATATCGCTGCTCTGTCCGTTGTGTCATTTACCCAGGACGGGGTGTCGAAGTTTTTGTACTGCTCGCAGATTATGGCTACGTCGCAATCCAATTCCCGCACCCGCTGTACCAGTAGGTCTTGGGCTGCTTCGCAATGATTGAGGTTGAGTTGCAGTACTTTCATTTACGGGCTTGTGCTGCTCTCATCGCCTGTTGGTAGATCGGACATTTCCAACTACCCGCAACATGCCGGCAGTCTGACCTACTATCTTTCTCTTTGCAGAGTAAGCACTTGGCAGGTTGTTGGCAAGCCGAGGCATTGTGACCGGCGCATCCGCATCTGTGACAACAACTGCTTCGATCAGTCTTGCCTCTGCACGCCTGGGCGTTGTGCCCAAAGTGCCAGCATTTGAAGCACCGTCGAAGGCTGATCCTCTCGCGAACACGTACTGTGCCCCACGCGAGTTTCAGCTTTCCAAGTGCGATGGCTTTCTTGGCCTGGACTTCTGGGAGACAAACAACTGCCGTTTGTGTTGATCTATATGCCCGTCGAAGTGATTTCACTGCCTCCTCAGTGATCTCTGCCAGGCCGTCGATATTATCTTTGAGCAGGTTTACTACGTCTTCCTTGGTACTGATCTCGTCCAGGTCTTTAATTTCAATCTCGATTTGCGGTATTCGAGATTGTACAGTGGCCCCGCTTGGGAGCTTATTCTTGATGGCGTTACAATAACGCTCCATCTCCTGAGCGTCTGCCTTCGCGAATAACAATAGGAGATCTCCCTTAGCTGTTCGTCGGATCTTATTGACTTTTTTGCCTATATCCTGCAAGGTGGGATCATTCTTGATACCTCGCAAGATATCTGCATGGGAGCTCTTCTCGCCTCTCTTTATAAGCAGCGTACAATGTGGCGCTGGTTTTTGCTTATTGGTCCTCGAGGCCTTTTTCCTCTTTGCCACTTGCCAGTCAGTAGACTGGTTTGAAGGTTGGTTCTTGGTCTGCGGTTTAAACTTGGATTTTAATCCATTGTTTCTCTCCGCTTCTGAATTGACCACCCTACTTGTTGTTGCCTGGGTGGTTTGCCCGATGTTCTGGCAACCTTCTTTACCGGGCTTTAGCTTGCTAGCTAGCACCGGTTTAAGAGTTTTTGGTAGTGGTGCCTTACTTGATGAGGCTACTGAAGGCGAGGCCTTCGGTGGCGAGGTCCTTGCTACAGAGTCTGCCGCTAGTGAGGCTACTTTTATTGAAGCCGCCTGCTTTGGGGCCGCCGGTGTTGATGCAGCCGGTTTTGAGTTAGCTGCTTTTGAGGCAGCCGCTTTTGGGACCTCCTTTTGCTTTTCACCTTGTGTCTGAGTGTTTGACACCTTTACTGGCGATGTCTGTGTTGTAGCAGGTTTCGCTACAGGAGACGGCCGCGTCGTTGACGTCAGATATTTGTCATATTCTGACTTAATGGCGTTTGCCAGTTTCTTGATCTCATGATGTACATTGTGCCTAGGCCCAATGAACTTCAAGAGCTCATCGATCTTTGCTCCTAATTTGTTTGGAGCGCCACTCTCATTTGTTGCCCTTTGGGGCACGTCAACTCCACTATCCGCCTTTTGGAGGACTTGGCTGAATAGTGTCTTGCTGCCAGCTCTAGTTTTAATGGTCGATGTTGTACCATTAATAGTTTCTTTCTTCTTGTTGTCACTATGTGACGGAACCAGTGATAATTCGCTCCCCCCAGAATCCGTGGAGCGTGCACCGGCCACCGAGGCTTTCACTCGATCGGAACCGGTGGTGGGATTATCCTCTGCAGAGGTACCCACCTGGGGTATTAAGTTGACCTTATCACCCATATCCATGAATGGTTTATTTTCGGGGTTCCTTCCCCTATCTGATTTTGGTCCGCCCTGAAGAAATCCTCAGTACTCCCCATTGCTGGAGAGCGTTCCCCTATCCGCCACCTGGGGAGGCGCCCGGTAGTGGACCAACAACCACCCCGGGTGTGTGTAGGTGTGTGTGTGTGTGTGTGTGTGTAGGTGTGTGTGTGTGTATCTGTGTGTGCGTGCTTGTAAATTGAAAAATAGGGCGAAGTAAAATGATAGTTATAGAGTTGGATTCACAAAATATTACGAATAAATGTGATATTGGGTGGTAAATAATCAGTTGCATACACAAGATCGTTGAAATATAAGGTGGAATAGAATTAAAGTTATAAAGGGTGGTTCAAAAAATGTTGTATTGAGTGACACATAAGTACTGACGTATACAAATTGGCTGAAATAAGAGTGGAGTAAAACTGTAATAATACAAAGTGGATAAAAAAAAAATAAAAAATTGTTAAATAAGCAACGAAGTAACGATATTTGAGATATAGGGCTGAGGGTTCAAAAATGCTATAAACAGATGCATATACAGACGGTTGAAATATAAGCTAGAGTGGAAGTATAGTTATACAGGGTGGTTAAAAAATGTTATATAGAGTAGGTTATACTTGAGATATGGGGCGAAGTAAAATTATAGGTATAAAGGTTGATTTAAACATTAACAAAATAGAAACACTTAATAGGGCGGAGAGGATTAATACTTATACATACACGGCGGTTGCAACATCGTGTGGAGTTGAATTCTCGTCGTACAGGGTGGATGAAAATTGATAGACAATTAATTTTTATTGGGTGACCAATACACAGAATCATATATAGGGTGAATTAGAGTTACACTTATAGAGAGTGGTTCAAATAATAAAAAAAAACAAATGAAAAAGTTAAAAAATAGGAGCAAAATATAGAAAAAAAATACAAAAAGAGGGAGAAAGAGAGGGATAAGAATATGCTAAAATACTCAATAGATTGTATTTTAAATCAGATCAAAAAGAATATATGTCCGAAAATAGTGATTGATTGCACAGGGTTTCTAAGCGGATGTTATTTTAAGCCAGTTGAAGTCGGTTCTTTTTTAAATATAAATTATTATAATTACACTTTTTATTTAGATGGTTTCACAGTACCTGGTATTACATTTTGACTTAATGGTTGACTTCATTCCCACTCAGGAATGCTCGGGTTGTGGAATAAAATATTTGGCAACATTACCAACAATTTGGTAAATCACTTACTGTTTCACAGAGTAAGTTCTTTGTTTTCCTCACCACATTGTTTTGTTTTAAATTCCCCACCTCGCCGCCGCAAGATGGTGGTATTTTTAATATTTTATTAAGACGTCACGCTGGTTTACCGACACCGGAAGTCTCCGCTAGGAGCCCGGCAGACTTGCGCTAGCCCAGGGACAGCTGGCTCATGTGCCCATGTTTGAATTTCGCCCACGCTTTCCTCGCCCGGCACGTGCCGTTGACCAATAGCGTGCCAGCAAACGAGGTGTGGTCACTTCCGGTAAATATAAAACTGCGACCTTATCACCTTACATGGTCGTGGGTTGCGATTATGTCACCGCTGACCAATAGGGTGCCGGAAAAAGGGTGGCGGCATAGATCCAAAGAGCCGTCTTATCTCATGATCTTGAATATGTTCCCACGACCAAGTTGTAAGCCACCCCTGCTAGTATTTTTCCGTAACAGGTACAACCGATTCCAGTTCCAGTTTGGGAATATTAATCAATTTAAGGTAACTTTTCGGTTTTCTTTGGTCACAGGACAACTAGAATGTTGGGTAGGACACTACCCTGTGTAATTGTTACGCCAGACAACAATTTAATCAATTCTTCGTCGTTTCTGATGGCGGGTTGTAGGCGGGTCTTCTTGTTAGTTAAAAATGTCTCGGAATTTTTCTTGGGTAAGACACCACCCTGTGCAATTGTTACGCCAGAAACAACTTATTCAATTCTTCGTCGTTTCTGATTGTGAGTTGTAAATGTCTCGGAATTATACTGGTTTTCGTTTTATCACGTGCAGCATTATCGGACCACCTCCAAAATTTCAGCAGCCAAATACTCCATAACAGCTGCTAAATATACTGGGGCAGCCGCGCCGACGCGTTCGGCATAATTTCCTTTCCTCAATAAACGATGAATACGCCCTACCGGAAACTCTAAACCATCACAACTGGATCGATGATTTCGCCTTACCTTTAACTTTGCCACCTTTTTCCACGGCCAGACATATTGCTTGGTTACGAATTAAACACCAAAAAACTAGACAATGCGATAGTGAAGACAACTCACTGCTTCGAGTGTGCGATTCGTCCCTGTTACAAATACCTGTTCCAGTAATCGAAAACGCAGAAATTAGTTTCATTCGGCCATTATAATTAACTATCACAAAGTAACGCCACAAATTGAATTTTTTAGATTTTCCCATTATCATTTCCTTTATCTAACAGATGAATCTTCCAAACCGAATTCATCAACATCAATTAGCCCTTGTTTCATTCAAGGAATTAAGGGTACACCTGATAATAATTCACAAATGAACTCACGTGGGCGTCAAATCCCCCCGGTTTTCTTCAGGAAGATGAGATATAAATAACGAGGAGGAACGAGGACGAACGCAGGTAGAGTGGTGTTTCCTTCGAAAACGATCTGTATGCATAAATTAAGCCCGTTGAACGTTCCAGAAAAGCATCGCCGGCATTGCATAGTTCATGAAAGCCTGTTTCCGGTCCCATTTCTCTCAGGATTATTCGGCATTATCTCACCTGCAAATCCACCAACCGACGCCGTACGGCGAGCGTACGCTTTGAATATTTTATGTGTTCCAACACCTTTTCTATGTATTCATCCTCGCTCGGCCCTTCCCGCATACAGATCGAAATGACGGTTTACTACTACACCTTGCGACTGCAAAAAAGAGAGCGCCGGATCCTCACTTTTTGGTTCATTAAAGCTATTGCTGGAAAGTGAGCGATTAGGTTGTTAGATGGGATAGAAAATGGGATAGGCGTGTGTGCTAAACCGTAATCGCTTCGCACCTCGTTACGCTATTAATTTGGGTATTAGCTTAGTTACAAACTAAATACGAGTATTATTTTTGTAATCTGTAGACAATAATATGATAAGATTCTTCTAAATAGAATTAATTGTTAAAAAAACTTATTAACATGTAAAAATGCTGCGAGCCTGTTCCTATGTTAGAAATCCTAATTAAGTAACTTTACCGACACTGAGATATCAAAGAAAATGAACAACATACCAGATTTTCAAAGTTTTACAATTGAAATATACAGGGTGTCCCACGGTCGATAGTACTTTAGACGTTTACAGAAATCGGAACATGGGATGTTTCTGAAAATTTGGTTACCTAAATAATTGATGTAAAATATTTTCATACGATTTTGCCGCCTATACCATGCCATACATTTTTGATATTTTAAATGAGACACCCTGTATATGATGGATTCGTAATTACTTTCTGATTATTGTTTCTTAATACTTTCCTATGCCTATCCCTAACGGTTTTCTAGTTATTAATGGTTTTCTATATTTTTTTGTTCAAAACATCGCTCCAATTAAATATTTGTTACGGCGCCATTTGAATTCATAGAAACTTAAAATGTATTAGTCTGGAAGAGATAAGTTTGTTCTATGTTATACAGGGTGTCTTAAAATTCGCGAATATATTGCTAGATACAAAAATGTTAAAAAGTGATTTTTTAAATGGAATACCCTGTATATTATCAACTAACCTGAAAGGTATGGAGTGAAGAGTGAAAGGAGGATAAACTTATATGGGAATAAAACTGAAAAAGTGTCCAGCGGACGGTTTCAAATAAGAAGTTCAAGAAATGACCAGAATGGCGCAAGTGTGACCACAGGGTATGTTATGAAGTTAATTGTCAACGGATTGAAATATACAAATCCTACATTTAGAAGTGAAGCGGCTGAAAAATTGAGAATGATGTAAAATTATTAGTAAAAATCGTAAATAAAACGTAGAAAATCTGTTGTGAACTTCTCTTTGTAAATGGTTGTCTCCGTTTTTTGTAATCTCTGCAAGTGATGAGTTTATAGTGTGTTAATTGTGATATAAATTAATAAGCGTGTGCCCCAGTTCTGACTTTTTATAAAACAGAGTGATTTTATAATTGTTATTTTCTTATAAAACTTTTTGAAACAGTTAAACATTGGGAAAAAATTTTATATTTGTAATATTTTTATACTTATTAACAAATAGATGTTGGTGAATTAGATGTAAATAAAAATTATTTATTTTTACATTCTTGTGTTCATATTACATATTTAGTTTGAAAAGTTGGCGATTCTAGTTCCTTGTTCACCTTTCTCTGGATAACAGGTAATTAACAATTCTTTTCATCACTGAATAAACTGCTATAATTAAGTTATCTCTTCTGTTATCATTATGGAACAAATTTCACTTAGTTTATTTTTCAATGATTCTAACATTTTCACACACTGGTTTTCCATATATTTTTTCTTGTCTCCATTAACTACAATTAAATGACTATTTTTGGCTTCTTTCTGCTGTAGGTCTATTTTAAATATTTCCAAAGGTACGCCTGGTGAATGGCCCTGGAAAAATATCTTCAGAAGTTTGTTGAAGTTCTCGATGGACAATGCCATAATCAGTTTAGTAATTATATAATAATGGGTTCTTCAGAGTTTAATTTGTGTAGGATATTTATCTTGACTCCTAAAAAAATGTACAAATAAAATTTTGCTTGCAAGTCATTTTCATCTATGTACAATGTATTTCATTGACTGAATACATTTATTAATATTAAATACAAATTTTACCAATCATTTTAAATCTGGTTGTTTAACTATGATGTTTAAATTTGCAATTTTTGGATGTGTACTTACTTTACAACACATTTTCAAAAAAAATTCTTGATAGGTTCTGTTCTAACTGCATAAACTCTTCTTTCCTATTAATAATTAACCAATCTTGAGCGTCATTTTTTGGTTTTAATGTTAGCTCTCAGGCATGTAACAAAACCATCTTTTCTTATTTACCCACACATTTTTGGTTGGTTTATTTCGCAGATCATATGGAGAGAATATTTTGTGGGAATATAACTAACTGAAAATAATTTTCAATTTAATCATGTCAGTAATACTACATTTATAACAAGTAAATAAAAACTTTACAGCATTTATTTTTAGAAATACTTACTGATGTCATTATAAAAAAACATATTATAATCTACTGTTGTAATTTGTAAAATGTATAGGTTAGAATTTTCAATTGTCTTTTAAATGTTATTCTACGAACAAATTACCCCGTCGTCCCAGTGGCGCCCCTAAATTGATACCCTTTTGTGGACACTTTTTGATACACAGAGTGTGTCCTCCTTTTACTCAACACTCCATACTGAAAGGCAATCAGAATCCCTTTCGGAACTAAAATCAAGTTTGTGTAAGAATTGGATTATTTTGGGATATTTATCTAGATAACCTTAAAATGTTTGATGACAAATGTCATTAGTAAAATTTTGACAATGAGTTCGATACATTTGAACGTATCATAAGAAAAGTTACTCGAAAACGATTAAATTGGAGGGAAATAACTATTCAATAGAAGTTTTTCTTAATCTTTTTCTGATTTATGGGACAATGTAGCAAAATTGCAGAAAATTCAATAAAATGTACCTCGATTTATAAAAAATGAACAAGAGAAAGTTTCTAGGATTGTAGTATAATTTCATTAATTATGAGTATAAAGTAAAAAAATCATTTTCTGTACTTTTTATAGCCACTATGGGAATACGCTTGAAAATAGGGTAGAACGTTTATGATGTTGTCGTCGAAAAAAGAGGAGTTTGGTTTGCTCCTTGATGATACATACCATATTCTCACATTCAATGGAACCCCCTCACAAAAAATATCCCAATTTCTACAGAATAGGTACATACATACAGCCTTCTAAACTAACAACAATTTATCTAGACATACAAAAAATAACAAGACTGACAAAAATTCTAACTCGGGAGTTGCCCCAGCTTCTATATAATGGTCACACTGGAAGATCTTTCAATTCAACATGGCGCGAACACACCAAGGCTTTGGAAAATCAACAACACAATAAATCTACATATGCAGACCTCTTATTAAAAAAAACATATACCTCAAAATACATTCCAAATTTTACATCTACAAAACAAAAGTAAAAAATTATATCTTCTTGAATCCCTGGAAATCAACAAAAACCAAAATTCTCCGAATCTCTTCAATGATCAAACTGATACTAATCCGTCTCTCTTAATTAATCTCAAAATCCATTTCTAAATAATAATATATTATATTATCCATAACTGTTGTCAACAATGTTTCATAAATGTATTATTAATCTGACACCCCGCCCACTTCCTCTGAAATTCCCAACAATTAAGACGACACCTTATTTTATTACTCCTACCTTTAGTTTCTTTGTTAGAAAATAATTTTAGCATTCATTATATTTCTGAAGAAACCATACTTGTTGAACCATAGGTCAAATGAAAATAAGTAAATAGTGAAAATTTAACCAAGTGTTTAGTGTTTTTAAGTAATCTTTCAAAGTCGAAGGAATTTTCAAATCAATTGGATTTATGACATTTAAGTTGACACTTCCTTTCAAGCCCAAACAGTAATTGGGATAATTTTTCGATATACACCGATTCGAAAACAAATTAAAATAGGTACTACTTTTCTATTAAAAATTGAAGTAATCAGGTAGAATCCAAATTTTCGTAAATAAAAGAAATTAAGCATTTCTTGTATATGCAGTTTAGTTTTATGTTATCAGTGTAAATGTTATTATACTACTTCCTGACAGACCCTGTATGTCCAAAGAAACTAAAAAATAATTATGAGCATATAACAGAAGACAAGTTATTTCAACGAATTTTCATCAAGTAGGTGCTTCGCTTTTTATGGCAGCTAGTATATTTCTCAGAGGATCTAAATTTTGACATAGAACAAAAGCACCATTACTTGCAATCTCCCTGACATCTTACAGCTTAGCTCGCTTTTTTTCTCACATGCTCCAGAGTGTTGTATTCACGCTAAGTATGCTCGTAGTTTCACGTTTCTCTATAAAGTGAAAATGTGTGTTCCAGTCAGCCTGATAATTAACTTTTATTTACACTCTAGTAGATTTCGCTATTTCTTTCATTCTTGAGAGCGTAATGCAGAGATTTCCAGTAAAGTGAGAACGTCGACATAACAAGACACTTAAACCGATATAGATTCTATTCGCTTTTTCTTTTTAGTATAATTTTTTGAAAGGACTCGTCGTTAGCGAAGCCACTTCTGGAAAATCGTTCGGCGTGTGAAAATGAAATGGGAGAAATGCGTTTTAAAAGGGTGTCACGAACCATACTTGCGTTTATCCATGTGTAGTACTATTGTATTACTGTATACACACTTAACTTTCTAGTGTTTAGATTATATCAGCAACTCATTAAGGTTATTTGTGAGTTACTCGAAAAAAATGGGGGATTTTTTTAGTGACTAAACAAGTGATAATTTTAGGGTTATAACGTAATTTCTGACAATTTTGACATTGGCATTTTTGACAATTTTCACATATTTAACGCTTTTGACATTTTCGAAATTTTTTAACATTAGAGATATTTATAGACTTTTTTTGATATTTTTGCCAATTTAATCATTTTTGGCATTTTTTTATTTCCATATTTATGCTGACGATGAAATTTTTACATATTTCTATTATTTTTGATATTCTTCATGCATATTTACTTCATTCATTTTTATCATTTTAGATGTTTTGAACCAATTGTCGAAGCACTTTTTCCACTCTGATTGAGGTATCTCCAAAACATGCATTCTAAAAGCAGCAACCGCTTCTTCAGGTGTCGAAAAACGTTGACCTCTCAGTTTGTTTTTTACGTACGGGAATAAAAAGAAGTCACGGTGGATGACTCATCAAATCGATGTTTTGAGTGGTCAAAAATGTAGTTGTTTGAGCCGATGTGTGAGAGCATTGTCGTCTTCGGCGGTTGGTTTTCCTCATTTCTTGGAAGACAACTGGCAAACAAATGGTTGTGTACCACTCAGAATTGACTGTTCTGTGCTGTTCTAGTGGTACAGTTGCGATATGTCCAGTTTTTCCGAAAAAACAGGCGATCATTTGCTTGGAGGTGCTTCGTGCGCGAACAACTTTTGTTGGATTCGGCTCATCTTTAAACACCCATACAGTCGACTGCTGTTTATTTTCGGGCTCATACACGTAAATCCACGATTTTTTGAGCTTTTCTTTAGACCAATCGACACGAGCCTTTTTTTGAACGATTGACAAATTGTGTGGGATTCAACGCGAACAAATTTTTTTGACATTCAAATGTTTATGCAATATTGAATGTCTGTTGGTCCCACTAATATGTAAGGTTGACTCAATCTCACAATAGGTCACATGACGATCTTGCAATATCAGTTCGCGCACAGCATCAATGGTTTCCGGAACAACAACTGTTTTGGACGACCTTCACGAAATTCGTCTTGGAGTGAACTACGACCTCGATTGAATTCACCATACCATCAATAAACAGTGGTCCTTGATGGAGTTTCATCGCCAAAAATTAAATTAAGTTCATCCATGCACTCTTGCTGACTTAATCTACGTCGAAAGTTGTAAAAAATAATCGCACGAAAAGGTTCACGATTTAATTCCATTTTTTGGCCGGGATGAATCCTTTAAGTTACTGTAAACAACACATAGCGCTCGTATGTGAAAACGTTCTGAGTACGTATAACCTCAAAAATGTCAAACTTTACGATAGAGCTGTCAGTTGTCAGATTGCAACACTAGGGTTGTCCAATCCCGAAATATAAAAGGCAGCCCTCGTAATAGTTTCATGATGTTTGGTAAAAAAATATTAACATTTTGAGGTTTCTGTTAATTTTGACAATTTTTGGAAATTACTTTCATTTTATAAATTTATTCACTTGACAATTTTTATATATCCGAGATTTTCTAGAATTTTGAGACTAATCAAATAGAATGTTAAAATAAATATCATTAAAAGTGAATACCTATCTAATTGTACCATTTGGTGTTACTCAAGGTATTATAGTTGGCCCACTATTACAGGAATATTATTTCTAACGAACTTACCTAAACTTAAATGTCAGTAGAACAGAACTTATTACGTTTGTAAACAACAACAATAGTATTCCAGCAAGATGTGGTGTCACATGTTGCAGTCAAGTCTTAAAAAGGGTTGAAACTAGTGATGGGATCATTCGAATGAAATATAATCGATCATTCGATTATGAAATTCACTCGAGTATTCCGATTATGTAATCAAAGTATTCGAATGAAAAATAATTGAATATTTAACTCGAAAAATTGACAGAGCGACGTGGACGAGCGATACTACATTCGAGTTATAATCCGACTGATTTCCTTCCTTTTTTTGCCATTCGGCGTTCATATAGAGGTACTCTCGTTCGTTCTCGCTCTTATGCAGTCGCTTGTTTATATCTTTTATTAGACAGAAGAAATATGTAAATATTTATTTATTTATTCTTATTTACGAATAACCCCATTTACATAAAAAACAGAACAAAGAATTTAAAGAAAATAACATTAAAACTAACGCTAATTCTAAAAACACAAAACACACAAAAAACATAAATCTAAGTTTATACAAAATAAAAAATAAAATATAGTTACTTAAAATTAAAATTATAATCAAGATACATGTAGTCGCGAACAAAAACAAAACAAACGGCAACATTAAATATTATAGAACAACGAGCGCTTGATTATCCTGATGGAGTTGTAAAACAAATCGATATGTGAGGAGTTCTGATTGCCTGTACGCAATAATCCATAGTTAGTTCTATGAAATGACACATTGAAGAGTTCTGAAGAACGAGTTCTCATTGTCATATTCAAGGATATTCTGTCTAGTAAGCAAGGGCAGTCAAGTTCACCTGACAACAACTTGTGTAGGAAACAAATGTCAGCTATGTTACGCCGATTTTGCAAAGATTGTAAATGCATTTGTACTAAAATATCACTATATTGATAATTGTCCCTGCTCAAACCCATTTTAAATGCTACTATACGAAGGAATTTATTTTGAACTTTCTCAATGTTATCTATATGTGTGTTATAGTGGGGGTTCCATATGACAGAACAGTCTCCAGAATAGATCGTACTAATGAACAATATAATAAACGAATCGTATTATGAGAAAATGTTTTAGATGAACGATTGATAAAACCCAAAACCTTGTAACTCTTGGTAACAACTAGATCAATGTGTCTACGAAAAGTCAGAGTATTATCGAAAACGACACCAAGGTCACGTTTCACTTACTCGCTGTATCGTTTGTGAATTAATAGCGTATGAAATGATTATAGGTTGTGAAATTTTTGCAAAAGTAATAATAAAACATTTATTGATGTTCAGGTCAAGATCATGACTAATACACCAGGCAAATAAAGAGTTTAATCGGATTGGAGTAACGTAGCATCATTGCAAGGTGCAATTTCTTTAAACAGTTTGAAATCGTCAGCATACATTAAGATATTACAATGATTAATAATTTTGCCAATGTCATTAATAAATAAATTAAAAATAAATGGTCCCGCGTGAGAGCCCTGTGGAACTCCTGAAGGCACACTTATAATCCTGGAAATAATATCCCCCACTTTAACATAATGGTATCGGTCTGAGAGATAACTCTTTGTCCACTCTAAAAGTGACCCATAAAATCCTAGAGCTTGAAGTTTGGCCCAAAGTATTCTATGGTTAACTCTATCAAACGCTTTAGCGAAATCCGTATACAAATACTGTATTTTCAGGGTACGGTGCCATTATTTCAATGACAAATAATATGAGGAATTGGTCAATGTAGTACAGATTACGAACATTATACTGTTCTTTAAATTATTAAATAACAGTTCCTTCACAAATAAATTTCAAATTAAGTGAATCTTTAAGAGAAATTTAATAGTATTATTTTAGCTAAATTTAAATGTTACATGTTAGATATTTTTGACATTGTTGGCATTTTTACATTTTGTAGGTTATTTTGGTCATTTTTTGGAATTCATTTTCATTTCATAAGCTATTGTCACTTAATATATTTCATATTTCCGACATTTTCTAATGTTTTTCAGATTCACCTACGAGTAATAATATATTGAACATTTTTCAGTTATAAATTCAATATTGGTAAAATGACGAATAATGCCTTTGCATCTCCAAAAATTATTGAAACCCATTCCCATTATTCAATAATGGAAAGTTCGCAAAATTTCCCATAAATTATTTATTAATTTACAGAATTAATATGATAATTCCCGTACCTGTATTATAATTTTTTTAAAAATACACCACCTATTTAATCCTACCGGAAAACTGAAAAACACAGTCCAACTCTAATTTATTTCCACTACTGTAACACAATTTATGTTCACAGAAACTATTTACATTTAATCTTAACTATACAATACGACCGTCGAAAACTGAATGCCTCCTATCGCCAGCTGTATTTATATATTTCTCTCCGAATTGTCTGGGAAGTGCACGAACCATCGGAAAACTCTTTCATGTTCTAGAAGCTTTAAGGTAATTCCCAGTAACGGCA
This sequence comes from Octodonta nipae, assembly GCA_034190945.1. Taxonomy (NCBI): domain Eukaryota; kingdom Metazoa; phylum Arthropoda; class Insecta; order Coleoptera; family Chrysomelidae; genus Octodonta; species Octodonta nipae. The sequence continues at coordinate 17,992,128 of CM067217.1, forward strand.
GCGGTCGGCCTGTTGAGAGACAAACATTTCGGATTCCCAGCATTATCGGAATAATGTCCCTTCCACGAATTGGTTGATGGCGGATTGCACCAGCTGTCGGATGAGTTCTCGTAACATTGGCCCCTCCGTAAGACCATTTCGTCCCGGAATGTCCTAGAATCCTTCCTGGTGTGACGATATTTGCAGGACTCTCCATTTCGACAACGGTAAGTTTGGTGGAAGTAACAGTCAACGGTCTTCGAATCTGGGCTGCGAATATTGAGACAGCATACCAGGATGTTGATGCCACTGAATCGAAAATTGTTTCCATCATACTTCTCACCACCCTCCAATTCAGTCCATCCAATCCGCAGGCTATCTTTGGGACCGCCAAAAAAAAGTAAAAACCCTCTACTGTTTATTTTAGAACACTATATATATATATATTATATATATATATATATGTTCTGAGAGGCTTCCGCGGTCATTATTATGAACTAAGCTAGGTTCCGGGTGAGAACCGCGTCTGAATTTATTAAATACCCGACGTTTCGAGTCCTGCTTTGGAGCCATTATCTAGACTCTGAAACTCTTTTTCATTTTTTGTCTCTTGATAATGGCTCCAAAGCAGGAGTCGAAACGTCGAGTATTTAATAAATTCAGACGCTGTTCTCACCCGGAACATAGCTTAGTTCATATATATATATATATATATATATATATATATATATAGCAATATTTACACCCGTATTAATTTCTGTTCCAAAGGTATTGAATTCTCCCTAATAATAATGACCCCTATTTGTCCCATTTAATAATTCAATTTTCGCACAATAATAAAACCCGCTTCGATTTATTTTATAAGACTATACATATCAAGATTTACAACCGTATATTATTTTATTTCGAAGACGTCCATTTAATATTTCATTTTCACAAAATGACGAATTACCTATTACTTCACTTAAAGAAAGGAACCAACCTGTTAATTCTCATGGCTCTATTAATTTAGGTCCCTGAAAAATTATAAAAAAAAATATTTCCCTACCTGCCCCCCCCCTGAAATAATTGAATTTTTGCAAATGAATTAATTTTTAGTTATTTGGGGGGGAAGAGTTTGTACACCAACTTTTCGCCTGTATGACATTTCTTTCCAAGATATTAAATTTAAGTATAAACACTCCACTGCCCCATGGCGTATTCAAAGATTTTATCAAAATAAAATATAGCTTGTGTTACTCGGAGATTTCTATTATTAGAAGAATTTTTAATATCGATTTCAGAGATTACCTACTATAAACAAACAATCACACAAATTTTCCCTATTTATATATTTTTATAGATAAATATTGATTGAAGTCACAACTCACATTTAAAGTCAAATTTTTTTTCATACAAAAATAAAAAATTTACAGCTGTTAAATTGTTATGTCTACGTTCATATCATTTGTTATCAGAGACAAAACAGAGTAGTGAGAACGTAGGTGTCGCAGCCAGAGTCATCGTTGATTCTACTTTTTCCGAATTTGGACGGCGTCATTTTTCGAATTAATTTATTTATATATCCAAGACCAGCATATAAACAAAGTTTTCCAACGTTTCGCTCACGCTTTTAAGGGGCTTTTTCTCACGAACACACTTTGAAACTTTTTTAAACTTGTCATAATGACGCACAAATTGTAAATGAACTAATACTTTGGATTTAGCCAACACAGAAATAATAACACAGGTCAACATTTGATCTAAGCGGGAACACGGCATGTCGTCTAGGGGTCGGTTCACCTTCATCACGTCAGGGTCAAGGGCATTTGAAGGTCAAATCGAGAGAGTTCTACCTAAAAATCTGAAAAAATTCTTGCTTATATTTTTGAGGTCACTGAGTGCGAATCCGTAGTTTGTTTGACGTTGCGCTTTTCCCGAGGAGCTATTTGAAAGTCAAATCTTGAGAGTTTTACCAAAAAATCCGAAAAAATGCTTGCTTATGTTTTTGAAGTCTCTGAATCCGAACTCGTAGTTTGTTTGACCTTGTGCTTTTTCCCAGAGGTCATTTGAAGGACATTTGAACGTCAAATCGACAGAATTCTACAAACAAATCTGAAAAAATGTGTGGTTGCACCCAAGCAACCTCTACGCGGTGACGGTGGGCAACGGATTTGTTTTACTATCCGGAGAAGTCCCTGGGTAGCGGCTTTCATGCCGTCATGGCAACCTCACAGAAAACAAATTCGAGACAAGGCTTCGGAAACCCAGAATCGGCGGCTGGTCAGGGTGCGAAAGCGGGCCCGCAGGCGTCGTCATCATGCGACCGTTGCTCTAGGTTGGTGCGACACTGGGTCAATGTAGAGTCCAATGCGACAAGTCAAAATCCATAAAAAAGTGTCCAAGGCGAGTGCCCTTGCCTTAACTGGCCGGGATCATAACCTTGCCTTAACTGGCTTGGATAAGCTAAAACAAACTATGGATTCGGACTCACAGACCTCAAAAACAAAAGCAATAATTTTTCAGTTTTTTTTTGTAGAACTCTCTCGATTTGACCTTCAAATGTCATTGACTTTGACGTGATGAAGGTCAACCGACCCTCTTATAATAATCAGTGACCCGAAAAACCCCTAGTATCCTATAAGGGACGCCGTGTTCCTGTTTAGTTCAAATGTTGACCTGTGTAATTGGCTCGCTGAAATTCCGGGCAAAAAAAGGGTAGGAGGCACTTAATAGCATTATTTTGGATTGTTTTGTGGTATTTTTGAATAGCTGCCTCGATTTTTTATTAGTAGGTAATGTGATTTATTTTGTTGATGCGATTTCTGTTGAAATGTGGATGCAGGGTTGCCAGATGGGCGAAAGTTCAAAACCTTTGTCTCGGTTGAAATTCTTGGGATTTTGGGCTTCACGGAATTTTCTGGTGAAATAATACGGAGATTTGGTCACGACTGAGGAGCTGCCGAATAGGATTTGGTGGCCCCTTTGGTGACGATGATAGCAAGCCTTTTCAAATACTGTTTGTGCTCACATAGACGGGTGTTTATAGATCGACCTGCTTCACCGATATTTTGAAGAAGAATATTTTACTTTGTTTATATGTTGGTTTCAGATATATAAATAAATTAATTCTAAAAAATGACGCATTCCAAATCCGGGAAAAGCAGAATCAGCTAAAACAGAGTAGTATCGCAAATTTCATCGCAACTGGTTGATTCTAATTAGTTGTAAAAAATTTATTGAATATCAGTGTCATATCCATTTAGCTGTAACAACCTTTGTATTTTTCACTCCTTTTTGATCTGCTTTATAAACGGTTCTAAAAACAAAAAATAATCTACTGCCTAAAGGTTTATTTATACGGCCAATTAATAATCATTTAGCGCAAATTTTCCAGCTCGTAATATAATCAACGTTATCCCATAATACCACGCAAATACTCCTAATATAAATCATGCGAGAGAGCGAGAGAGAGACGGATTTTTCGAATTAAAATTTATACCGAACTAATTTTTCGAGCGTTATTAATTCGATGCATAATGCTCCGTCCCATATCGGCCATAATAAAATTTAATTTTGACAGCTCAATACATAGAGCCAATTATTAAATTTTGAAACTTTTGATATCGCCGTCCCCGATCGCCCGTTCGATGTTCATAAATCAAAAAACAAATGAGGACAGGTACCAATAGGCTGGAACATTACGTGTTTGGACGGTCGCCTGTCCCCCAAGCCCCCTACCCTCCCCCGGCCACCGCCCTCCCCTGCCCCTCCCCGGCGTGCCTCACATGTTGTAATCAATTTCTCACATTTTAGTTTTGTTCAAATATAAAGCGACTATAAAGCCGATATTTGACAGCTGACCGGCTGCTGAATTTTTCATTTTGAGCCTTTATATAACGGATTGTTATTTCGATGGGATCAATTTGCAATTCCGCTGTTTTTAATGCCAGAGCTTATAGAGCTACTATGTAAAAATGATTTTATGCTACTGTTGAAATTATTTGAGGTACCTTTATACCTTTGAAATTGTTCAAATGAAATAGCTGTTGGATGGATAATAAAAAAATATGTCTTTGGCTGTTCATGTGTAGAAATCGATACAAAACTTGTGGTTTCTGATGAACTAATATAAAAAATAAGAACACAATACATTGTCTGTGGAATCAAATGAAGAATATTTTACGAACAACATAATTAAATAGATATCCCAGAGAAAAGCAACTATATGGGGATTTCCGAAACAACAAAAGATACAGATACTCATATGCTGTATCGAAATTTAAAATATCTACAGGGGTTCTCAAAATATTGAGAGAAAAAAAGTTTTTCGACAATTGCATTATATTCGCCATATAGTAAACAAATTTGATAAAATTCGACAGTTCTGTGTTAGACACAACGGCCAGTCGATTGACGTTATCAAATTTTTTTCTAAGCCTTCTTTCTTTTTGTAACCATAGCCAACTTTATTATTTCGTATGGCGGCCATATTGGATTTAAACGTGATTGAATAGCACATATAAAGAACCTTTCAATCACGTATAGGTAACAGGGCTATCTTTGGATGACAGAAAATGTAGATTATTAAAAAAAAAGTTTTTCACTTAGTTGGCTCTGAAAAAAATGCCGTGTTTATTGTATCTCTCTGACAAAACTTTATCATTTATTTGGATGTGTTAAGAGTTTTCAAAATAAATGTGATATATTTTTCAGTAACCTTAGAGCTTAGAGCTTTGTTTCAATTAAATTAAATATGGAAGCGTATTCAAATTGAGAAAAAGTGGATATGGTTGATTGTTCCATTTGCTACCACAGGAACGATGAACGAGTTCAAGATATATACTTTCAAGCGATATCCCGAAATACCGCAACCAAGGTTGTCAATCTTCAGAATGCTTACAAATAATTTACTTGCCTATGGTTCTTTTATACAACCTAATATACCAGTTTATAGAGCAAAATTTAACTAATTTTTTTGCACATAAAATTTAACAGCAATTCACTTGTACCAGTAACAGTTTATAGATAACCAGTGGTCGCCCAGTGGTCGAAATTCGACCCTATTTCATGAAATTGTAAAAAGTATATTTTTATAAGAAACATAAAAATGTAATCAAATATCGGTATTCGAAATATTTTTGAGAAATGAATGTCCCCCCAAATTTTTGGCTGGAACCGCTTCTGGCAAAATAGTGGATATAATAATTGGAAGATTGTTCTTTGCAACCTAAAAGTTTTCGTCATTTGCGGTTTCAATCAAGTTCAGGAATATTAAAGAAAAGAGAGGACCATTAACCCTAGGAGAACTTGAATATTTAATACATTCTTTATAGTCCGCTGTCTGACAATTTTTTACACAACACCTTTGGGAAGGTTGTGATAATAATATATTAATCAAATAATTAAATTCAGATTAAAAACAGAATACTTAATATGAAAGTTACTGTAACGCGTCCGAAAAATCAATACTGATCTACTACATAGACTGTTTTACCACTAAACAATAACAACGCTTGCATGCCACTTCCAGATGTACATGCTCTAAGAATATATCTAACGATCGCTCCCTCCATATATAATTACTCAATGTTTTGAGTTTTGACCGTCTGGCGGCGGCCGCACTGTCAGTTGTTTGGAGTTGACAGTATGGACGTAGTTTTTATTATATTTTATTTAATGAATGAACTAATATTATAAATTAATATTAGCATTCTGCACTGAAAGTCGTCAGTAGCTACTAAAAACAAGAATGAAGAAAATCGGTTCAGAGGCAGAGGAGAAAATGGTACCTAATCGTTTTGTCTTTGCCTATTTATATATAGATTATTGCTAAGATTTTAACAGCAAAGTCGTTGAAGTAAACAATTTAAAAATAAAAAAAGTCGGTCTGAGGTTTAAACCCATAGAAGTGACCTTCTGCTAAGCTCTTGGAATTAAGAATACCTCGTTTTAATATTAAATTTAATAATTTTGAGGCTCTCGGAGCGGGCAAAATTCAGCTCCTTAGCCAAGTTTCCTACTTACTTACTTATACGAAAATATATGAGTATAGTAGACAAAATGCAAAAATTGTATTTGTTTCTTGACTTCAGTTCTTTGTGTAAGAAACAGGGACCAGGTTAAATATTAAGAATCTCTTCGTTTATAGAAGATCAAAAAATTCTAGTGAATATACAAATATAACATCCAATTAATATACAATACCAGCACAAAATTTGCTTTTCGTTCTAATAAACAATTTTCTGTTTGCGATATTTTAAATCAGAGACTCGCATACTAGACCAGGGTCGATAATTTTTCAAAACCAACAAACATAATAGTAGGATGAAACCCATTGGAAAATTAAGAAAATACAACAACTATAGAAGGGAAACTAATTTACGGCCGATCTAAGGTCGGGAAATGGGACGGGTGGGGTTTTAAGGGTTTATCTCGGTTTGCGGCAAAACTAAAACTCCTATTGAAAAAAGGTAAATAGGAAAGTTGTAGATACTGTTTACACTTTTTTACATAACCTCAAAAAATTTTTGTTTTTTATTTATCTTTTCAAAAAAAAAAATTGACGAAATGGTGAAAACCCAAGGATATTTTACAAAGGATTGTTTGATCAATGTTAAAAATTTTCGCAAAAAAAAACAGCCACTTTGTGACGTATAATCGTGTGTGGAGCTTGCTCTCCAGATGCTGCAGCGCTTTGTTTGTTGACAGTTGAAGAGTTTTTCTGTTTTTTTTTCATCTGTTTAATGTAATATTAATAACAACTTAATTAGAAAAGGTTACGGTGCAAATATTAGCAGCCACTTTGTGACGTATGCTTTCGGAAAAATTTACATCTATCGAGCAATCTTTTGTAAATTATTCTTGGTGAAAACCTATATTTTTATGTCCCAAACAAACTGTATTTTTTTATATATGAATAAGATGAAAAAATAAATATTTTAAATAAAAAAATAGTGTATTTGGGACATAAAAAGGTAGTTTTCCCCAAATTTCGTGAATTTTATTTTTGGAAAAGTTAAAAATAATTTTTATAATTTTTCACATAAATTTTGAGACTATGTGAAAAAAGTGTAAACACAAAAGTTGTAGATCTGTTTATTATTTACATTTAACTTTTTTCCACAGGACTTGTAGTTTTGCCGGAAATCGAGAAAAACCCTTTTTTTCACTTTTACCATTTTCGAAGGGTTCAGCACTACGTCACAAATCAGAACACTCAAAAAAGGCATCGTTACCAAATTTATGGAGGGTAGAGACAAGGGTGACAAACTAGAACTCCACAAAAAATATCCACCTTACAAAGGTTATGGATTGTAGAAATAATTGATATTGCAAACCATCTTTTTGTAAATTCTGCAATACTTCATCTGTGAGTGTCACGTAATTACCTTCATTGGTTTTAAACATTATTTCTGTGTTAGAGTTAGAGTTAGAGTTAGAGGATCGTTACCCAACATATTCTTAATTTTATCGGTCGTTAATGCTTGTCCATTATTTGGTAAAGTCTACTGTATGATATTACTTTTAGTAGTTTCTTGATTATATTGAGTATTAAGAAAAACTTGATTGTCGAGATTCTCGTAATCTAATTCAACGAAATGCTGTCTATCTGCATGAGGAATGAAATTCTCTACTGTCGTTTAGGTGCAAGATTCTTCAATGACAAAAGAATTTGCCTCCGGTGCTGAAGCAATTTCTTTTTTCACATTTGCTATAGCTAGCCTACTCGCTTGGGCTTCTTTCAAGCAAGCCTGATGTTCCGCCTCAATCCTAAACTTACGCTTTACTTTATGAGTTTGTAAATATTACTTCTATTGTAATTTATAGGTTTCAGGTTGTTATTCGCTGGCAGGTTCGTATTAAAAGGATAAGCGGGATACTTGGGTTTCTTGGAGAGAAACTGGGGTTTCGGAAGTACAATGAGCTCACAAAAAAAAATCATGACATCCTAACCTGGGAGTTAAGGGATAACAAACATTTTACATCATTCCTTATTTACATTGGTCTGACTTAAAGCCAGGAAACTGATAATTTATAGACAAATTTTCAAAGCATTTCATTTGGAAAAGTCTGGCAGCAGCTACCAAATATTTTAAAGCCTCCTCTTCAACTACAGTTTCTCCACAATAAATATATTCTATAATTGACCTTATTACAGAAAATTCACATCCTGTAATTATAACTTGCTCTGTTGCTGGGTTCTTTTCCAGCTCCTCCCTAAAAAATGGGCTTGTTGCTGCTAAAACGATCTTATGAGCGTGTAAAATACTATTTCCGCAACAAATTGCTATATCTACTAAACTTTGATGTTCCATTAATGTACATAGTCCCAACAGTGATTTGCTGCTGATGTTTGTCAGATTGTATGCAATATCTTGCTTTGTTACAGCTCGCTTTACTCATTGTTTCAGAGTTATTTTGGTTCTGCTAAAAATTTCTCATTTCAAAAATAACATAACCTACGAAATTCAAGCCAATTTCAAAAGTGAAAAACAACGAAAACCCCTTAACGTTAAGCAAACCTTCCTTCATACGAATTAATCTAAACAAAAATTAAAACCTAATTAATACAAGAACTCAAATCCTAAATTAAACAAAAAAATAATGATGAAAAACTTATATGCATATTAAACTGACAAATTGTCCAGCTGAAAGTATTGTATAACAAGTTCAAGAGATGATCAGAATGACGCTGGTGTAGAAAGATGGTCTGATGTGAATTGCTAAATATAAAACAATATTAATGTTTAGCCATCAGTTTTGTTTTTTTTTCAAACAAGGATAATATATATATATATATATATATATATATATATATATATATATATATATATCCCCTAAATACCTATGAGATATTCTAAAAACTTGGCTCGGCGCACTGTTTAAAATCCACCTTCTTGCAACATCGGCGCCACCCTAATTTAATTCACTTTGAACGACCCGTTTTTTAACGTCTATCCAATTAAACTATATTAGAACAGATTTTTTGAAAAGTAGTCCGGAGATGCTGTTTTTAAAAAATATCTAGTTAAATATTATTCTTATAGTTTAATCTGTTATAATGAAAGTAACTTTGTTGTATATTGACGGAATATTAAATAGGTGAAATAGTTTAATTCTTCCAAAATTTCTATCCATTACTAAGAATGACACAAAGAGAGAGAAATAGAGGCAGGAAAATAACGACAGCCTGGAAGTACATCTGCTGCTCTTTTTTTGTTAATACGCAAGGGTTATATTTATTTTGGATGTTCATGTGAGTTTTCACTCCTCATAATGGTTTCTGAAAAAAACACAGATAAGTAAACTAATTGAAAATTAAATTGTAGTATCTAAGAACAGTTTGTGGAAACTGCCCGGAACACTAGTTGCCTTCTTATAGAAAAACTCTCTCGCAGGATTGACTGAGAGATAGAAGGTATACGGATTTGTCAACTAGTTTTCCTGTATGCTATGTTATGTATTTTATGTGATACTTATCGAAACGTCACATCAGATAAGTATAACACAAAATATAAAATACTTCCCAACATAGTATAAAGGCAAACTAGTTGACAAAGCCGAAGACCTACTATCGCACAGTTATTCCTGCGAGAGAGTTTTTTAAGAAGGCAACTATTGTTCCGGGCAATTTTCACAAACTGTTCTTAGATACTACACTTTGATTTTCAATTACTTAACTTATCTATGTTTTTCAGAAACTATTAACCTTAAGAACAGGACAGCAGTTCTCATTATTTTTGTACGACAGTAATTTTTTTGCAAATACATAGCCGTCACGTTTGTCGAAACCAGGTTACTTACTCAAAATAAATAAGTAATAAGCACTCGATAGTTGGTGAAAAGAACCTCTCCGAATCCTAGCTAATTCAATGAATGTTCAAACATCCCCTACAACAAAGGTTCCATTATTAATTCAATAGAGAATCTAATTCCATTCGAGATTGCTTTTATAGGAATGGACGGAATTACTCATTTTATATACTCGCCTTCGGGTACCGGCAAGGGAAATCTTGATTATGGTCGCTTTTCTACTATCTTCGAGGGAATTGCCCAGTTGTTCGATGCAAACTTAAAAAGAGGGAGGAATAATTCGATTAGGCGATAGAAAATTAACTTGAAAGTGAAGTGTGTTTTCTTTGTAGTTTAGTAATAAGCAGAGCTAATCGGAAGTGACATAATTCAGTAATTAATTTAATAATCCAACAACACTGATTTCAGAATACATTTCAAGAGGTTAAAGTGAAGATAAAACACGTTTTCGTGAAAACATGTTGGTTTTCCCGGCTAATTTTGTGTATAACTATATGTTTTACTCTTGGATTATTGGTCACTCCTTAGACCATTCTGTGATTTATCAAAGTGGGATTTCACGACAGGTGTCAATGGATAACCCATGGTCTGTTTCCCCGTGTTTATCTGAAGTTTTTTCCGAAAGTATGCAAGTGATGTAAACATCTGCAGTGGTGTGGGTGTAGACTGACTTTTTCACGCGAGCGTTTCAAATGAAACGTCCGGGAGAAATTCCAATAAACTTTTTATGCTAGTAAGCACCTTATATGACAAACATGAGCGAAATGAACCTCTAGACATCAACCAAATCTAACGTCATGTTGAGTATGTATATGAATGAAATTTCATGCTATTTTTCATATAAAAAGACAAATACAGCGGTTCTCGAGCGGCTGCTTTGTAATTTCAAGGCATTCAATACAGGGTAATTTGGTAAACTGCGTAAGAGTGACTCCTGTTGTAAAAATTATTTGGTGACCTATTTGAGGGTGAAAATTTTTTTAAACATTTTTTCAATAAAAATTGTGTTTGTATGTTCCGAACATGTAACTATTTTATGCCCCCGTCATATTTTCCTAGCATTATATTTTTATACCTACACATTTCAAGTTTTCAAGGTGAAAAAATTAGCACGGTAGGCAATTTTTGGATGAGTAAGATCTCATGATTTCGCATATAATATGAATTGGTGGTGTAAAATTATAATTTTTCTTTCAAAATATGTTAGATGGTCCATAAGAGTTGCTAAGCAGGGTATGGTTAAAATATAGCGTCAAATAGAAAAATAGAATTATAGTATAGTTATAAAAAAGAGAGAAAAAAAGGGAACCCTATAAGAAGTTGGAAATTAATGATAGCTGACATACAGGGCGGAGTAAAAGTATTGTTATGCAGGGTCGCTAAAAAAATTTAAATAGAATGTTATACCTATAGGGTAGCTTTACAGGGTGGTTGCAATATAGGATGTACTGTCATTATAATATTGTATTTGTATGGTCCGAATATGTAACTATTTTATGCCTCCGTCATATTTTCCTTGCATTACATTTTTATAGCTAGACATTTCAAGTTTTCAAGGTAAAAAAATAGGCATGGTAGGTAATTTTTGGATGAGTAAGATCTCATAAGAGTTGCTATGCAGGATGGTTAAAATATAGCGTCAAATGTAATAATAGTATGGCTAGAAAAAAGCGAGAAAAAATAATTGTGTAGGGTACCCCATAAGCAGTTGGAAATTAATGATAGCTGACATACAAGGCAGAGTAAAAGTATTGTTATGCAGGTCGCTAAGAAAATTTTAATAGAATGTTATACGTATAGGATAGCTTATTAGCATTTGCATTTACAGGGTGGTTGCAATATGGGATGTACTGGAATTATAATTATACATGGTGGTTCAAAAAAATATAACTGGTGGCCATAAACAAATGCACATACAGGATAGTTGAAACATATGACGGTGTGAAATTATAGTTATACAGTGTGATTTAAAATATGTTATATTTGGTAGCCTATAAAAAGTTGCATATATAGAGTGAAGCGGAATTATAGTTATACAAAGTGTTTACAAAAATGTTACAATATAAATAAAATAATTTGGAAACAAAAATGTTTGTAGAATGGCCAAAAGCGGTCGCATATACAGGGTTGTTGGAATATGGAATCGAGTGAAATTGTAGAAATTAAAAAAAATGTTAGAAATAAAAATTTGGATGGGTTGTAGTAACACCATGTAAATAAGAAATGTAAGAAAAAAATATTATATTAGGGGAGTTTAAATTAATTTACATAGCAAATATCCGATTATTTGGATATACATATGTACGTTTATGATAAAACCTTGAATTTACGAGTGAAGCTCGGTCACCCGGGTACTATGTTTAAAATCAGAAGAGAGATAAAAATGAAATATTTCTCCAGAGTTTTAAATTGTTGATGTATAACAGTAAGTTTCACAACTGTTTAAATTTAAATTGACACTAGATTCATTTTCGGGGTTTATTGCCGGAGAAACTGAAAAAAGTACTGGCCATTTTCATAACTATTACAATTTCTGAATTGCCTAATGCCATAAAATATTTAAAACAATTGAAGGAGCTAAAAGAATACCCATAAAAGATGTCTAAATAAAAGACAAACTGAATATATTCTATTTTAATTACTCTCTATTACCCATATGGCTCCCACATTATATATTATTTTTATTTTTGTATAAAGAAACGCTTTTATATAGGAAATTGGTAATCATGGTAAAAAATTGTAACACCTTTTTGCAGGGTTTTTGTGACAAGTAGTGACAAAAGGTGGGAGGAGTTAAAATCAGCAGTTATTTCTCGGAAATTTTTGATGGATGTTTCCCAACAATTTACACATAATTAACAAAAACTCCACACAATAACTACTTATGTAGGCATTAACGAATTACATATACACCGAAGAACTACAAACTTTGTTGTTAATTGCTATAAAGAATGAGACGTCTTTTAGACCCTCCAACGTTTGGGAAAATTGAAAAAAATTACCCAAGTTCAAAATTCATAAACACAAAGTAAAGATGCTATGATTAACATTTTGCAGACAACCAGATTGACAGATTATTTGAGGGCATTATTTAAAATATCGGGACTCAGACAAGGGGACACCATATCAACAACTCTGATCAACTAGGTTCTGGAAACAATTTTAAGAACAGGTACGGTCAAGGAGGAACAATACTTAAGAACCAACATCAATGCCTAGCTTTTCCGGATAACGTAACTGTATTAGCAAAAGTAACAAGGAATTAATAAGCTTGATAAGAAGTTATGTGGTAATAAGAGCCACCGAGAGTAACACGGAATCAGAATTAAGGATGGAAATAGGGATGGACAAAAATACAGTTACAAGAGGATTAAAAATATTAACTATTTGGGGGATAGATAGGAATAGAGGAAGCAGAGATTAAAGCAAGGATAGCAAAGGAAAGTAGGAAGTATGAAATGCTGATGTTTTTATTGATAATATGTAAATATATTCCAAGAAAAACTAAAGAAAGAGTAGATAGAACAGTAATTCGAGCGATACTAACATATGGAATATGGGTCCATAATAAAACGGAAAAAGAGACGATTGAAATGGGAAAGGAATATGTTAAGGAACATTTACTGATGCATAAGAATGGAAAGTGGGTGGAGGAGAAGAATAAATTTAGAAGTGGAGAATATATATGGAGATCCCAAAATATCTAGAGAGAAGATGCCAAAAATAATCATTAATAGAAAACCCATAGGAGCGAAAAGAACAAGACGACCTCGGAGAAGATGGCTGGACAATGTGGGAGAACATTTGCGGAGAATGGGGATAGAGCAGTGGAAAGTCATGGCTGCCAACAGAAATGATTTGAGCAGTTAGTTAAGAAATTATTGTACATACTGTAAATATAATATATACGTATAATGTAATTATACTAGTTTATATGCTCTAGGCCAGAATCCAACCAGAATTCCCTTAAATTGAGGTTTTATAAGTCCTGCAAGAATTTTTCAGAATGTATTCGTACATTCAGGAGGAAACATTAGTTATGCTGACCTTTGTCTGGACTGGAATTGAAACAACAGTGTACAAGGAAGGCTACACAAACAGAGTTGTACCTACACTATAACTCTAACCACTCATCAACAACGAAAACTGCCATCATCAAAACATTGCTCCATAGAGCCAAAAATATTTGCAGCACATCAGAGGCCCTCAGAGAAGACCAAATGACACTTAGAGAAGACCTTTTGACGAATGGATATCCGGAAACCATAATTAACAAGACATTTGAACAACTGGAGAAACCACCTAGGCAGGAAGACGAAACCACGATAGCAACTTATTACTACCCTACACTACAGGCTTGTCGGAAAAACTTAGATATATTGGACATGGATACGGAATCAAAATGGTTTTCAATATATACAGCATAACCTGTGAATGTGGCAATCTCCATATTGGGGAGACTAAGCCATCATTGGACACCAGGGCTAAGGAGCACCGCATAGCTACTCAAAGGGGAAAGTTAACAAAGTCTGGATTAGCTAATCATGGATGGACTGAGCACCGTAACATCAACTGGGACCAGGCAAGGGAGTTCACAAGAAGGAGCACTGGTATAAGAGAAAATTCATCGAAAAGGCCTACATAATCTCTAATGGGAATATAATTAGTGAGCCCAGCCTCCAAATTAAAAACGTTTGGAGACCTTATCTCGAGCCATTCGCTTGGTAGGGCGTACACGTACGCTGATTGGATGAGTCAGGGGATTAAGCGACCCAAAGAGAATGACCGGTAAAGGTTATAAATACGACGTTTAATCTGAATTTCCCATCATTTACCTGATGATGATAGTAGATTCAAAGCTATTGAAACGTTGTGAGATTAAACATTTCAAGACGATGCAAGTCCAAAGAAACTTTGAGGAAGTAGGAACTAGTTTTGGTATCCAAGAAGAAAGTTCATCTAGATGTTTGTTATTCGTTAAGCAATATTGTTTATTAAGGATGTTGGTATTGGTTTGGTAAATAGTTGATATTTATGAACTTATTTATCTGAAAATTGGCGACATTAGGAAATTGTATGATTTTATTTTTAGCAACTGTAAATCCTTTTATAGCTTAGATGTTTCGAAAGAACTTTATTTATCTTTATACGCTATTGATTTCTTTGAAATGTGTTATAATAGAAGAGTCAATGAGAACTGTTTATGAAATAGATTTAATCATGATTGATTTTTCTTTAAAGGAATTACAAAATGGATGCTATTAGTTTATTGTGACTAATATACTTTTTTCTTTCGACCTTTCGTATTTAGTTGGACTAAACGTTATAAAACTAAGCTCCTATATTGTGTATAACTGAAAATTTTAATAACATTTGTAGTGAATACTATCTTTACAACTTATTTTTGTTGTTTGAGTAAAGTAACTTATTTAAACAGTTTGCGAATTCTTTGTTAGAAAATTTTATGTAATTTGTAATTGTTTTTCGAAATTTGTTTCCTATATTCCTTCCTTTAAATTTTTATTATTAAATTAATATTATTCTATTAATAGTGTGCGCTGTTGGGAAATAAAGGTTTATAATATCTTTATGTATTTTATAATTATTTCTTTGGTTTGATTCCCGAGGAAATCTAGCAGAAAAAATATACATATTGTTGTTCTTTATATGGTAAGCCTATCTATACCGCTCTTTTCTGATTCACATTCATTCGCTACGTTCGAAAGCATGTTTCCTCCTCAGCGAACAAAACAAAAAAAACAACGGGAAATATCAACAAATCATAAACTAAAAATGAACACTTCCCGACAGCTAATTTCCTTTATCGTCAAACTTTATCTCATTCCGTAAATCAATGCGAGGAGTTGCGTTTCTTGAAAGCTCGCGTCCATTAATAGATCACAAAATAAATCATTATCACAAGCGATGAGAAACACTTCATTTCGACAGAAGAGGAGCAGGAGGTGGAGAAGAAAAAAAAAAACTAAGTTTCCCAATATACTCCATGGCAGGCATCAGGCAGTTAAGCATCCTCTCCAATTTCTTTGATAAATGATTTCCGTAAGAGTGGAAAATGAATTTAACAGCTTATCACCGATGGAACTACATTGGCCGAAAGCAATTTATGATCATCCGGACTCGGTGTTTTTTTGTAGGCGATTTTTTGCTCCGGTTGGGGGAGACCGGATGATTGAAGAATGTGACGAATCGCACATACGTGGCCCGATTAAAAGACGACCTCTTCTGAAAGGAATGTCGGCCATGGGCTGTCGGTTTTTAATTGATTCCTTTGGGAAAATTGAAATTTTGCAAGAAAAAATTTAATATAATTAACTGCTAAGTATACAAGTATTGCAGAATGATCCATGATTTTTTTCAGTAAAACCCAATCTTAGAATTCGAGGAAAAATTATATAGAGTGTGGCATGTGACAGTGGCCAATACCAACTTTCTTATTTTAAATGCAAGCCTCTGTATATTATTTATTTTTTGGATTCTCCAGAAAATTCTTCACCTATCTTCAACTGTTTCGGAAATACTAAGTGTTTTATTATAAAAATTAACATTAAAGGAGAAAATTATTTTATTTCACAAATTCGCTACATTACACTAAAAACCTATTAAGTAATACTGTTTATTTCTTAATAATATAAAAAAAAACAAAAAAAACATTAATGTCAATGTAGGAAATGATCAAAATGCTCGCCGCGAACGTCTTGGCAACATGCTAATTTGGTATAGAAATGTTACTCAAGGTCTCAGGCGTGACTGATCTAATCGCAAGCGTGATTTGATTTTTTAGGTCATCTAAGTTGAGGGGTTTAGTTTTGTATATAGTACTTTTGACATATCCCCACAAAAAGTAGTCCAAAGGCGTCAAAACATGAGATCGTGCTGGCCATTCTATTGATCCGCGCCTCCCAATCCACCGATTGGGATAAATTTGGTTCAAGTACTGCCGGAGATTGATTTCGTAATGAGCGGTGTTAGATCTTGCTGTAACATATTGTATTAAAAGGGACTTGTAGGGTTAATGATCAGGATATAAGTTTGTCAAAGTAGGCACGACATTATTTTGGAGCAGTTTTAAATATTTATCTCCATTCAAGTTGCCATCAATGAAAACATGAACTTTTTCAGGATATTACGTATGTTTCTCTGTCCTCCAGTTAGGATTCTCATTAGACCAATTGCGGCAATTTTGACGATTAACGTGACCGTGAAGTGTAAATGTGCTCTCATCAGAAAACAAAACACATTCTAATTGGATCACATTGTTATCTAAATTACTTTTATGTTTTTATGGGCAATAACACCACAATAGAAATAAAACCGATGTATATTGCAGGAATACCAAACGAAAGTCTATTCTGACTTCGTTGTCAATGGCTTTATATTTATTGATATTGATCATTGCAAAATGAAAATTTCATTTTGAAATCTACATCGATAAACATAAACTAAAGGTTCCATAATTATCATTTAGAAAACACAAAAGCTGAATATTGGATCACTTGTCTAGTTCGTCATCTGTATGCGATAATAGCAAAAATGATGAAGCAGTATGTAATATAGTTCTAGGGCACATTATGCCGAATGAAGGCAAATAAAGACTACACTGTTTAAGATTCCACAGCTGCTCACCTAGGAGCGCCACATAAAATTCTGAAGATCTCCCTTTCAAATTCTTCCAATTTGAAAGGAACTTTATGATTATATGATCTTTAGAAATTTCTGTGCTACCCTGTATATTACAAATAAAATTCTCTTAGTTACGTCAAAAATCAAATATTGTCAAATATTTTAATTTACATCTTAGAATTGTGCCTTTTTAATCCGTAGTTTCTAAACAATTGACAACGGGGTCTGATCTAGACCCCAAAACGTTTGGAATATACAGCAATTTTCTTTAAACTGTGGTGTTATTTCCCAAGAAGCACTTAGACAATGAGGGTTTATTTCCAATGTGATGAAACTTGATGAATTTATAAATTACTATTACGTATAGTCCATATGAAATATATTTTCAATTTCTATTTTGGCGTAACCCATTTTTCTCTATTTCTAACATTTTAGTGAGCTCTATTATCTTATATTACTTCAATACTAATTCGAACTAATTATAGCCAAATCTGTACCAGAGTTGCATACAAAACTTGCACATCGAGAGAATGCAATACGTTGTTACCTAACCATCGAGATTGGGTAATCCATTTAAACTGGATCGACCTGTCCTGTCTTATCAATAAAGTCGAATTAGGAAACTTAACTCTGAACAAGCAAAATTCAGTACACAACAATTGACAAGCATCGAGTAACTGCGAGTAACTTTGAAGGTAGAACGCGATCCGACGATTCGGAAGTAACTTTGCATTCTGCCTTCTATATTCTCTTGTTGTACACTGCGATCTGTCTTGTCTGTTCGTAACACAAGATTAGTCACCATGACGGGCTGTCCGAGATCACTTCTCAACGCCGAAATAGATTGCCTTGTTACGGTAATGCCGAGACGTATACATTTGCATATTGTGTGTTATTGCGGAGTGGAGTTTATTGTATGGGAGAGGCTCTATATAGTTGACAAGAGTCCTGTTCTTTTAGATTGTTACCTTTACTTTGATGAGAAATATAAATTTTGTTAATGGACAAATGCCCTTCAACATAAGAGAATAGTTGAAATTAAAGCTGCGAAGAAAGAGAGAGAGCGAAGAAAGAGAGAGAGAGAGTGAAGAAAGAGGGAGAGAGCGAAGAAAGAGAGAGACAGTGAAGAAAGAAAGAGGGAACGCAGAAAGAGAGAGCGAAGAAAGAGAGAGAGCGAAGAAAAAGAGAGAGAGAGAAAGCGCTAAGAAAGAGAGAGAGAGAGCAAAGAAAGAGAGAGAGAGAGAGAGAGAGAGCGAAGAACGAGAGAGAGCGAAGAGAGAGAGAGAGAGCGAAGAAAGAGAGCGAAGAAAGTGTGGGAGAAAGTGAATGAAGAAAGAAAGCAAAAAGCGCAACAGGAGCGAAGGGAGCGAAAAAAGAGAGCGAAGAATGAAAGTGGAGAAAGGGAACGAAGAAAAAGAGCTAAGAACAATAGCGAAGGAAGAAAACAAAGAAAGAGAGCGAAGAACGAGAACGGAGAAAGGAAGCGAAGAAAGGGAGCGAGAAAAAGAGCGAAGACAGCGAGCTAAGAGAGAGAGAATAAAAGAGAGATAAAGAGAGGGAAAAAGAGAATGAAAGCGAAAGAGAGAAAAAGAGCGAAAATGGAACGAAAGTGAGATAAGTGAAAGGGAGAAAGAAAGAACAAAAGTGAAATGAAGAAAGAGAAAGAAAGGGAGGAAGAGAAAAATCTTTTATTTTTCTTCTTAGGGACACTTTTTTTACAGGGTACTTGGACCGCTTTGGTTCATCGTCTTAACAAATTTTGGCTTATAAATCGTTGTGAAATTATATTTTTGCACAGAAATTAGATTTTTTTTGCTTCTTAACAAAATGATATTCCCGATCTCTGTTACCCCTTCCAAATGTATAAAAGTGAATTGATTTTCAGATTCACTCATATATTTGAATTGAATCTTTGATAGCAGAATCCTCATCTTGTTATATGCCGGTTTCTTGTCAAACTACTCAATCTTAAACTCCTGTAGTTATTTCCACCAAGCTAGAAAATGCAACGTCAAAATAACAACTCTTATTCAAACTATATAAATTGTACATAGCATATCGCTCGTTTATGGGGAATAAGAAAGTTATACGAGAAAGGTACAAATACAGTTTAGTCACATCTTTGAGATCTGTAGGAGGAATAAACGGTAAAAGTTGTTCAAATCTCCAGGATGGAGGCAGTAGATTCCATTCCATTCCTATTACACTGTACATTGTTAAGTTTTCTGTTGTATTTGCAACTGTCTGGGGCGTTTTAGCAAATTAATTAAGGGGATTGAAGTGTAGGCCAATTTGATCTTTAAATCTAGACTGGTTCAACTAATTAGTCTCTATGCAAGCTGGATGATTCAGTGTTTTCTGCATAAATATGCACCTGTCGAAATCGCTGTGATAGACATGTTAAAAAATGATCTCGGGAGATCTTTTCGATACACCGGTCATGGGCCATTCGCCTAATGCCTCCAAAAAGAATTAGGCCGCCACGTCCAAACTAACAATCTGTATGGTCTGGATGCTTACGTTTCGTTCTACAAATCTTCTAGAAACACGATTTCGTCGATTTAACTTCTATACTTGTATATAAATACAATGTTTTGTAACCTAACACCAAACCCTTAATATTAATTATTATGAAGATTTGGTGTTAGAATATAAAACTTTGTGATTGTACATCTGTGTCACACCAAAGGCGCCACATCTTTTCCAGTTCTATACTTTTATTTTATTCTCAACTAACTGTTTAACTGTTGTTAACGATACCTTGGCTGAAATTCTGTACCTCGTGTTGGAAATATGTGGTTGTCAATAGGCGATTTCAGGTAGAATCAAGAATAAAAAAACAGATGTTTTAAAAGCCTAAACGACCGATAGAAATTATACATCACTAAAATGAATTAATTTAAAACAATTGAATATAGTCAGCAATTATATGAATAAAATCAGCAAATATTTAACTTTCCAACAATAATTTAAAATTCATCATCATATTCTAGTAATAGTGGTACCAAATAATGTTCAATAATTGAATAAATTAATAACTGAGTAATTATTTTTTTTATTTGCTTTTATGTTCTTGACATTATTAATTGAAACGCAATTATGTCATGGGCTGAAATCGATGATGAATATGTTTCCGAGTATGCCTGGATTTGTCCAGAGAAGGCAGCATACTGAGAAATTAATTTTCGAAATCCTAAAATGTTTACTCTCTCAAATTCTCATCAGATAAAACTCCTCCAAGATGGCTTTCTTTCTTATTTTTAATTTCGTTACCGAGCAATCTCGTATTTATCTCAAATTGATATTAAAGTCACGAACTTTGTGCCCTAATATTCCTTCCTCCATATTCTCCTTTTAAGTTGGCGTATTTTTTAAACTTGAAACTTTTAGTTGCTAAAAAGAATAAACAAGTTATATTGCAATTTGTTAGGTAGATTTTCAGCGAAAATTGCCATAATTGAAGTTCCGGAACTTTTCTCATAATGTATTCTATCGCACTTTAATATTTTTATCCATTCAGATTTCTATAGCAGAAGTTTGCAACTTCAAAATCTCATTATGAGTAAATTCTATCAAGATTTTTTCGTTTGAAGCACTTGAGGGGGATATAGCTGTATACAAGGAACATCAACAATAGCAAAACTTTTTTGCCTGGAAAATCCCTAAGAAGTCAGATAATAATTTTTCTATCCCATGAGTTACTGGATTTATTTTGTATTGTGGATACTATAATAGTGTAAGCATGACGAGAGAAAATGAGGAAAAATATGCAACGCCTGAACAATTCAATGCATGAAGCACACGGCTAATCTTTATATACATGATAATTAAAATTCAGTCATCACTACTGGGATCTCGAAAACTACAGGAGATACGAAGATGTTTAATTGGGGTCAAATTTGCGTAATTGAGTGCTTGAAGAAATGCCGTTTTTCAATTAAAATTTTCCGAAAACTTCGGAAGGTTTCTGAGAAAATAGAAAATTGGAGATTTTGTTTTTATTCGTTTCTACCGTTATTTGGTGAACAAATGTAAAACCAAAAACAGACTTTCATCCATGGCAAAACGACATAAAATTTTAACCTGTGCAGCTTCAGTTAAAACTCTACGATTCTTGACAATTTTATTGCCACACTTCCAGTTTCTTGAAATTTATGAATTAAATCCAACACATACTCATGTCCAACAGTTTTATCGGGATGTCTCTGTTGAAAAACATGAGCAGTTCTGGTTGCACAGCGTTGTTCTTCGTAGGCGAAGAAAACCTATTTTTTCAATAGGACGGAGCACCTACACATTCTGCCTTGCCTGTACCAAATTGGCTTACTGAGGCAATTTCAGATAAATGGATTTAAAGAAGGAGCGCTACAGACTGGCCAGAAAGATCACTCGATCTAACGCCCCTTGACTTTTTATGGGGACATCTGAAAACTGTGGTGTATAAAACTCAAACTTGCGATATTCCTGAACTTAGACGTAGAATAGTGGAGGGGTGTGAGTGGATTACACCAGAGATGCTTCAAAAACTGCGGGAGAAATTCGAGCTGCGACTTTAGCATTGTCTTACTAACAATGGAGGACATTTTGAACATTTAATTTAAGTACAAGGTAATTTTAACGCCAATACAATAGTAATAATGTAAATACAATGTAAATAATAATTATTTTGAATTTGAAAGTTTAAAATGGAATGTAAAAAATAATCTGATTTTAAAAAAATGATGTGTCCAAAGATTGATAAAAAATACATTTAAAAAGATCATGTTACCCCTTCGTATTTAAACTTTTAGAAGTCATATTCACTCTCGCTTAGAGGTTGAAACTGCAGGGTGACCAATACGTGTAAAATGTGTCCTCTCGTGTTCTCTTTTAAAGGTATTTTAAAAGTTATTTTGGGTAGTTAGTTTTGAAATAAAAGCCCTGTATAGTAATCAGGTCGTATAATAGGAGAAAAAATAAATGAACGGTTAATAAAGCCCAAAACCTGCTAGCTTCTGAAGACAATTGAATCTATGTGACTACGAAAAGTATTCAAAAACTATCTCACTTACTCGTGTTATCAGATGAGAATTAATAAATTATTAAGTCATGATAGTTAGTGATATTTTAGCAGACATAATAAAACTTTTGCATTTCCTAACAAAAGCTCAAAATCATCAATCATCCAAAGAGCTCTCTCGAACGTCCAACTTTGCCACGGTATGAAGGAGGAAGAGGACTGGCAGATATAAGCAAACTATTAGATCAACAAATTTCTATTTAGCCTAGTCTTTTCCAGAAACTCGCAGAATTGTCTGATCTACACAGAGTCATATGCCAGATTGATGACTCAACACCACTGTGACTGACAGAACAACATGTCCAATTACACCACCAGACCACTGATCAGAAACTGCTGAAATGGAAATAGAAGTCTCTTCATGGAAGACATATAAATGACGTCAACCAATATTATGTAGACAGTGCAGCGTCAAACTACTTGTTGATCTCTGGTTATATGTTTCCTGAAACGGAATGCTTTATATTGGCAATCCAAGATCAAGTAATTCCAACTAAGAACTATCTAAAGTACATCATTAAAGGCCCTTCTATTAACAGAGATAGATGCAGTTACGATTGCCATACATCTGAATCTCTCCAGCATATCACAGGAGGTTGTCAATCGTTCTCTGTAACTCAATACAAAGAACGACACGATGCTGTGGCAAAAATACAGCACCAGGAACTAGCATTAAAACTTGAACTCTCACAGTCGATGAGATTACCAAACTATAAATACTGTTACGAAATTTACCCAAAGCCGACCCTGTTTCATTTCAGTACGACAACAATCGCTTTAAGATAAAAAATGGTTCTCGAAAAGACTCGGCAGCGGTAGGAGTGATGATTGATTTTGCGAGAATTTTCTATGCTGGTCTTATAAAGGAAGCAGCCACGATATACCGCGACGACTAGCGTATATGGGAATGTTATTGTGATATTTGAATCAGCTGTTTTAATGTAAATAAAGTTCTAAAAAAGTGAAAGTGAATATTAGTTTTATAATTTTAAATTGAACCCACGGACTTTACAACAATACAAACCGAAATCTATTTTAGAAAATAATAACAACAAGCTGTACTGGGACCGCACGATGCTGACTGATCGGACTGTTGCTCACAATAGACTAGATTTAGTTTTGTTAGATAAAGTCTCTCGGAAAACAACTTTAATTGACATAGCAATTCATAACAACAATAATATAAATATCAAGCAGGCTGAGAAAATAACCAAATATAGGGATTTGGAATTTCAAAAAAGACGCAGTTAGACATGAACAGCACACGAACTGTACCAATTTTTATGTCAACGACAGGAGTAGTCCCAGAACATCTATTAAACAGATTAAAATACCTCGGTTTGGTCGAACATCTTTACCAACTAATGCAAAAAGCCGTCCTGTTAGGAATAGCCTGGAAGGTCAGGAAATTCAAGGAAAACTTCCGCCACGACTCCAACCACGGGCCTGAAAACCTGGCAAGGGCTCCCACTGAGCTAAACTCTTTTAAAATCCAGAATATCTGGGGTTTGGTGAATTTTCCCCCAAAGAGGGACTCAGAGGAGGTATGCTGCCATACATTATATAGTCAAGTCGGGGGATAAAGATTTATCAATATTCAGATCAAGATCATTGTTAATATACATTGTAAACAATAACTTCATATCGGACTGGAGTAAAATAGCAGCATGACAATCTGCAATTTCTATAAAACATTTAAGATCGTCTGCATAAATCAAGATAATTTGGTTAATTATCTTGTAAAATTATTTATAAATAATAAAATAATATGGTTCCGAAGTTGAACCCTGAGGAACCTCTGATGACACCTCCATACTACCAGAAATACTACCACCTATTTTTACACATTGGTAACGGTCTGAAACGAAATTCTCCACCCATTCTAAAATGGAATTGGTAAAGCCTAGTAAAGTGGCGGACTAAGGCTAAAGCGGGCCCTAATACCTAATTTTCGGGCCCCACAAATAACGGAATCTTGGCACTTGCCTAGGTTGCCTAAATCTTAGTCCGCCCCTGAGCCTAGACCATGAAGGTTGTGGTTAACTCTGTCAAACGCTTTATTAAAATAGATATTGACAGAGTCAACTTGTAACAAGTTTTCAAAACTTTTGACTATAAATGACTCGCAAATAAATATACCAAATTAGTTGTTATAAATAATGTGAATATGAGGACAATTTTTTTTCCTCTATCTTGGAAACGGTTTATTTTCATTATTATAATCTTTTAACTTGACACTCTTTCCTTAATTTAATCCAATTAGCTGTGCGGATTATATCTAACGAAATCTTAACAAAGGCAAACAGTGTTTTCCCAGCACCAGGAATTAATAGCTCTCTTTTTTGAGTCACCACAAAAGATTTATTCCCGTGCCCAATTTGAAAGCCGTTTTAAAAATTGCTGTATTAGTGTATTTTTTCTGTCGTAAATCTTTAACGTCACTTGACGTTTGAGCCGAAAATATTTTAAATTTATCCTTTTTTCCATGTTTATAAATGAGATCCATAAATAATTTTAAGTCTCTTGTAGAAAAACCAATAAATCTCGGGGGAAAAGCAAATTGTCTGTCCCGTCGCATCTTTCGCGAGGCACAGAACACAATAATACTCGTACTCTTAGCACTACTTTCCGAACTGACATCCACCCTAAAGAAAACTAATTGAATTCGTCACCAAATCCTAATACTCCCCATAAATTTGCCAAAACATTTTCTTTCCGAGTTGCCAGTCGCGGGCTTTACGGAACGGATGTGCACGGATCTCAACTGAAAGAACCATTGGCGGGTTTTTTGTCTACGGTGAATAACACATTATTATAAATCGACGACAATTCTTAATAATTGTTATAACATATTTTAGTTAGATTTTTTCTGAGAAAAGGATTAATATTTGCGATTTAGTTTTTAAAATGGCACTCCCCTTCTATTTGCTATTCTTCTCTCTTTCTTGTTTTCTCCCGCTCTCTCTCTCTCTCTCTCTCTCTCTCTCTATATATATATATATATATATATATATATATATATATATATATATATATGTGATTTTCTTTGTTGTATCCGGTGTACATCCGTTTCTCGGTTTGCGCTCTGAAAAGAACATTTTACCAGATGTTTCGCCAAAATCTCATTTGGCATTTTCGAAAGTTGAAATCTGTGTTCAAAAGACTGGCCTGGGAGGTACATTGGCGTTATTTGACCTTTTGTCTGAAGATTTGATTTTAATGTAACGGTCTGCTAGTGCGGTTCTCCATGTGAGTGAGAGGCGTTGGGTATCGTCCCGTTTGTTAATATTTGTTTTCCGTTTCTCTATTTTAATTGCTTCTCTAATGAGCCTTGTGCTATAATTTCCAGTTTTTGCCAATATCTTCTGGTCGAAATCTATTTGATGGCCGGTATTTACATTGTGTTGTGACAATGCAGACGTCGTTGTTTTTTGTTTTACTGCATTTCTGTGTTCCTCTCTACGGGCACTAGCTTTCTGTTGGTTTGGCCGACGTATGTGAGGATGCAGTCTTTACACGGTATCCCAAAAACGCCCTGATCTTCAAGGGGAATTTTCTCTTTGGAAGACGGTATGATTTCTCCAATCTTTCTATGTGGCTTGAAAACTGTTTTTATGTTATGTTTAGCTAGGACTAGGTCGAAAAATTTTCATCTTCTTTCTTCGTTTTGGGTTCCTGTGTAAGTGCTTTCTGTATTATGTGGTGGTTATAACCATTTGATGTTAATGCCTCCTTTAAAATGGTGATCTCGACCTTGCTGTTAGAGTTTTTGATCTGTGTGTTAGGGTTTTCACTACTGAAAATAACTGAGCGGGGTGACGGTGAGAGTTTGCGTTGAGGTATCTGTTTGTGTGCGTGGTTTTCCTGTATACCATGTGCCCTATCGTTACGTCTGATTTCATTTTTATTAGTAAGTCGAGAAATGGCAGTTCGTTGTTTTGTTCTGTTCCATGGTAAATGTGATTTCTGGTGTATATTGTTGAGGTGATCCAGAAATTTGTGAAGCTTATCTCTACAATGTGGCTATATTACAAATGTGTCATCGACGTATCGTGTCTTTTGCTTAGGTTGGTACTTCGTGGTCTGAAGAGCCTGCCTTTCGATCTTTTCCATAAAAAGATTTGCTAGGACTGGGGACAAAGCGGAACCCATTGGCGCTCCTTCTATTTGCCTGTAACGTTGACCGGCGTAAGTGAAGTATGTATTTGATCAGCAGTGGTTAGCTAGGTTGATGATATGTTCCGG
The DNA here is from genome assembly GCA_034190945.1 of Octodonta nipae. NCBI lineage: Eukaryota > Metazoa > Arthropoda > Insecta > Coleoptera > Chrysomelidae > Octodonta > Octodonta nipae. The sequence goes on from CM067217.1 coordinate 18,018,847, forward strand.
AGGGTGATATTTTTCTTCAATTTAGGAGGGCCTCAGTCACAGGTACTTTTGTAAATAGGGAGACGACATCGAAACTCACTTATATATCGTCCTTATTTGATTTGATTTTGTTTATTTAACCCAACAGTATTACACCAATTACAGGGTTAATATTAACTATACTAAATTACAAAATATAGCCTATGGGGTCTAACAACAAAAACATGAAATTATTAAAAGTCCATAAACATCACAGAATAAAAAAAACGCTAACTGTATACAGCCAGGACTAACAAATCTGAATGAATTGCATAACTATTATTACAAAACGTGACCGAGTAACCATAACAATACATTTTAATATACTTAGACACAGCGTTAAGAACATGTTACTGTGTTACTTTGGACAAACAGCTTCAGTAGGTTATGAAAGATATTCTTCCTTACCGTATAATCAAAATTTTTGTGAATTTATTACAGCAAAAGCATAGCCTAAAAATAGGAGAGGCAATTTATGTATATTCATACTTTGTATTATGTCCCGGGGATGTTATGAGTTTATGATATAAGATGTCATCTGATCTACTAAGGGAACCTATTGCGCTGACTATTGGTCGAAGTGGGGCATCTGGCTTGTGGACCATACAACTTCGGACATCTGGACGATTTTTCCCTTGGAATTATATTTTTCTGAATTTCTTCATTGATCGGGCTTGCTTTTATTTTTGCCTTCATGGATTTTTCCAAATAAGTTGTAGGGTCGTTTTTCACCGGTTTGTATGACTCATCTAGGAGGTCACGAATTTTCTTGTCGTAATCTTTCGTATCCAAAACTTTGGTTGCGTTTCCCTTATCTGCTGGGAGTATGACGATGGAATTGTCTCTTTTCAGGTCACGTAGGGCGTATGCTTCTTCTCTCGAGAAGATTCGTTTCGGAAGTTTTGTTTTCCTTAGGATTGTCGTAAAGTCCTGGCGAATTGTATTTGTTTGGGAGCTATTGCGTAGTTGAAGCCCTTTAACATAATTACAAGTTCTGCTGGGGTCAGTATTCTATTGGAATTGTGAACTGGGCAATGCATACCTGATGTTGTTGTCTTATCCTTTTTCTGTTGTTGCTTTAGTCGTTTCACCTTTTCTTTTTAAAGCAAAATGTTTTGGGATAAACTTAAGGTGGTATTCGTTATTCTGGGTTTCGATATCCGAAAGAGTTTTCTGGATTTTGTTATTAAAGCGAAGGGTTTTCTTTTTGCTGTTCCAAAGCTGCTAAAAGAGGAATCAATTGATATAAAATGACATAAATTTTTGAGGTGGTGATTGCTATGTACAATCAATCTCTCTCTCTCTCTCTCTCTCGCTCTCTTTCACTCTGCAGATGTTGGCCAGGCTCCGTGCCTGTCCTGTCCGCCCTTATTATTTATTACTATGTGTAAGAATTAATATATATTGGAGTCGATTGTTTATATTATTCTTTTTGGGATTACGATGAAGTACAAATCTCCACTTAATACTGTTGTCCTTTCTGTGAGAGTTGATAAATATGTTCTGAATCGCTCTTAATTTGTTCAAAATCTTCATGATATTTTCTTTTAACAGTAATCAAGAAAAGTAATTGTGGTTATGTGTCATTTTGAAGTTTCTAAAATGTTGGCAATATCCTTACTATTAACGTACAAAAATAAAAATAACTCAAGATATTATGAAACTCTTACAGGATGCATTTATGGCACATTGTCAAGTTAATACTTTGGATTATCCATAAATTCAGCTATATATTAAATTCCAGTTAGACATTGCAATTTGGGCTGTGAAATTATAGTCCACATAATTACGTCTCAGAGCCAGTAAACCGTTCTCTGTAACGTAAAACGATATTGTCAAATTTCTCCAAGAATTTCATTATTTCTTAATACCCTGGCCCCAAGGCGCATATGTGCTCCTCCTTCATACCGTCACTGGTGAACCGCTTCAGCATCGAGGCTTAAATAATTAAAGTTTGACATAGAATACACATCGAGAGGACCGTAAAAAATAATTTAAGTGTCACCGAAACATGTTTTGCAGCACCCCAAAAAAGATGTATAGTTTAGCTGGTTGACAGCGCTACAAGGCTTGCCACGACTCCAAGGACCTCGTAAATAATCCTTCCTATGAGCTCGCAATTTAATAGCGACTCGACTGTAGCGGCGTGGAGCGTCGCAGCACCCCCTCATGCAACCAACAGTGACAAGTTAGATCCTGTGGTAACCCCTTACATTCTCCCAACATCTATTCGTTTTCTGTACGGGGTGTATGTGGACAACATTAAATCCATTACAGGCGGCATCAAGAAGATATGTAACAATTTATAACGATTTAACTTATTATTGTTTGCTGAACTGGAGAATACTTTTGAGGAAGCCGTTATCTTGTAATACTCGACAGTAATTTTGTAAATGGAGAACTGTAGCTGTTCCTTATGTAATTTGGATTTTTATCTAGTGGAGATTGGACAAAAGTGGACTATTTAAGCGCTATTCACAATTTCAAGTAGTGATTTCTGTAATAAGATTGCTAAAATGTGAAAATCCTTGGTTATATTGCTGGTTTTTGTCCGGTACTTTTGGAAGCAAACAAATGTTTTTCTATTATAGACCAATCAATAAAGATTTTTTCGTGCAAAAAATACTATCAGGATACTGCCTGTGCCATCACATTAAGAATGATTTGTAGTGATATTTTGCTACCTTTTCCACTCGCAACTATGGTTTTTTACTTTATTATAAACAATTGAAACAAGAAAATTGCATTTTTTTTCGTTGCATGTTTATAAAATGAAAAATAATAAACTAATCTCAATGGTGTCAACAGGTGAATTGTAAAACATGGAAATACCAATGAAATGAGCCCAGGATCGATCCGATGAGATCTTTAGTAACAGAGAAAAACAAAAAATACTGGAAAATTTAGCGGTTTTCTTTATATTATTATAACTCCGTCACTATCGAAGTTGTAGAACTGGGCTTGTGGGATTTGATAGTAATTGATATCTACCTTATTCGTGACTAAACCAGGCGCTGTTGGTTTATTAGTTTTTGAATAATTGCTATCTGAATTTTTTAGTCCACTATTCGTGCAGTGTGTTTCCATGCGACATGGATCGTCAAATATCAATTCAGAATAGAGATGTTGAAAGTACAAGTATCATTCTACCACGCCTCTATTTTCATTTTTCATTAAATGTCTGTGAAATATGCGAAAAATGTTAGCAAAATGACCAAAATTTGATGAGCGTATGAATGTGTTCGAGTAGTGGGGGGAACACGGTTGTTGAGGGGAACTGCTAACAATAATTATTATCGATAGTAACTGTCACTCTGACAGATGATGAAAGAATTTAATCGTTAAAAAACTTCTATACCGAGTGATTTGTTCGATTTTGTAATATCAATTGAGAATTGTTTGTTTATTAATATATTTATACGTAACTGATTTCTCGGAAACGTTTTTGCTTTAATTTGTGGATTTTGGGTTTACGGAACATCGAAGGAGAGCGGTCATTAAAAAAATTCTTAGTTGTGAGGATTTTAAATATTAAAACGATCTATGTATGTGCCTCTACTATATATTACTAAACGCTTCCCCTCAACAACCGTGTTTCCCCCACTCATTGGACACATTCATATGCTCGCCCATTTTTTGTCAGGTTTGCTAACATTTTTCAGTTATTTCACAGACATTTAGTGAAAAATGAGAATAGAGGCTTTGTAGAATGACATCTCTACTTTTAACAACTTTTTTCAAAACTGAAATTTGATTATCTATGACGCATGGGGGCACAATGCAAAAATAGTGAATAGAAAACTTTATATCACAATTGTTCAAAAACTAATAAACCGGTAGCACCTGGTTTTGGCATACATAAAATAGATGTAAATTACAATCAGTTCCTACAAGCCCAGTTCTACAGCTTCTAAAGTGACGAAGATACGATTTTTTTTTAAAATCCTACATTTTTCAGTATTTTTTGTTTTTCCCTGTTACTAATGATCCAATTGGATCGAGCCTGGGTTCATTTCATTGGTATTTTCATGCTTTACAATTAACCTGTTGACACCATTGAGATTAGTTTATTATTTTTGATTTTATAAACATGCTAAGAAAAAAAAAACGTAATTTTCTTGCTTCAGTTGTTTATAACAAAGTAAAAAACCATAGTTGCGAGTGGAAAACATAGCAAAATATCGCTAGGAATCTTTGTTAATGTGATGACACAGTCGGTATCCTGATAGTATTTTTTACACATTATCAGTTAATTTTTGCTCTATTGATAGGTCTATTAAAACACTACCACTGTGGTAATTTTCACAGGCTTCGTCAGAATTAAATATTGAATTAAATGCTAAACATCTGAATATATTATATAGTGTTGTAAGATAATAATGAGTATATAGGTAGAAAGTACAATATGTTTGCTGTATAATAGTAGTGGAGGCAAATATTATTAATATAAGGGAGACATATTTGTATTAGTTTGGTCATTTAAAACATGTGGTGAGTTTTTATTTTTATTGATCTCAAGTGATTCTAAAAGACTTAATTTTTACTTTTTTGTTCTAGATGTAAAATTTTGAAAGTAGTTTGTGGAATATGATTTTCATTTAATAAATGCTCTGCAAATGTAGATATGTGGTATTTCTGATTTTCATAGGCTTTTAAATGTTCAGACCCTCTTGTTTTAAATGACCTTCCTGTATGACCGATGTAAAATGTTGGGCAACTACCACATGTTAACTTATAGACTCCTGAGTTTTCATACTTATTAATTTTATATTTATGTTTTTCTTTATAAGGTACGTTTTTTGGAAATATAACGGTAATTTCGACAGATAGCATAATATCAACGATAACATCAGTCTATAGAACAAAATTTAACTCATTTAAGGACATGTGTTATAGTTATACATGTGGTTTCAAAAGTAAATGTGATATTGGATCAAAAAAACGTTAAAAAACTGTTATTTCAGTTATAGGGCGGAGGGTTAAAAAAATATTAGGCGCAGTTGCTTATACAGCACGATTGAAACATAAGGTGGAGTGGAATTATTGACATACAGAGTGGCTAAAAGATGTTATATAGTATGGAACATAAGTAGTTGCTTGTACTTGACATATGGGTCGACGTAAAATTATAGGTATACAATGTGATTTAAACAACAGAATAATAAAACAGTCAATAGGGTGGAGCTACATCGTGTAGAGTTGAATTATAGTTGTACAGGGTGGTTCAGAAAATTTTAGACAAATATTTTATATTGCGTGACCAATACACACAAATATATACAGGGTAGTTGCTGTATAGGGTGAACTAGAGTTACACTTTATAGGAAGTGGTCCAAATAACAAAACGAATAAAAAAGTTAAAAAATATGTGGAAAATATACAAAAAAATAGAAATTAGAGAGAGAGAGAGAGAAGAGCGAGAGAAAAAGAGGAAAGAGAGAAAAAGAAAAAGCGAGAGAAAGAAGGAGAAAGAGAAACAAAGAGCAAGGGTGGGAGAGGGAGAAAAATACGCTAAAATATCCAGTAGAATTGTAAATCAGATAAAAAAGAATATATGTTAGAAAATAGTTTCTAAACGGTTTTTAATTAAGCCAGCCGAAGTCGGTTCTTTCTTAAATATAAATTATTGCTTATAAAATGAAAAGTAATGGAGGAATCCTAATGCCGCCAATAGAAAATAGAAAAGTTGTAGTAGAGAATTAGAAATGTTTCTTAATGAGCGTTTATTCAACCTGATAGGATAATTTTGTATCTAGTAATCTCGGAAATACTGGTAAAAAGTGGATTTTATTCAAAAATTGATAACTCTCTGGTAACGAACACCAGAATGAATATCATCAAACGATAGTTTATGATGTTAAGTTTATAAGGGCTCACGATGGATACTATGGAATAAGTAGTTGTTGAAGAATTGGAATTTAAATAATTTAGAGAGATATATTAAAATCATAGTAAATATTGCATAAAAAATACGAATATGTGACATCAATCCAGTGGTGCACTGACAATAGCTATCAAGCCACATGGGCGGATTATTAAAATTATGGTAAATTGTATTATTATATTTTTTTTCTGAGCAGTTAATAAACTGTTTTTATTTACATAACTATTATCCACACTGTCCGCACATACCTAGGTCTATTTTTTCTATGGTTTTTTATGTTAACTAGCTGTCGCCCAGTGGTCGAAATTCGACCAATTGTGTCAATATCTCTGGCAGGTGAAGTACCCTGAAAATTTTATCATGACATTCTATCCTAGGACTTTAGGGAGAACAGCAATTACACGGAATGGATCCCGATTCGTAACCTCTGTGTGATAGTTTCCTCGAAAATCCTAGATGTCGGTCTTACATCTCGCTTCTACAAATAAGTAACGAAATTCATGTTCTTTTTAGATATAATTAATAGGACTTTATTTGTTCAAATTCGTAATTCTTAATTTAATATGACAACAATTCAACCGCCAATGAGCCACCCTACATAATTGTTTTTTCTAACCACCCTGAATAGTTATACAGGGTGGTTAAAAAAAGTTAGAGAATTGAGTGCAACTATAGTTATAAACACAATCAATTCGCTAACATTTATATATAATTTATATATAAATACTCATTATAATAATTCCATTTATAGTATATATTTCCACCACCCTGTATATTCAACTGCTCATTGACCACTAAAAATATTTTTTAACATTTTTGAACCACCCGGTAAACCATTCTGTATATGCGACTGCCTATAATCCATCTTTTTGTTTATGAAAACTATCTTCTGTAACTATAATTTTACTCCGATATATATTTCAATCATCATATATATGGAACTCATCGTGGGCTACTATATAAATCATTTATTTTTCTAACATTTTTTATAATCATCCTGTATTCTTTAATTCCTATATTTCATCTACCCTATGTATACTACTGCATATGGGTTACGAAATGTTGCATTTCCATTTCCGCCACCCTGTATATGCATTTCTGTATAATATTTTTTGCACCACCCTATATAACCGTAATTCTATTGCACCTTCCATTCCAAGAATCCTGTAAATTCAACCGCTAATGGCCTTCCCTATATAATTATTTTATTAGTTATAATTGCACTCTACTCTATATTTTAAACACCCTATATATGCAACTGCCTGTGTGCCACCTAAAAAAAAAAGATTTCTAACATATCTCGAATCGCCCTGTGTAATTGTAATATACAAGCCTTATATCTCAGTCAATTTAGAACATGAGAATACATAACTTTTTACCCATCCAAAAATCGCTTAACCAGCAATTTTTACTTTAAAAAATATTAAATAGCGATAAAATTCTTATAAGATTCTACACACCAATTTGTATTGGAAATATTTTCAGAGCTCAAGTTTGTTACCAAATCATCCTGTATTGAAACTCTTGTAATTTCAAAACTCAGCTGTCATAATTATTGTCACAATTTCGTTCTTTCTCGGTGATACGATTTTTCCCGAGCACTCGATTTGTAGACGCTAAAACCCCAAAATGAAATTTCGACAGTCATAGTGCAATTTGCAAGAATTACATATAATAACTGCTAATATTTTAGACGACATGACAAAAAGAACAAATGTTATAAGGGAGGAAATACTAGTTGTTGACCGATTCAACAACTATCTTAAGACCAGCTCAAAGACAGATTTAGGACACGACTCGCCCATGGGATAACTGTTTAGATGGATGGAAGAATTACAGTAGTATTAGCAATGCCGATGATGATCTTTAATTTCTATGCATTGGAAAAAAAAATAATTCGGAACATGGGACAAATTGAAAAGAAATTGGATTAGTTCCGGAATATCCCGAAGTGGTCCCATATTTTTTCAATAACATAGTTTGTACCGTTTCTTGTTTCTTAGAAAATCGGGAAAAACTTTTTTACCGAGTTTCTTATACAGTAAACTTTGGTGGAGTCGCTGATATTATATATATATATATATATATATATGTTCTGAGAGGCTTCCGCGGTCATTATTATGAACTAAGCTAGGTTCCGGGTGAGAACCGCGTCTGAATTTATTGAATACTCGACGTTTCGACTCCTGCTTTGGAGCCATTATCAAGAGACAAAAGTGAAAAAGAGTTTCAGAGTCTAGATCGAACTCGGGGCCTCAATCTGCCTACTCCCCAAGAGTCACTAGGTAACTGAACAGTTCAGTTACCTAGTGACTCTTGGGGAGTAGGCAGATTGAGGCCCCGAGTTCGATCTAGACTCTGAAACTCTTTTTCACTTTTGTCTCTTGATAATGGCTCCAAAGCAGGAGTCGAAACGTCGAGTATTCAATAAATTCAGACGCGGTTCTCACCCGGTAGCTTAGTTCATATATATATATATATATATATATATATATATATATATATATATATTGGAACATGGGGTATAACGAATTAAAAAGGAATTGGATTACCTCCGGGGGATCCCGAAGTGGTCGCATATTGTTTTTCAATAAGATAGCTTGTACCGTTTTTTTAGAAAATCGGAGAAAACTTTTAACTACATTTTTATACAGTAAGCTTTGATGGAGACAATGGAGTTGCTGGTATTAACTGTCCGGAACTTGGGGTAAATTGTAAATAAAATGAATTAATCAGAATAAATGTCAGTTAATATGTACATATAGTGTGTATTCATAAATGAAACGATTTCTTTTTATTAATAAATTTAACAGAAAAAGTTTTTCTTACATGGTCTAAAACGTAAACAGTATTCCATGTCACTTTTTTAATTGTTAACAAGATTTGTCATCAGAGGACTTTTGAATACAAATTAAAGTATCTTCATTTTTGTTAAGATCTAAAATTGTTATCAAATAGAAGTAATTAGAATTATAAACTGCATCTACTTATGCTATTGCACTAAAAATTATATAATAGGTATTTCTGTAACTTTTTCAAGTATATACCAGGTTCCAAAACAATTTTGTTTAAAACTGAGTTAACTTTATTTTTTTATAATATTTCAAATTGTATTCAAGCAAAGTTTATTAGAATTAACAACTGGATTCAATTGTGCTGTATTATTAAAAATTGTAATAAATTAAAAGTTGTTTGGAAATAAATCCAAATAAATATCAGTTAATGAACTTCAAGGTGGAGGTTCTTAATTGGTTTCTATACTATACTTTGTGTCTGCATAAGCTGAGTTCAAACGGAAAACGTTCTTAAGAATATTATTTAGAAAAAAAATTCTTCATAAAAATATTTGCATGGTCGGAAACATATACTGTAACCATTACAAGTCACTTTTTCAACTGTGTAAGAAGTTTACAAATATGAATTTTGCTTAAAAATAAAATGCATTTATTTTTCATAATATATAACAATCTTATCAAACAGGGGTAACAAGAATTATAAAATGCATCTAATTACGCCACATCACTAAAAGTTGTATAATAGATCTTGATGTTACTTTTTCAAATTGTGTCCTAGGTTTGATAAAGAATATACATTTTGTTTAAGTTAAATACCTTTATTTTTAATTACAACTCAAATTGTTATCAAAGTTAATTATAATTAAAAACTATTATGTTGTATCAATTAAAACTGTATAACGATTTATTATAAGATTCTACGAAGGAGAGACTATTAAATGAACGTCACTATAATTAACAGACGTAAAGAATGATGATACCCTGATCGTCTACAATATTGTGGATCCACCTAAGTTAGAATGATATTCAAAATTTTCTTAATACATATACATATATCTACAAAACAAGTTATTCTATTCAACAGTAAAGGAGGTTGGTCAAACTAATAAATGAAAGGAAAATAGCTTATGTTAGGCAACATTGAAAATTGCATCCAATCAAGCCATTGCATCACTAAAAATTGTAAAATAAATACATTTTTGAAAAAACAAAAACCGACTTCAAAAGAATATTAACTAAAAAGCATGAAATAATTTTTGCTACAACAATTAAATACATTTTATCGGTGCCAAGCTAAAGTGAAACTATTTTGGAAACCACATTGATAATTGTAGTTCGCAACTTGGCTGTGCCCAATTGGCACCGACTTCAGAAAAAGTATTTTATTGTTGTAGCACAAATTATTTCATGTTTTTAGTTATTTTTTTCTTAAAGTCGGTTTTTGTTTTTTTAATGTATTTATGTTTGTAAAAGTACATGTTAAGTATCGATTAACATGAAATTTTTTCAATTTTGAGAGGACGGGGCTTTCAGTGTCTTACCTAACAGACAACACATATCAGACTCCAAATGGTGTTCAGCATAGAAAACGAAATCATAAAGTTGATAAGAGCAATAGTAACAATAATTACTTTAATTAAATATATTTTTGGTTTATTAAGTTTACGTGTACTAAGTTCATTTTCTTGGTTTAACTGATAACTATCGTTAAACTGAAGCAACAGTCAGGTTTCATGAAATAGTAGACATCCTATGGTAGAAATGTAACCAATGTACGTTTGCTCCACACCAAGCGTATAAATATACTAGATAGGTAAGTTATTAATTTATACTGAATGAGCAACTTTCATTGATTACATTTTTGCCTTTGTGTACATAACTAAAGAGAATATATATGAATATAGACTAGGGTGGTCGTTAAAAATTTATTTTTTTGCGACGCCCCCTCAAAAGCTTCCTTTTGATGAAAAAACACTGGGAAAATTTTCTTTTTCTTTTTTAATTCAAAACAACACGTACCTCAAGACATTCTAAGTCAATTTTTGGGTATAATCTTCAACAATTCCTCATTAAGCTTAGCTTAGCTAAAATATTTGAAAAAATTATATATAACTTCATACTTACCCACATAGCTGACAAAATTTCAAAATACCAACATGGTTTTCTTCCTAACAAGTCAACACTTACAAATCTCTGTATCTTCTCTGAATATGTATCGGAGGCAATTCTAAACAAACAACAGCTGGATGTCATATACACAGATTGTGCGAATGCATATGATAAGGTGGATTTCAGTGTCTTGATAAAAAAACTGTCGGTTCTTGGTTTTTCAAGTGAAGTATTGTCATTCATAACTTCATACTTACTCGCACGAACCCAAAGGGTAAAGATAGGTACTGTCTTCTCCCGTCATTATATTGCCACCTCAGGAGTACCGCAGGGTAGCATCTTGGGTCCTCTCTTGTTTTTGATTTTTATCAATGACTTACCCGATAGCCTGAAGACCTGCGTTGGGTTGTTGTTTGCTGATGATTTCAAACTATTTAAACCCATTAATGGCATAAATGATGTTGTTGCACTTCAAAACGACTTAAATTTGGCGCTTAATTGGTTTAGAGAAAACAAAATGTTTGTTAATACCCAAAAATGTTGTGTTGTTTCCTTCTCCCGAAAAGTCAATATATCTATGGAAGACTATTACATTGGAAATTGTAAGGTTAAGAGGTGTAAAGAGGTTAAAGATCTGGGGATAGTCTTTCAAGATAACTTCAAATTCAATACCCATTTCAGCTATCTGATAAACAAGGCATACAAAGTTCTTGGATTTGTCATACGTAATAGCCAAAATTTGAGTGTAAAAACAACCATACGACTTTATACATCTATGGTGAGGCCTCACCTTGAGTATGCCTCTAACATTTGGTCACCAAATTGTTACACCCAAAGTAACGAAATTGAAAAAGTTCAAAAACGTTTTCTGCGCTATCTCTATATCAAAGAGAATGGCATATATCCCTTGATGGTATCTTATAGATCAATGTTGGCAACCTTCGATCTCTGTTCTTTGAGTACGAGGAGAAAGACCCATGCTGTTATCTTTATATATAACATTCTAAATAACAGAAAATATTTCGATTGTGGCTTGATCAATAGCGTTAAGTTTAGGGTCCCCAAAATTAGCTTAAGACTACTCTCATCTAATCTCTTCTACATTAACAACGGAAGCCCTTCGCCCTTCACTTATCTACTCAGTGTCTGCAATGATATGCTGTCCAATAACATAGTTCCTGACTTGTTTAACATCAAGTTTGGTGAGCTTAGGCGCATATTATTGCTGCATCAGAATGCAATCCCTTCATGATATTGGCATGTCTGTGACATTGTCAAATACTTGTGTACTGTTTAATCCTTCACATGTAAGTACCTATTTGGTGTTTGTAAAGAGAATAAATAAATAAATAAATTAAAATTTTAGATAAATATAGAAGAAAAAACATTAAAAATGGGAAAGATAGCTTACATGAGGCTTGGAGTAAAGAAATCTAGATATTAAAATATCGTTTGTACAAAAATATCGTTTGTACTAATGTAATGTTAAAATAAAAATATCAATTTTAATAGACAAATCAACAGGGAAGTTTTTTATTTAAACCGTTATTTATTGTTATTTTGATCAAATTTTGTTTTTTTATATATTTCGAATAAAGTATTTTTCATGAAATTTTCCCCAAAAAGATGATTATACCCATACCCAAAAATTGACGCCCCCCCCTTTAGAGGGGGGGACGCAAAAAAAAAAATTTTAACGACCACCTTAATATAGACTCAATCATGGACTTTAATGTTGCCTCAAGATCTGCTACTTTCAGAAGGACCGGTTCTTCATGCAAGAAGATGGATTGCCTATGGTTTCCCCGATATCACCATCCATCGCTAACATTTATATGGAATGGTTCGAAGAACATGCACTGAGGAGGTACGAGAAGCAGCCTAAGCTATGGTTGAGGTATGTCGATGACACCTTCATTATTTGGCAACACGGAGAGACAGAACTGCAGGTATTCCTGGAGCACCTGAACCAATCTCAACCATCCATTAGATTCACCATGGAGATAGAAGAGAGTGGCTGCCTACCATTCCTTGATGTAAAGTGTCAAAGGACTAGGACCGGAATCCGAACAACAGTCTACAGGAAGGCTACGCATACAGAATTATACCTTCACTACAATTCCCACCACCTATCAGCAACGACAACTGGCATCATCCAAACACTAATCCGTAGAGCCAAAAATATCTGCAGCACACCAGAAGCCCTCAAAGAACTGAAACTTAGAGAAGACCTTTTGGCGAATGCATATCGGGAAACCATTATTACCAAGGCGTTTGAAGAGCTGGGCAAACCACCTAGGCAGGAAGAGGAGATCACAATAGCAACTCTGCTATTACCGTATACTGAAGGCTTGTCGGAGAAACTTAGATAAATTGCACACAGCTATGGAATCAGAATGATCTTCAAAAGCAACAAAATCTTGAGGAGCCGGACGCACCAGCAATAGCAAATAACTGTATATACATCATTTCTTGTGAATGCTGGATACCAGCGTTAAGGAACACCGCATAGCTACTCAAAGGGCAGAGGTAACGAAGTCTGGGGTACCTAATCACGCATGGATCGAACGCCACAATATCAACTGGGACCAGATCAGGGTAATTCACAAGGAAGAGCACTGGTACAAAAGAAAACACATAGAGACAGCATATATAGTTTTTTTAAAACAATGTTTTATCTAATATTGAAATTGATAATACAAAGTTACCTGTTAGTTTCTAATTGTGTTTATAACTAATCACGGAAATATTCTCACGTTATTACAATTAGGGCTAACCACATCATAAATAGTCCCATTCAATTTTAATATTTCAAACAAACCAAATGTCAGTTTCGATTTTAACTAATTAAATCACCACTTCAAAATCTCCGGATATCCAGCTATTTTGACAACATCAATTGTTGCGAGCATCGAAACAATCTCACCAGCAGAGAGCCGAGAACCCAAAAGTTCGACCCCAAAGCAAACCAATATGTGGCGATATTCCCCTTAGAGATTACACCCTCCGGAAGTGCCTTCAACATAATATCGGTCGAATTGAGAATGTAGCAACCGCTGTCACATTCTCGGGGTTAATTAATAGAACACAGCGAATAGACGTTTTGCCTGGGGTGGCCGATCGTTTAACTGTTATGATTTCGCCATTCAAAATGCCGATCTGGGCCAACTATGCCAGTGGATATGAATGTTATGATGCTGCTTGCGAACTCGGAAGAGGGAAACACAATCGGATGTTTAAACGGAAATTACTTTCGGCACATTGTGTCTGGTGTTTCGGTTTAATTCACCTTTTGGCCTTACGATGTTTGCAGCGGAATAGCTTTGCATACTATATTGTTATAAATGCTACAATTATTTGCTTCGTAACTCACATAAGCTTAGTTACACGGTTTGCCGATTCGCCACTACGTATTCAGATGCAATAAAAAGTTACGTAATACAGCAATTTTGAATGAAAAAGTTAGAGGAGGAAGTGGTTACTTTGTGATAGTTTCAGTGGCGGTTCTTGTGAATAGTTAAAGAAGGAGCCCGTACAAACATTCAAATCAGTGCCCCTTTCCAGTGTAATAGAACTAAGCTGTTTTAAACAATGTGTATTTATTATAACAAACAAATAAATTACAAGCGTTAACTATGAGTCAGACAGATATTTTTTTGTTCAATATCGTATATTTATAAATATAATAGACATGAATTTTATTAAAACTAGTGTTGATTGAGAAAATAATGAGAATGGTTCATCCTCTACTGAAATTTTTTATGATATAACGTAACAATAGACCACATATCCCAACGATTTGACAACACAATGTATTGCATCCAAACTCTCTCTAAGGCGTACCTTTAGGGGAAAATTCACTAAACCCCAGATATACTACATATCAAAAGGGGGAGGGAGCCCTTGTCAGGTTATCAGGCCCATGATTAGCATCGTTCCTGCAGTTTTCCATGAATTTTCTGACCATCCGAAGTGTTCCTAACAGGACGGTTTTTACATCAGTTAGTAAAGATTTTTGTCCAGACCGAGGTATTTTAAATTGTTTAATAGATGTTTTGGGCAAGTCAGTAACCAGTCGGCGGGGTCTAGGGGTTTCACACTCCCCTAGAAATTTGGAATTTTTGGTTTCAAGATTGAATTTTAATTAATTAATCAACTTTTTCATAAGAATTAATTTCATTTTTATACAATGTTATACATAAATACATG
The DNA here is from genome assembly GCA_034190945.1 of Octodonta nipae. Taxonomy (NCBI): domain Eukaryota; kingdom Metazoa; phylum Arthropoda; class Insecta; order Coleoptera; family Chrysomelidae; genus Octodonta; species Octodonta nipae. The sequence goes on from CM067217.1 coordinate 18,033,862, forward strand.
AACAAAAATATTAATATGGCGGTCCTAAACAGTCTACCTTTAATAAAAAAAAACCACCAAACCCACACCGAAAACAATTTCTGGCTACAGCCCTTTTGTTGACTTAATAATCGGTACGGTTAGTGTATGAGGTTCAGTTCCCACTGTCCCTGTCCCACTGTTAATGAAAGTTGTTTTTCTAGAGACTTTATTAGAACTATGTGAGCAACATTTTGATGGGTTAGTATAATGCACTCCCAAAACAGCTTGTAATTGTTATTTTCTAAAACAGATTGTGGTTTCTATATATAGTATATTATTCTTAAGTTTCAGTGCTAGTTCCTAGTCCAGTCACTATCATGTCGTTGTCTAAGTGCTTCTTGGGAAATAACACCACAGTTTAAAGAAAATTGCTGTATATTCCAAACGTTTCGGGGTATAGATCAATGGTTAAGAAACTACGGATTCAAAAGGCACAATTCTAAGATGTAAGTAAATTAAAATATTTGACAATGTATATTATTTGATTTTTGACGTAACTAAGAGAATTTTATTTGTAATATACAGGTTAGCACAGAAATTTCTAAAGATCATATAATCATAAAGTTCCTTACAAATTGGAAGGGTTTGAAAGGGAGATATTCAGAATGTGGCGCTCCTAGGAATGTTGGGTTTATGAATTTTAGGTAACCCGTATAAAATTTCATAAACCCAACATTCCATTAAGACCCATTGTCAGCTCCATAAATTCCCCATACAGTGTGCTCTCAAAATTCTTTTTAACAATTATTTCACCACTTATTGGTAAGTCTAATTCTCATCTTAAAAACAGTGCACATTTCTTAGAAAAATTATCACATATACAATACAAAAATACTTTCACACTAGCAAGTTTTGACATTGTGAATCTATACAATAATGTTCCTGTCACCAAAACACTTCCCATAGTAAAAGAACGATTAGAACAAGATTCTTTACTAAATCAACGTACTCAATTATCCATTAATACAATAATGGAACTACTAACATTTTGTACAATGACAACATATTTTCAACTTAATGATGACTTCTACCAACAAGACTTTGGCATGGCAATGGGTTCCTGTTTGTCTCCCGCTTTAAGCAACATTTTTATGGAAAAATTTGAAGAACAAACAATTTTCTCAAAACAGATTAAACCTTTGGTTTGGTGGCGTTATGTTGATGACATATTCGTTATTTGGAAACATAATCTAGTAATTTACATGCATTACTTAACGACATAAACAACACAGAACCAACTATTCAGTTTACACTACAGCTTGAACAGAATAACAAATTACCATTCTTAGACATTTTAATAACCAAAACACAATCGACATTTGAAACAGAAGTTTACAGAAAACCAACTCATACTAACAGGTATCTTAACTTTAACTCTAATCATGCAAGTTCAGTAAAAAGAGGTATCATTAAATCTCTATATGACAGAGCAAAAACCAACTGTTCTAATATCAATAAATTCAATGAAGAAAAACGTTTATAAAAAATGTACTTTCTGCCAATCATTACCCAAATAAATTTATTAATAACGAGTTAAACAAAATGGAATACCAAACAATCCCTAACAATCAACATCAAACTTCACCAAGCAACACTGACTCCCAAGATAATACAATAACTATACCATACATACAGGGTCTATCAGAAAGACTAAAAAGAGTGGGAAACAGATATAATATCAAAACATCATTTAAAACAAGAAATACACTAAAATCAATTATATCAAAAACCAAACCAAATAACACAACTCAAAATACTAAAAATTGCATTTACATATAAAATCCCGTGTGAATGTAATGAATTCTATATTGGAGAAACCTCTAGACCTCTGAATGTTCGAATAAACGAACACAAAAATTACATAAAAAAACGACAATTTGAAAAATCCAAAATTTGTGAACATGCTTGGGACCTTGGAAATAAAATACAGTTTCAAAATTCAGTTATTTTACCCAAAGAAGAACACAACACCAAAAGAAAACTAAAAGAGTCTGCTTTAATTTTGTTAAATGAAAACGATTGTATCGCTACTACCTCCGTAGAATTCAGTCGTTCCTGGTTGCCGATGATTAAGGAAGAAATTGCTAATGGTCATGTCCTTGTGAACAACTCAATATCGGGATAGTTCATAAGGTTTTTCCTAGGTTTTCCCTTATGATTTTAATGGGATCACTAAATCAACAAAGTTCTTTGGTCGCATTTTTGGCGAATGCACTATCTTATAACAAATTCGCACCTAGGAGCGCCACATAAAATTATGAAGATTTCCCTTTCAAATTCTTCCAATTTGAAAGGAACTTTATGATTATATGATCTTCAGAAATTTCTGTGCTAACCTGTATATTACAAATAAAATTCTCTTAGTTACGTCAAAAATCAAATAATACACATTGTCAAATATTTTAATTTACATCTTAGAATTGTGCCTTTTTAATCAGAGAAGAAGCATTTAGACATTGAAAAATATGCCACAAGTATCATTCAGAAAACAGCTATTATGTCGTTCTCTGTATTCAGTTGCAGTAGCAAATCCTGACAATCTGCTGTGATATGGTGGATTGTTTCAGAACTTTGGCCACTATATCTGCATCTGTAGCTGTTGATAGAAGAGTCTTTAACGATGTAGTTCAGACAGTTCTTAGTTGGAGTTACTTGATCTTGGTATGCCAGTATAAAGCCTTCCGTTGCAAGAAACTGATGACCAGAGATCAGTCAGTAGTTCGACGATGAACTGCCAACATAATCTTGGTTGAAGTCATTTATATGTCTTTCATCAAGGGGTTGTCTCTCCATTTGTGCAGTTTCTGATGGTGTAATTAAATTTGTTGTTATGTGAGTCGCTGTGGTGTTGGGCCATCAACCTGGCATGTGACTCAGTGTAAATCAGTAATTCTGAGGTTTTGTTAGTAGAACTCGAACTATCTGCTGTAGTTGTACAATGTCAGTAACTACACTGAAAGGGGCACTGAAAACTAAACACACGTATTTGTTAATAGCTTGGAACAGATTTTTATTGTTAAGTTTGGCCTTTAAGAGTCGACCTACCCTTCTGTAGATCTTTGTCGTTAGATCCTTTTTCATGGTGGAGTGATCCGTTGAGCCGGCTTTATTTCAAGGTATTCATAAGTAGGTCATATATTACTATTAGAAGAAGAAGAGAAACAGTGTAGACCGCAAAAAGCCGATAGAACTGCATCTTGATATACTAGTGCAGTAAGCCGTTAGCTGAATGCTGTGTTGTGACGTGAGAGAGACAGAAATCCGGAGTGATATAAGGGTATCCGTATATTCTATATACGGAACCCAAAAAAGTAGCTACTACGACTACGAAACAAAATGAAAATGATCATGTTATTTGTTAACGTTAAAATTTATGTAGTTACAAATTATTATTTTGCGAACATTTTGTGTAAAATTAATAACATTGAATATATTATTTAAGCTTGATGCCTTTAACATTGACGCGCGATACCAAATCAACCCCCTCGACGCACAGTGGCAGCCCACCCCATTTCACCAACCAATCAGAACCCGCTATATACTTCCAGCTATGTATTAATGCCATTGCTCTGCCATTCGATAGTACTATTAAAGTACTATTCGTCTCGAGCAGTTACCTTTGTCCTCTCCGGTGTGGAAGTTGCAGATTAAACATTTGGAGGTGATTCCAAAAAACCACGGAAAAATAGCCCAGAAATTCACAGTTAATTCAACTAAATAGTTAGTTATAAATGGAGAGGTAACAACAGTTTAGTTTATTATTACTCTAAACTAAGGCATACTGAAATACCCAGATAGTTTGAACAGCTAGACACATAATTGTGAGATCTATGAAACAATAATAATTGAACAATTCAACTGTGACCGCATAAACCGATAATGAAAATCTAACTGGAATACCAGACGTAATAGACCGAAAGCAATTTCCTTTCGCACGTCGGATTGTGTATCCTTCCTACAAGTTAACAGTTAACATGGCAACATCCACATCCTCTCATACAGTTTTCTGACATTGCTGCATCGAATGGGGCATTTCAGCGATTGTAGCTGCGGGCGGGATTCCAGTGACCACACCGGCGGAACATCCATTTTGAATGTCATTGTCTGTTAGCGATGAGATTTTAAACGGCAATTGCATGTGGGGTGTACTTTCAGCTGGTTTGAGATCTCTAATGGATTCTGGAAAATGAACCAAACAAGTGCTTCTGAATAAAGCTGTAAGGTTGGAACGAGGTATACGTTTCATTGTCCAGTTGGGTTTTTAGGATACTCAGCGTTGACAATTCTGCGTGGGGATTTATGAGATTGTTTTCGCAAACAGCTGCTTTGTTGGAAAACAATTTTGTTCCGTTTTTTAAACTTATGCGAGTATCTACTATGCAGGGTAATTCAAATTTGACCCCCACCAGTTGGATCTCGGTAACTACTGGAGATACAGAGAAGTTTAAATGGGGGCAAAATTGCGTAATTTGGTGCTTGAAGAATTGACGTTTTTTAATTTAAATTTTTCCGTAGTTAGAAAAAAAATCGAAAATTGGAGTTTTTTAAATTTTTTTGTTACATTATGTGACACACACAAAACTAAAAATACATTATTATTGTTAATTTTTCAGGTATATGATGACCTTTTCAGATTTGCCAGTTGACGTTGTATATTTAGGCTACCATCAACTTGTTTGTGCATTTCATTCTTATATACAACTCGTTCAACTTTGCTTTCGTAAAAGCACAAATATTTTGCTAAAAAGAAATATTTTATTTGGCCTTGACGCCAAATAAGTAACTGTTTACAATGATGTTAGGCGTAATACGATTACCGGTTGCTAATCGGTATCGGACAACGCACGCAAGCGATAGGTCAGGCCAAATCATCCAATCAGCAACAGCAAAGCATATAATAAAAACAGAACTGCAGACCGAAAGTAAACAGCTTTTGCAACAGAACCAAACAGTGAAGTTCAGAAGAAGATGAACTCGAAACAGGTTGATACGAAAGTATGGAAACGGCAGAAACCATTGTAGAGAAAAAAGTTCAATACAAAAGGATTAGGATTTTCCCCTGGCTACCTAATGGTTATCTTGACTATGACCTTGACCATGAAAATGACCATGAAGGTAATTTACGTGCAATTAGATTTTTTTAAATGGAAGCCCCTAATTTGGACACTGGAATCGGAAAAAGCAAGAATTTTTACGTACAAATATGTCCTTAACCTTTCACAACTCGAGCTTGACAATGATGGTATTTTCAAGATCAAATTGGTTTTTTAAATGTTCCGAATCCGCCGATTGAAGAAACGTGAGTGTGCTTCCAGCCTGTTAAGAAAAGGGTAAGTGTATACCCAGCTAGTTTCAACCCAGCTGGTTAATCCAAGGTGAAGTAAGGTCTCAGCTCATCTTGACAAAACCCCATGTGAGTAAAAGTAGCTGATACAGCCCTTTGAAACATATCTGGATCTATATAGGCGATTTCATCTCGTATTCGTTGTTTAAGCTCCTCGATGTTACTGGGCTTCGTGTGATATACTCTATCTTTGATGTAATCCCACAGGAAATAATCAAGTGGGATGACAACAGGGGATCTCGGTGGACATTCAGTTTACTCAACGTCTTCCTATCGACCTATTATTGAATTTTCTTGCATAATAAGGCGTAACTCCATTGTTGAAACTAGTTAAGGATGATATTTGAACGTACAATTTCCTGCTCTTTTCGATTTCAGCGTCATGGACAAAATCCCCATTAGGTAGCTAGGGAAAAATCCTAAACTTTATGTATTGAACTTGTTTCTCTAAAATGGTTTCCTGCTGAGTTATTCTTCCGTTTCCATACTTTTAGCTTGTACAGTGTAGAACAGCCAAATGGAATAAAATCGATAACGAATAAAGGAGGGCGGGTTGGGAAAAACGCTTGAACATGTCGATTTGTATTTTTAAATGCGCAACAAAAAAAATATAGGGTGTGTCATGTGGCAGTGGCCAATACCAACTTTCTTATTTTAAATACAAGCCCCTGTATATTATTTATTTTTTGGATTCTCCTGATTTGACGACATTGGACCAGTTTTGTGGAAATATGTCAAAAGCCCTGTTTACAAAACTAAACCCCTCAACTTAGGTCACCTAAAAAACCAATCACACTTGCGATTAGATCAGTCACGCCTGAGCTGTTGAGTAACGTAAGACATTTCTATACCAGTTGTTGCCCAGATGTTCCGGCGAGCATTTCCTTCCTACATTCACAATAAGGTTTTTTTTGTATTATTAAGAAATAATCAATATTACTTATTAGGTTTTTAGTGTAATCTAGCGAATTTATGAAATAAGATATTTTTTTGTTATTTTTAATACTTACGAAACAGTTGAAAATAGGTGAATTATGTCTAGAATTTTGTGGAGAAGCCACAAAATAAATAATATACAGGGGCTTGCATTTAAAATAAGAATGTTGATATTGGCCACTGTATGTTTTTTATTGAAAAATGCGCATTTAAAAATAACAAATCGACGTGTTCAAGCGTTTTTCCCTACAAGTCCTCCTTTATTCGTTATTGCATTTGGCTGTTCCACACTGTATATACATTAAATATAATAGATATTAATGAAATAATATGAATTTTGAGTTTCCTTGAATTGTGTCTGTTCTTCTGACCACCAAAATTTTCATAATTGTTGTCTTAGCCAGGTTGACCAGAAGCCACGTGCATGGATAGGATTTGAAAAAATTATTTTCTCTTTGCTCTTTAGAAAAGTGGTTCGTTTTCGTCAACATGATTTTACCGTAGACGATTTTACTATGATTAAAAAAGACAGGAGTTTCGCTAAAATTGCCAGACGCAAATTAAAGGTTCTGCTTTGAAAGCATCAAAACAGGAAAAAATGTATTGTCAGTTCGTTTGTAGAGTGCAATAAAATGTACCGAAGGGTAAAACTTCTGTCTAAGAAATGTTTTTTCTTCTGAATCCCCTCAATAAAACATTTCTTTACAACGTCTCGACCTAATTTTGGAGCAATTCCATATAAATAAAAAAACTGAGAAAAAAAAACTTACCATGAGACGTCAGTGCTAGCGCTGAGAGCCAAACAAACAAAAAAGTACGAAGACAAAACATCGTTGGCGCTTGTTGCGCCCTCTAGCGTCTCCCAGCACCAACAAACCGCTTCGTCGCTCGCACTCTATAAATCCAGCGTCTTGCCAGGCGTCGTCGGCGTCGCTGGCCACGTATTTTCTGGAAAACAAAAAGAGAATAAAGTCATAGAGAGTCATAAAAGGGGCGCTTTTATTACATTTGGCGTGCTATTGTCGCCACGGGTGATTTTCATCTGGAATGGGTGGTAAAGCGGGGTGTAAAACGGTCGAGAGAGAAAAGAGGAACACGGTGACAGGAAGAGAATTGCCGGCGGTTTTTGTGTTTTATCGTTAAAATTATTGAATTAGGAAGGACGAAATGATAGTGGAGGATGGAACCGACCGAGAGAAACACCGCTTAGGTGGAAAAACGATTTGGATACTGAACGAAGATGGGTTTTTGGGTTTTATATTTCATTAAATGTATGTTTTCTGTTTTGGTTTTACGTTATAAACAAAACCGCAGTTACGTTAGAAGATAAGTATATTTACTACGTGAAAGCTGTGGATAAATTGATGTGCAATTTTAATAGGTAACTAGTACGTTTCTGATGGATTGCCTTTGAATATGAGGTTACAACAATTGTTCTATTTTTGTGTAATTCTTCAGTATTTCTTCCTCACTAATGTCCACAAATCTTCAGTTAAGCAGTTCTTCAATTTTTGAATTCAATACAACTAGAGATTGGAGTGAGATTTGACAGCCCAGAATATGTTTTACGTTTAATATGTTAAAACAGCGACGATAAGATATTCCTTTATATCTTAGATACATGTAATGTTTTATTTTATAACTGTTGGAAGGGATATAATGTAATTATATTAACTAGTAGCAACCCGTCCCAGCTTCACACGGGTTCATTACAGAAAATATAAAATACACGATGTTACTCCGAGGAGATGCAGCTTTCGGTAAAATTGGTTGAGTAGTTTTTGAGTGAAATCGTAACAAATAAATAATTTGGTCAAGTGCGAGTTGGACTCGCATACTAAGGGTTCCGTACAACCTTCAAGAATCTAATATTCCAGTTTCAGACAAGCATATATATTTGCCCTAATATCTTTTAAAGGAAGCGTTTTAAATTTATAAAAAATATACACTTTCATTTCCCACACATACACTTTTTATTTTATCTGCTTCAGGACTCGCTTGATTTTTATAAGAATACATATGTAAATAATTTTCTAATTTGGCCCCAAAAATTAACATTAGAGTTTTATTTTACTAATAAACTTTCAGGGAAGCCTTTTATAATCTATTGTCTCAATTTTGAGGCTCTGTAGATTGGAAGATATAGGGCAAAATAGTTCAAGTTTTAAATTATAAATTATTAAATCTGTTATTTAAATTATCTAAAAATACAAATAAAATATATATTTCAAAATTTAAATTGTGTAGTTTCTAAAGTGGGAATTAAGTCGATGCTTAATATTTTTGTTAATATCTTTTAAACAAATGAGATAAAAATATGATATATTTGTAATTCACATAATGAGCCTTTTATCTGAAAATTGAATTTTTATTTTCCACTTAATTGTATAATTTGTTCCTGAAATTACTATGGAGGTTTTCTAATAATTTTTCTTAAAAATTTCAAGAGAGCACCAGTACTCCTAATTATTTTCAAAATTTGATGTAGTATGGTTTCGGAAATAAAGCGAGAAATGAGAATTTTTTATATCTTTATGTTAATATCTTCTAAAAAATTATTTTTAAAAATATGAAAAATATGTATTTGTATTCCTCATAATAAACCCTTTCATTTGATGCATTGCATGATGCGTTAAAAAACATTTTTTTATTTTCCGTTTAATTCTATAATTTGGCCCCCAATATTAATATTAGGGATTTCTTCGTTTTTTTTTCTTACGTTTGTGGGTTATAAAAGTAATCTATAGTTCCTGATACGAATATAACCAAATTCGAAGAAGATGCAAGATTATATAGTATTTACACTAAAAAACGATTTTAGTTAATGGTATTTTGAGGGAAAAATGCGTAATAATTACAAAACTTATAATGAGACTTCAAATCAAAATATAAAAAAAAATAATTAACAAAAACATAATATTCACATTAAGTACTTTTATAAGTAGGTATCTAAACAGCATATGTTCATTGTGATAGGTATAATTTAGACGGACCCGACTTGACGTAAACCCTATTTAACAATTTCATACTCAATATGATTCAGATTGAGTATAACCTGGAATTATAGGATTGAAACAGTTCCAGGCGCATGCACCATATTTGACATACTTGCATTATTTGGATACGTTAGGCAAATTCTTCGCAGCCTGTAAGTAAACCAATTTTAATAATTGTTAAATATGTTTAACATTGGGGACCCATTAAAACTGTTTCATCAGACTCAAGATTGCCTTAATTCTTTTGAATGCAGACGATTGTATCGCTTCTACTTCTGTAGATTTCAATCGTATCTCGTTACCGACAATTAAGGAAGAAATTGTTAATGGCCAACTCCTTTTGAACAACCCAGTATCGGGATAGTTGGTAAGGGTTTTCCTAGATTTCCCCTTATGACGTTAATGGGATCACTAAAACATCAGAATCCTTTGATCGCACTTTTGGCGAATACGCTATCTTATATCAAAGTCGAACCTAGAAACTCCACTTATAAATTCTCTTTCAAATTATTCAAACTTAAACGCTGTTAACTATAATACATGATCTTTAGAATTTTTTGTGCCACCTTTATATCTGAAACCAACACATTTTTCTTATCTCAACTTAAATGTCATAAATCAAAGTTTCAATTTGCAATTTACATTTTCAATACATATTTTAAAGCCATTGTCAACGAAGTCACAATCGACTTTGAAACGTTTGTTTCGCTTGTGGTGTTATTTCCCAAGAGAACATAAAAATAACTTTTCATTATATAAGCAAAAACAAAAGAAACTCGTATTTTTGCGGGTTTTTCTTATTTAAATCGTTTGCTTCCACGAGTTTGCTGTTAAAATCTTAGCGATAATTATCTAGGAGGGCTGCCTTTTATATTTCGGGATTGGACAACTCTAGTGTTGCAATCTGACAACTGACAGCTCTATCGTAAAGTTTGACATTTTTGACGTTATACGTACTCAGAACGTTTTGATATACGAGCACTATGTGTTGTTTACAGTAACTTAAAGAATTCATCTCGGCCAAAAACTGGAATTAAATCGTGAACATTTTCGTGCGGTTATTTTTTACAACTTTCGACATGGATTAAGTCAGCAAGAGTGGATGAACTTAATTTAATTTTTGGCGATGAAACTCCATCAAGGACCACTGTTTATCGCTGGTATGGTGAATTCAATCGAGGTCGTAGTTGTTGTTCCGGAATCCATTGATGCTGTACGCGAACTGATATTGCAAGATCGTCATGTGACGTATCGTGAGATTGAGTCAACCTTATACATTACTGTGACCAGCATACATTCAATATAGCATAAACATTTGTCAATCGTTCAAAAAAAGGCTCGTGTCGATTGGTCGAAAGAAAAGCTCAAAAAATACGATCGCGGTGCTTCAAAACACGTTTATGACATAGTGACAGGTCATGAATCTTGGATTTACGCGTTTGAGCCCGAAAGTAAACAGCAGTCGATTGTATGGGCGTTTCTAGATGAGCCGAATCCAACAAAAGTTGTTCGCGCACTAAACACTTCCAAGCAAATGATCTCCTGTTTTTTTTTTTTGGAAAAACTGGACATGTCGTAACCGTACCACTAGAACAACGCAGAAAAGTCAATTAATTCTGAGTGGTACACCACCATTTGTTTGCCAGTTGTCTTCCAAGAAAATAGGAAAACCAACCGCCGAAGACGGATCACTCTTCACCACGACAATGCGAGCTCTCACACACCGGCTCAAACAACTGCATTTTTGACCCCTCAAAACATCGATTTGATGAGTCATCCGCCGTTTAGTCCTGACTTGTCACCAAATGACTTCTTTTTATTCCCGTACGTAAAAAAAAACCTGAGAGGTCAACGTGTTTCGACACCTGAAGAAGCAGTTGCTGCGTTCAGAATGCATGTTTTGCAGATACCTCAATCAGAGTGGAAAAAGTGCTTCGGCAATTGGTTCAAACGCATGCAAAAGTGTATAGATCTTCATGGGTAATATTTTGAAAAACAATAAAGCGATTTTCGATGATTAATATTTGTTTTTGTTCTCTAATCCCGAAATATAAAAGGCAGCCCTCGTATAAACTGTTACTGACGTTATGGTATAAGTGAAATGCTGTTGAATTTTATGTCCGAAAATGAGTTAAATTTTGCTCTATGAACTGGTCTATTACAACTCGCAGAAAATTTACCCCAAATTTCTATATTTTAGGTCTACTTTGAGGTTACTATGTCGATTTGTAGGAAGTAGTGCAAAATTGTCTTAATTCACAATTTTTTTTAATGTCCGGGAGGTCTTCTTGATTATAAAAGTGTAAGATGACACCTGATATCTTTTGACAGTATTGTTTAAAAAACGAAAAACTATATAGCTTGGAAAAAATGCATTTTTTGCAATTAATTAATTTTTTATATTCTTTACAATATTTCGAATGAAAAAAGTCCCCACACCCATCATGATATCTCCAACCCATTAAATGTTATGAACTTTTTAAAATTGAAAATCGCTGAAATGCCTAATTTTCCTGAATTGAATAATATACCTTAAAAATTGAAATGCTATAATTTTTATTTTTTTAGCAAAAAATTCAACTATATTAAACAAAATAGCCTAAATAGATTTTAAAAATTTTGTTTAGTTCTATGTTTTTTAACATTATAACAATATGCTTCCTACTAGCATGCACTTTTGAGAGAGGACATCTTTATCTCACTCTCATCTCGATGTATAAGATGAGTAAGAGAGAGGCAGACGACGTACTTTTAAAATTTTTTCGCGGTTTTTCAGCGGTAATACGTTAAAAAATACCATTACTGTTTCTAATTCATCAATATAAAAATTTTACATTAAATTATATGAAAAACAGTAAGGTTATATGTTATTTTTTTAACGTATTACCGCTGAAAAACCGCGAAAAAATTTTACAAGTGCCTTTCTCTTACTCATCTTATACATCGAGATGAGAGTGAGATAAAGATAGTCCTCTCTCAAAAGTATATGCGCGTAGGGAGCATATTGTTAGAATGTAAAAAAAACATAGAACTAAACAAAATTTTAAAAATCTATTTAGGCTATTTTGTTTAATATAGTTGAATTTTTTGATAAAAAATTAAAAATTATAGCATTTCAATTTTTAAGGTATATTATTTAATTCTGGAAAATTAGGAATTTCGGCGATTTCCAATTTAAAAAAATGCATAACAATTAATGGGTTGTAAGGACTTTTTCCATTCCAAATATTGTAAAGAATATAAAAAAAATTAATTAATTGCAAAAATGAATTTTTTCGAAGCTATATAATTTTTCGTTGTTTAAACAATACCGTCAAAAGATATCAAGTGTCATTTTACACTTTTATAATCAAGGAGACCTCCCGGACATTTAAAAAAATATATGAAACTAGCCGTTACCCGCGGTTTCACCGGCGTACGGAATGTTCAAGCCTTCGCAAAATTAAATAACTTATGAAACATATGGGTTATCCCATATAAATTTTTTTTTAACTTGTTTGAACCACCCTACTTAACCATAAATCAATCCTGAATATATTTCACCCAAACTGCAAGTACTTATGGGCCACCCTATATAACTATTTTACTCGACATTTTTTGAATCACCTTGAATAACTGTAACTCTACTTCACCCTATATTGCAACCATCCTGTATATGCTGCTGTTTTATAATTTTTTGAACAACGACTATAACTTTTCTCTACCCTATATTTCAGCTATGCAACTGCTTCTGGTGTAAACTGTATAACAATTATTTCTGATATTTTTTTAACCACCTTTTAAAGTAAAATTTCTTTTTACTCTATATATTAATTATTATATATTATTCTAGCATTTTGTTACACACTCTAAAACTATAATCTTGCTTCTCCCCATATTTCAGATATTGCATGTAGTAAAATGCAACTGTTTGTTGTCTACCCCATATAAAAAAATTTTTAAAACTTTTTTGATGAATCCTAATGGAAATGATGTGGAACCGTTCGTGAGTCACAAATATAAAAACACAGTTTTGCACCCCAACACCAATCTTTAATTTAAACCCTCACCCAAACTGCAACTGCTTATTGGCCACCCTACTAACAATTTTATTCAAAAAAAAAAAAAAAAAATTAACCGCTTTGTATAACTAACTCTACTTTCATCTACATTAAAACAATCCTGTATACACCGATGCCAATTTGTCAAACATTTCAACTTATTTTTGAGCCACTTTGTATAACCATAATTTTACTCTACAAAATATTTTAATCACCCTGTATGTGTATCTGCTTAGAGGCAATCAAATACTTCTAATCCCACTGAATGAACTATAATTTTACCACCATCCATGTTTCAGATATTGTAGATATGCATCTACAATATCATCTAACCTACAAAAAAAATTATCCAACCTGTTTGACTATAAATCTACTCCACCCACTATTTCAATCACCTTGTATTTGCAACTACTAATCGGTTACCGAGTATAACATTTTTTCTACCACTCTATATAACTATAAATCCATCAATGCTAAATATATTTCACCAAAAGCGCAACTGCTTATGGGGCACCGAAAATAACAATTTTGTTCCACATGTTTTTGATTAACTTTATATGTATTACAACTACCCCGTATAAGCTACTGCTTATTGGTCAACCATTATAACATTTTTTAATTATTATCATAACACTTCTTCACCCTATGTTTCAACTATCCTATCTTTGCAACTTATTATAAACTACGCTATTTCACTTTTTTTTTCTTAAATTTTTTTAAGATATATTAAAGTATAATTTCTCTCCAAACTTTGTTTAAACCACCCGTCATTTACAACTTTTTCTGACCTTTTTTGAATGACACTGTATATCTATAACTTTACTGCGCACCATACTTCAGGTACTCTATATATGCACGTGTTATTAACAAATTTTTCTAGCATTTTTTACCCACTCTGTAAAATTCTAAATGTGAGCCACCCTATATTTCAACAACCATTTATATGCAACTACTTATTTGCCAACAAATATAACATTTTTGTACGATCCTATATCCTTATTGTACTACCCTACCCTACATTTCGACCATCCGGTAAATGGAACAGCTTTCAGATCATACCATTACTTTAAATAATATATCTTTTTTGGACAACCCCGCATAACTAATTCGACTTCTCCTTATTTTCACCACATCGTATGTATCCAGCTGCTTATAGGACACTAAATATTACTTTTTTTAGATTTTTTAAATCCATGTAATTCTACTCCGCTCTAAGTTTCTTATATACAGAACACCCTGTAAAATTACGCTTGATATATGTTGATGTTTGTTAAATTGAAACATGTTACATTTGCACATTCCGAATTTTGAATAAAAGCTAAGCTGATGCCAGTATCTAATATTTTGTGCGTGCGGTGGAACCAATTGAATAATTAAAATACCCAATATGGTTGAAGTTTTTTCGCTATATCTACAGTTTCTGTCAATTTAGAGAGATAAAATGTCTACCAGATTTTAAGTCAAACTATAGGCTTCCCAACAAAAAAAGATTCAGCAAAATCAGTTAAGTAGTTCTTACGTGATGCCCGAACAAACAAACAAACAAACAAACAAACAGACAAACTTACAATTTTATAATAGTATAGATAAAACAATTTTGCAAACGAATGCGTCGCTATACTGTGGTCTAAAGAATGTATACATTCATGAAATTTTAGAGATATTTTTCCATTATGTTCTTTCAACGTTAAAAACTAATCCTGGTTACACAACCAACTGTTTTATCGAATAAAAGTAACACCTGCATCACAATCGGTAATTCCCCTATTACTAAAACAAAATGTATGTCGTCATTTGGTTCGACGTTGGCAATTTACGCCATTCCATGGACGTTATTAGCAGTACAGTTTCGAACAAAAGCACTCGATCCATTCACAAACATAAACTCGTCTACCAAAAATAATTATCTATTTGTTTGCTCGATAATGATGGATTTGCTTTTCTACAATTTGATAAAATCGTTTCACTTGCGGTACTGTATGTTCGTGATGTTTGTCTGTTTGGTTATTAGACGGATTCCATGCATTCGTAACCGATGATATGTGTATTATTCATTGTGTGCATTGTTGTATTGATAATCCAGTTGTTTGAGGTTAGAAACGATATGTTTGGAATCCAAATAAAACGGATAAGTGAAAACTGAATGATTGATTATGATTGGTGTAAGCAAGTCTGCTGTTTGTACATTTGTACGGACGAAAATAACCTTACGGTGCAAATGAAACGGACAGAATTATTAGTTTAGAATTCGATGGCTGAGAGAGTGATGCCTTTTTTAACTGACTTCAAAAAGAAGGAGGTTCTCAATTCGTCTGTATCTGTTTTCGCAAACAGCTCAAGGAATTTCGACTGTTTATGCTGGATCCTGTTCCGGGGGATCGCGAAGTGGTCCCATATTTTTTTCAATAACAGCTTGTACCTTTTCTTAGACAATGGGGAATTTTTTTTACTGACTTTCTTATAGTGTATACTTTGGTGGAGTCGCTGGAATTAGGAATATGGAAAATTTTCTATTCGGAACATGGGATAAATTGAGAAGAAATTGGATTAGCTCCGGGATATCCTGAAGTTGTCTCATATTTTATTTTTTTCAAAAATCTGTAAAAACTTTTTTATCGATTTTTTTATACAGTAAACTTTGGTGAAGTAGCTGCTATAAAAAAAACGGAAATTTTTTCTGTTCGGAACTTGGTGTGTTGTAAAGAAATGGTATTAGTTTCGGGGGATCCCGAAGTGGTCCCATATTTTTTTTGCAATAACATAGCTAGTACCGTTTTTTAGAAAATTGGGAAAAACCTTTTTAACGACTTACTTATACAGTAAGCTTTGGTGGAATTACTGCTAAAAAATATGAAAATGTTTCTGTTCGGAACTTGGGGTAAATTTGAAGATGCGAGATGTAAGGACCGACATCTAGGATTTTCGGTGAAACTAGCACATAGAGGTTCCGAATCTGGAGCGGTTCCATGTAATTGCTGTTACCCGTAATTCCTAGGTTAGAATGTCACGATGAACTTTTCAGGATAACTTCACCTGTCAGAGATATTGAATACTTTCTTCGAGGTGACATTCTTTTGTACGCAATTACATGGAACGGCTCCAGATTCGGAACCTCTATGTGCAAGTTTCCCCGAAAATCCTAGATGTCGGTCTTTACATCTCGCGTCTTTAAATTTAACGAAATGTATTAAATACATAAACAAGTGTTCGAGAGGACATTCAATTGCAAGAAGCGCAACTGATGAAAGTTCCCTAACCAGCAACAATATACATTATATATATTGTCTTTCGTACAAAAGAATGACACCTCGAAGAGAGTATTGGGGTAAATTGTAAATAAATTGAATTAATCAAAATAAATGTCAGTTAATCAACTTCAAAGTGAAGATATTCAATTAGTCTGTATATACAGTATGTATTTATAAATCAAAGGATTTCTATTTCTTAATAATTTTAAGAGAAAAAGTTATTATTTATAAACAGATTTGCATGGTCTAAAACGAACACTGTAATTATTCCATGTCACTTTTTTAACTATAGACGATGTTTGTCATCAAACAGGAATTTTGATTACTTACAAATTAAAGTACCTTTAATTTTGATAATATCTAAAACTGTTATCAAATAGGATGTGCTTCATGTGTTATAAAGTGTGAGCCATAAATATAGCTAGAGAGGGCATATATTATTTTTTACTGTTAGATAGACATTCGTGCTGCAGTTTTAATATTACACTAAACACATATATATTGATCCGTCTGTTTATATTGTAGGTCTAAATTTTCTCCGTCAACTTTGTAATTTTTACGTTAACAAATGTTCAGTGTTTAACTGAGCAGAATATTATTAAAATTGTTATACTAGTTTTCGAAATGTAGAGTGTTAAACATCGGAAATGTCCCATTTTCTTATCAGATTTTTCATAATACACAAGTTTTATTTTCGTTTATTGCAAAAAAGTGATTTGCTCATTATATGACAAAAATATTGCACAAACCAATTGTCATGAATTATTTTTGATTACAGGGTATTTCCAATATACGTGACATGTTTTTCAGAAAACATTTTTTTTATTATAACGTTGAATACATATAATGTTAAAGAAATGAATTCGTGAGCGTGTTTATTTATTGTACATTGTGAATCGTAAATATTAATACAGTAGCCATTTATTATATTTTCCATTAATTAGTAACTCTGTATAAACCATGCTTCCTGTACTTTTTATATTAAAATAAACCGTCACACTATATTCCACAGGTTTGTAAGAACTGTATAGATTAAAAAAAAATTATACAGGGTTACTTATTAATGATAAAAAATAATACGTATGTGTCCACTATAGCAATACTTACGTCTCACACCGTATAAAATGTAATCAGGTATGATAATTCATTTATTTAACATTATATTAATTGTGCGATTACTTCTTATGTACACAACGTCGTAATAAAAAAATGAGTTTTCTGATAAACCATGTTACGTACATTGAAAACACCCTGTAATCAAAGATAATTAATAGTAATTGTTTTGTTCAATATTTTTGTCAAGTAATGTGAATATCAAGTTTTTTGCAATAAACGGAAATAATACACGTCTGTTACGAGAAATCTGATAAGTAAAATGAGACATTTCCCATGTTCAACACCCTATACCTCGAAAACTAGTCCTACAATTTTATTAACAATCTGCTCAGTTAAACACAGAAAATGTATTAACGTAAAAATGTATTAGCATATAAAGTTGACGGAGAAAATTTAGAACTACAAGGTGGTGTAAAAACTATTTACTTTAATATGTACAGTTTTTGCAATAAGTTTAGTATCCTGTGGAGTATAGAGAGACGAATTCTGTATTTGTTTAATGTCATATAGAAATGGCAGCAAGAATGGGTTGTATTGGGTGACTCATTAATAGTAAAAAATAATATATGCCCTGTCTAGCTATATTTGTTGTTGCTCACACTGTATATTATATGAAGCACATCCAAGATATTATAACTTTAACGATATATTAATTGTGCAATAACACCTTCTTATGTTTTCAATGATGTAATGAAAAAAAGAGTTTTTTCCAAAAAAAATATGTTAACTTAAACAAAATTTATATTCTTTATTAAACCTATTACAAAATTTGGAAAAGTGACATGAAGATAAATTATATAGTTTTTAGTGATATGGCATAATTAGATTTTTTTTATATAATTCTTGTTACCCCTGTTTGATAAGATTTTTATATATTATGAAAAATGATGGCATTTTACTTTTAAGCAAAAGTCATATTTGCTGACAAACTTCCTATAAAGTTATAAAAGTGACATAATAATTACAGTATATTTTTCTGACCATGCAGTTTGTTTATGAAGAA
Source organism: Octodonta nipae (assembly GCA_034190945.1). Classification (NCBI taxonomy): domain Eukaryota; kingdom Metazoa; phylum Arthropoda; class Insecta; order Coleoptera; family Chrysomelidae; genus Octodonta; species Octodonta nipae. The sequence goes on from CM067217.1 coordinate 18,052,566, forward strand.
TAATTTTTTCTCTAAATACTTTTCAGAAGAAGTTTTCCGTTTGAATTCAACTTATGAAGATAAACTGTATATAGAAATCAACTGAGGGTCACGTGATGCTGATCGAAAAAGCGTAAGATCGAGGGGAAGGGAGAGGAACTAGTATCTCCCACTCTTTCTACCGTGCCTGAGTGTGTTTCTCCGTTTAGGCGGCACAGGGCGCTTGCGCGAATGTCCGTGTGTGTTTATGTACAGCGTGCCACGCGTATCTAAGGATGGTGACAGCTGTCGGCTTGACTGTTGTGTATTCGTATATGTGAATTGTTTAAATTATGGAAATTGAACAAAGTGCATCTATTAATGAAAAAAGTGATGATGAAGTAGTCAAAGAAAATGAGTGAGTACTTTATAAATATACTAGATGAAAAATATACTAGATGAAAAACTCTTACTTGGCTTTAGCCCGTAACTGCCGTCAAGAAAACCAGCTATAAGCTGAGCACTATAAAACGTAAAAAAAACGAATAATAATAATAGTAATAAATACAATTTTAATAATAAGATTAGGTTTCGATCGAGTCTGTATTTACACATAATAGATGTAATATTTGTAATATGTTTATACTTTATAGCATTAACCTACATTTTCATGACACCACAATAAGCCCATTTGCGGTGTAGGTTTACCAAAAAATAATTTCGATTAAAAATAAATGAAATAAGATAATAATAAATAATCGGTGTAGGTTTTTAATAAATATTGTATTTTACCTCATAAATGATAGTACTTTTGTACTTATAATTAAACACAACGTTAATATTGAAGTTTTCACTTCTGCCGGCACTCCCGGAGTGCTTTTTTTAATAATACGTGACAATTGGAGGCAGTTTTCAATTCTAATAAGCTTGGCTTGATTACAATTTGAGATGTTATAAAAAAATAAAGCTAGTTTTTAAACAAAATTGATTTATTTTTTGAAATCTAGTATATAGTTTGGAAAAGTTAAAGAGATACTTATTATATAATTTTTAGTGCAATAGCGTAGGTAGATGCATTTTTAAATTATAAGAACCTGAGATAGTTATTACCAGTAATTCCATCAAAGCTCCGGCGACTCCACCAAGACATAGAATATAAGAAAATAGTTAAAAAGTTTAAGTTTAAAAAAATTTAACATAAATGAAGATACTTTAATTTGTAATCAAAAGTCCTCTTTAAAGACAAACCTTGTCTACAGTTAATAAAAAATTGACATGGAATGATTACTGTTTATGATTTAGACCACGGAAAAAATCTGTTTGTGAAGAATAATTTTTTTCTCTTAAAATTATCAATAGAAAGAAATCGTTTGATTTATGAATACACACTGTATATACATATTAACTGACACTTTTTTGATTAATTCATCTTATTTCCAATTTACCCCAAGTTCCGAATAGTTAATACCAGTAACTCCATCAAAGCTACCGGCGACTCCACCAAGACATAGAATATAAGAAAATAGTTAAAAAGTTGTTCCTCATTCTATAAGAAACGATACAAGCTATGTTATTTGAAAAAAAAAATTGACCATTGTGAGATATTACGGAACTAATCCAATCGCTTTTCAATTTGTCCCACGTTCCGAATAAAATTTTTCAAATTATAATAATATCGGCTCCTCCACCAAGGCATAGAGTATGGAGAATAGGTAAAAATAGTTTTTCCCCATTTTCTAACAAACGGTAAGAGCTATCCCCCCAAAGAGAATCCAGTAAAATGGTAGAAATTCCTCGAGTCGTTTCCGAGTAATCGGTGAACAAACATAAAAAAACATAGATACAGACGAATTTTCAAGTCGGTTAATAAAAATGAAGCATATTTGATGTTTAAGACTCGGTATATCGAAAACTAGTCATAGAATCTGTTTGAGCCCATGTCAGAACATCAACTTCTATAACATAACAAAATTTGAGAACATTTAATAGAACTGAGCAGGTTTATCATTCTGAACGACCAATTAAACAATCCATCAACAATGTAGTTCCTTGAAACCTTGCTTTTTAAGACATAATCAATAGCGTAAAACTTTGACGTCTCTAGCAGAGTTCTTGTTCATAAATGAAACAGTTCATAGGCTAATGAGGCCACTATGACATGCTTTTTACCAATTTAATTTTTTTTATTATTATTATAGCAGGATATTACTTCATTACCGTAGCGTAATTTATTACCTCATTGGGGGTTACAACGCTTCTTTCATTCGTTGAGGTATTTCTTTGTAACGTCTATCAATTAAATATAAGTATGCCTTATTCCTAATAAAATAGAAAAGCCCATAGAATTCTAGTTGAAACGGCATTTTTGTAGCTCATTTAAGAAGCTTCGAATCATTCTGTATTCCTTTGAATCTCTAACAAATATTCCCTTTAAAGGAACGAGAAGTACCCGTAGTGCATATTATTCAAAACGTTACATTGTATATATATTCCATTATTCACGCAAAACGACCACAGTTGCCCCCCGTAATTGACTTAAAAGCTGTATTATACTATAAAGGATTTACTACCACTCGAGAAAATCTCAGCCATTAATATCCACAGCTTTCCACCCGTGGTAGTCCTTTTCGTTTTTCTCTTGGAACCATAATTTTTCAGTTCTGAAGGAAATCCCATTGTTACAATAAACGACCTCGACTTCTTCATTCCGTGATCTTAAAGTTTATTGTCTCCTTTATTGCCTTTTTCACACGGTGGTGCACTGATTGCTTTCATGAAAATTAATTTCAACTCTACTATTCCACTTCAGTCTGGCGAAGTAAATCGTCACTTTGTAGTACAGAAAGATTGGGTGTCCACCCGGCTGAGAACAACATAATCACGAGGGCCGAGCTTTTGGAACAGTTTCAAGTAGATAGTCAGATGTTTTTACCTGTAACATACGCAGTGAAATATTTATACAAGGCTCGGCAGAAGTCTTGATCCACGCAAATATTGTTTTTGTGGATACTTTGAGAGTTGTGAAAATTTTGCGAAATTATACATTATTATGTTATGTCTTGAGTCTTAGATTTTCATATTTTTTGTATATACAGAGTGTTACATTTAACAATCGGACAGTGACGCTTCAGAAGGTACTATCATTTGTACAAGAACTACTATTTATAATAATGATCTACTTTTTGCAAAGAAACGTTTTATTCAACAAGCAGAATTATAGTAATTGCCCAAAAGATAATTCTAAATGCTGCGAGAGCATCACACGCAATATCCACAGAATAATTTTGAGGCAAGAATTATTTGAAGTAAAGATTTTAATTCGACCCCATTTTTTAAAAATATAGATGGGGGCCAAATTAGTTTTGTATGCTTTTTAATGCTAACTTCAATGAATTTTGTCACTTGTGAAACAATCCAGTAATCTTAAGCAAGTTTTCTTAAATAAGTGAAACTGTAGGTGAAGACTGATTGAATGCCCATCAAAGTCACCGAATCTCACATCACTAGAGTTCTATAAAAATTAGTGTTTCTTCAACAATATTAATTAACGAACACAAGTATTTCTTGTATAAAAGGTACCAAAAACGGTTAATCAGGTACAGAACATCGAAAAATCCAATACCCTCGTTGTTGAGAGAAACTTTCATAATACAAAGAAACCGAGTGGATTGTTCTTTCTAGATAAACTTATATAAATGAGTGAAAGAAAAGCGGAACTGATAGTTTTGAATTAGTTTAAGTTGAGACACTCTTTAACACAAGAATTGTTAATTGACCTCTTTAAGCGTCAAAAAATAGAGTTCAACATGGACTCTTAGAAAACAGTGGATTCACAAACTAAGATTAAATATAGAAATGCCAAATAAACAAAACTGGCAGACATCGCGACATAGCTAAAGCACTACCGGAATTAAATAGGAATTACGCAAGTAGTAGTAAGATATACTGATGAAAAGTAGGAACCCTATAATGGGAAGGAGTTCAGGGGATACCCCCATAGCGTTGGGCGGAAATAAAGCGATCTGCAAGGCTGCTATGAGTCTAATGAAAAAGAATGAGAAGAGTTATAAGTAGAACGAAAGAAGGAGGCGTATCTAATTCTGTTGGTTTACATCAGAACACGTTCAATACCAAAATTCAGAATCTACGTCCATTAGGTTCGGAATTCGAACTATAAATGAGTATAGAACTTGACTTAAATAAAGAGACCAGCCGTCGACACAATTTCAGGATTTGTACCACACGACAAATCTATAATCACTGTATATCTTCTAAAGCTATAGTTACAGTAAGTTGGTCTTAACAAAAAGACTTAAATTTTACAAGTTATGCATCCAAATCTAATCTACTAATCTATATCATGTCAAAATTTCTGCAGTAGTTTTTAGATTAGCCTACATAAACAAAAAAAAATTCTGTTTTTATAAATCAGGTGTAGCGTTGTAGAAAAATAGCCACAGCATTTTATATCAAATCCAAACGTCACTTTTCAAACACCTTTTCAATTAGTACTGATTTTTCTAATAATTGATTTACCTACTCATTATTTTTAATTTCATTACTTAAGATGTTAATTAATTTGAAGGAACGATTCTATCGAACGTGGAGTTTCGTGTGTGGAAAGAAGGAAAAAATAAAGTTAGTGTTAAATGATATAATGAGTTAGCCATTAGTCTTTCCATTGCTGAAGATCCAGAAGTTAATATTTGCTATTTACAAAGAAGCTTAGAAAAATGATATTCATATCAAGTGCATAATGTAAAATATATTACTTGTTTAAACTGCAACAGGAACTTAATGGAATCCACTAAAAATATTCAATTACTGCAAAAATGTTGATGTAAATTTGTATAAAAATTACTAAATAGCAAAATGTATTCGAAGTGTATCTGGTGTCTATAGAATCATATCATATCATCATGGCAATAGCAGCTAAAGTGGAGGTCCAGATTTATATTGTTATGTTATTGTTATGTACTTTCACATGCGAGGTAGATTGCCTGTCTCTCCTGCCTCAGCATACATACCTGGATAAATTAACAATCTCAGAGGTGTAAATAAAACTCAAAGATGCCATAAAGTGCTGTAATGTATATATCAACAAATCAATAGAAGTGTAAATAATAACACTGGGCATTAAAATATATGTCTTTTAACGACTAAATAAATTGAAACCCTAATCTTTGTCTATGTCATAAAATAAAATGGATAAATGTAATAATAACAACAGTGTTCAGAACACTCGGTCTTTTTTGGGTTTAAAAGAGACAGCCTCTATATTTACATATGTATATTCTCAATTGCTTGGAAAAAACTCTGCCTTAATCGCAATCGCAGTAAGAAGAAAGAAGAGGCTCGCTGTTTGCCTCTCGTCCAGTACGGACCTCGCTAGAAACTCTCAAGAAAAAAACGTTTTCCTATGTGCTCGCTAGTGCAACCCCAAAGTGCGTGTGCAGCTATTACTCACTTTTTGTAAACCCCCTCGTGAGTGCGCATTGCCCAACAATATAAACTTTAGTTGTGGCCTAAAAAACCAGGGTTAAGGCCGGCTACCCGCGCCGAATGCAGACAAATACATGGATGGCAGATTTCCCAAGGCTTTTACTAGATTTAACTTTATCAAAATAGAACCACACAAAACTACAGTCCACTTAATTAAATTCACTACAAACAGTAATAATTTTCAGCGCAAGTTAATACTTGTCGTAATTACTGTATTGAAAATAATTATTATTCTAAGTCTAACTCTCATTCAGACAAAAGTTTCATTTGTGGGGTGAACCGCATGCTTCAGGTGGTGATCTACTACTAAATTGACCCAAACAGATAAGGAGGGGCTTCTCGAAAGTTTTGAGAACATTGTAATACATTAAAAATAATTGATTTAGGTGCTTCGAAATAATTTTTACAAGCTCTTGAAGTTAAACTTTCCTCGGATTATTTTTACGGTCTCAAACTTTAAGGTTCTCGGGGCGATCGCCTTCCCCACCCCTCTGGATCAGTCAATGGTTTCATTCCCATGAATAGTAATTTATGATTTGAGTTCCGTGTTCATTTCGGATAATATCACAATTCTGTAAATTATTTATTGCTTTCATGATATTTCGAGGCTACGTATTTTTTGGGGGAAGAAAAGATAAAAGAAACTCTCGCATTGCACTATGTGTATTTTCTAAGAGCGACAAGTGCCAAAGCTCAAAAGACGACCTCAGATCCTAGTCACCGCTGGGTTTTGCTTGGTCGTATCTTTAAGTCTACCTTCACTGTTAGTAGTTAGTACACTGTTATTCACTGTTACAGCTATGCACTCTGCTACAGGGGCCTGGTACAGCGTACCCTTCGCCCGTCGGTCGGATCTACTTGAAGTGTTTGATTCTAATACATAGACGATGAAACAGTTCTATTAGCAGATCTGCAACCCATCGTGTGGGGCAAGATTTTAAGCTGCAGGCGTAGTATTTGCGTCGGACCACATACTGATTATTCCCGCCAGGACTGGGATCCCCAGTCCGTCACCTCAAATGGCTGTTATCTATCTTCCCACACTTCTAGGGCAGAACGCGCATTACCACACATTCACCCAGGAGTTCTATTTAGTTATGGCGCTGCCTGTGAGATGCTAACATCGGAATAGAGGGGCACTAATCATCTTCCGAACACCCCGGTTCGTTTAAGCTGGTCTAAGCAGATGGATGATAAATTAGAGTCAACTATGAGTCTTTTTCACTTACTTTAGTGGAAACCTGACTGCCTCTTTCAACCAGGTGTAGGTGCCTGGAATTGTGGGTCGCTTTGATCCAGTTTTAAGGGCAACAGGCGAGAGGTGGGCACAGGGCTCTCATCTCGAATACTCTGTCGCGCCCCATAAAGGGCGATGATCCGAGATCTTAAGTGACGGTTCCCCTGTTAACCACAATACCTTCTCTTCGCCTCAATCTCGAGTGATAGTGGGTCCCGCGATCTACTTGTAAGAGTTTTGACAAATCACATTCGAGAGCTGGGGCCCTCTCCTTATCTAAACACTAACGGCTTGTCACCAGAAGTCTGGAATCGACTGCCGCGAACGCCGAAAGTTTTATGTGCACCCGGCAGGAAGCGAATTCAACTATCTCTCGTTAATATCGCCCCTGGTTTAGAAATAGTTTCATAATTGTTTTTATAGGTTTTAGTTACCCAACGTATTTTTTTTTTTCGTCTGATTTCTATACTAAGATTCATAGGGTAACGGCGTTAAACCCGGAGCGACTACCGATTTGGGGTCTCCTCAGAAAATCTCAAAAATTCCAGATGCCGGAACTCATTTTGCGGTAGAATGTTAAACTCAGTTAAATGCATTAAATCTATAGATAACAGTTCATGGGAGCGCAACTGATGACTCAACTAGTGGTGTCTTGGGTTTAAGTCTCGAATTTAGAATAACAAAACGTTAAAAATGATCATGTGAGGCGATTTTAAAGCATTCTAGATTTCGGTCTTGTTTATTTTGGTGGATATGGTACATTTCATTCCGTGTTCGGTTTTCTGTAAGTTCAGGCTATCGAGAATTGTACTCCCTTTCCAGACCAAATCCGCACCATCAAATTTTACAAGTTCTTCTAGTTTAATTTCTTTAACGAATTTCATTTAGAAATCAGAAGTTCGAAAACAGCTTTAAAGATTCTAATAATTTATCTTTAACAACTTTCAGCACACTTTTTATCGCCATATCTAACTTTTCCGGACTAGTAATTGTCGTTAGAGTTACTTGAGCTTTTTTTGTGTAGCTCTACTTTTATAGCAGGTTATTTTTTTCAACTGCCACCCTTTCGTAGTCTCTCTTTTGTGTTTTATTTTTGCCTTTTCTCACTGACAGACGATTAAGCCGTTGATCCGAACATTAAAGAGCTTTCTCGGAATTAATACTTTTCCCTTGTTTTCTCTCAGTCGTAATCTTTTTTAGAAGTCTGTTACCTTTGTCAAAGATTATGCTCGTATCTTTTGGGATCTGGGTTGTAACTTTTGTGTTGCTTCCTGCAATTATTAATTTTGTTAGAATTTCTTTGATGGAACTTATTTGCTAAGTTATATTGCAGCATTAACGAATTCTGGACCATCAGTCAACACAATCATTTAAGTGCAGCATCTGTGGATTTGATAAACGCTAACCATAGATTTTTGAATACTTGCAGATTACGGTGAGGTGCGACATAGTAAAATGTTGAATACTGGATGGCCCTGTTCTGCAACGCACAGGGTAGAGAAAAACCGGCTTATTTGTGATTTTTAATTTGCATTTAAGTCATTTTGAAATTGCGGATATTTTTGATATCAATAATTTTTTTAATTTGTGGCATTTTTGATATTTTAAACATTTTTGTCACTGTTAACATTGTTGACATTATTCACATTGTTGAAATTATGTAATTTTTTATATTTTTGATAAATTTATTCTCGCATTCAGACATTTCTAACGTTTATGGCACTTATTACAGTTTTAAAATATTTAACATTTTGACATTATAGTCATTTTTGACATCTTGGACATTATTGCATTTTTGTTATTTGTGATATTTTAACATTTTTGACATTCTTAACATTTTTGACACTCTTGACAGATATTTTTGACGTCTTTAACATTTTTGATGTTCTTCACATTTTTTCTTTTATTACATTTGTGACATTTTTTACTTTTTAATGCTTTTAACATTTCAGACGTTTTTGATATTTATACTATTTTTATATTTTTACATTTTTGACATTTTGATTGGCCATTTGAGTTTTTTCTGAAAATCAATCAATCATTTATTAGGCCTTTGACAATTTTGACGTTCTTGAGATATTTTAAATTTTTTGACATTATTGACACTTCGCATTGTTGATGTTTTTAACATTTTTTTTATTTTTCTGACATTTTTGTCATTCTGATATTTTGATTAATCAGTTGGGTTTTTATCTTCAGTGATTTTGAAACTCAAACATTGACATTTTTTGCATCTTTGACATTCTTGACGTTATTGACATTTGCAACATTTATGACTTTATTTGCGCCTTTTACTTTTAAGACATTTTTGAGGTTTTGGACATGGACATTGTTGAAATTTTTAATATTTTTGGTGTCTTTAACATTTTTGACTTTCTTGATATTTTTTAATTTTTGCCAATTCAACACTAGACATTTAATGACGTTTTTGACGTTTCACATTTTAGATATTTTTTACATTTTTAATGCTTTTTACGTTTTAAATATTTTTTACGTTTTCAATATTTTAGGCAAGTTTGACATTTTGTATATTTGTACGTATTTGACATTTGTGAAGTTTTTGACGTTTTTGACATTTATGACATTTTTACCATTTTTGACATATTTGACTTTTTGACAATTTTAACATTTTCGATGTTTTTGACATTTTTAACATTTTGATTGTTCATTTGAGTTCATTCTCCTGAGAGTAATTTTTGAAAATCAAGCAAAAAATTTTGTCATTTTTGACAGTTTCGCATTTTTGCCATCTATGACAGTTTTGACAGTTGATATTTTTGACATTTCACACAATTTTGTTATATTTGACATTTTTATGACATTTTTGACGTTCTTGATACTTTTAATATTCTAACATTGTTGGATGATTTTGACATTTTAGACATTTTGAATATTAATTTGGGTATTTTTCTTCTCACAGTGATGTCTGAAAATGAAAGACATTCGATTTTGGAAAATCAAAGTGTAGTAAGAGTAATTTGTGGAAATTGCCGGTAATACTGTGTGCATTCTTATAAAAAACTGTTACAGGATTAACTGAGAGAAATGGAGTTATCAACTAATGTTCCTGTATAATATGTTTAAATGTATATTTGAAGAAACTATCTGTGTGATGTGACACTTCGATGTCTTCTCAAGAATCGTTGTTGAATAGTGTTTTTACAGAGTTTTTTGGTTGACCGTTTTCAATGTTTCGTTCTTGACTAATTACTTCAGAAGTTTTCTTTTTGATTTTTAAATCTTATACGATTTTGCATTCAAAGAGGTACAATATTTTTTTTTTAGAGCACGTATCTTTTCTTTTATAAAGTGTCGCATTATTTCGCAATCAGCAACATATTTTCAGTTGGATTCTCATTCTCACGGTCCACCGTATTCCCTATTGCAACAAAAGATAGTCACACCACTGATCCGGCACGGTGTAATGTAATGTAAAGTGTTGGCTACCCTTAATTAAAACAATAAAATTCCCTGCAACAATTGCATAATACAAATGGCACGTGAGCGCGATACAAATTGCTTGTTTCGTGACAAAATATAGGGCTTTCCAGTCTCTGCATACGCTTTACCCATTCGTTGTCGGTTTAAATTTAACCTCATTGAGGAATATGGAAAAAGATTCTAATTTATCGGGTGGGTTTATTTAAATTATACAGTGTAGCAGAGTATCAAATTTGTTATGCCTTCTGATGTTTGTTTAAGGTTTTTATTTAAATTTGTCTGTTGACCGTAAACGGCCACCGCAAATAGATGACTTAATTTTCGATAGAGAATATTTAATATTTCAATAAAAAAATAAGCGAGTGATGGATTGGTATCGGTGTGTCGTGTAATTCATTTAGTGAAATGCAGTTTACTTAGTTTGTCGACAAACAGTCGGGCATTTTAAACTGTATTTTTTTTAGTATTGATTAGCATTTTAGTATTAAAATGTAAGCTCCCGGGACATTTTTTGCCACATATAGATAATAAGGGAAAAATAACTAATTTTTTCATTTGCCCGGTTTATTGTTATGGGATTTTTTATAATTGTTGAAATTGTGTTTGCTATAATTAGTTCAATATTATATATATATATATATATATATATATATGTGTGTGTGTGTGTGTGTGTGTGTGTGTGTGTGTGTGTTCTGAGAGGCGTCCGCGGTCATTATTATCAACTAGGCTAGGTTCCGGGTAAAAAACGCGTCTAAATTTATTAAATGCTCGACGTTTCGACTCCTGCTTTGGAGCCATTATCAAGAGACAGAAGTGAACAGAGAGTTTCAGAGTCTAGATCGAACTCGGGGCCTCAATCTGCCTACTCTCCAAGAGTCACTAGGTAACTGAACTGAATTTGAATCTACTCTGTTTCTTTTATTTATAGTTGTCGGTTGGTTAGAAGGGGATGTCACATGATGATGGGGCTGTGTTTTGATTGGTTGAGTGTTGGTGTGCGTGTCTGCTTGGTTTAATCTGGCAATTACAGAGGTCCATGCTGTAGGAAGGCGAGAGCTGTCATCGCGTGGATTTAGACAGAGGGGTCTTTTTTCTATTTCTATAGCATCGCGAATAGTGGATGCCCTAAGGGAATTAGGAGATATGATAGTCCTACTATCCTCGAAGTTGATAGAGTGTTCTGTTTGGATATGATGATGCGCGAGAGCTGAAGTGGGATCTTTTTTGCGAACTGACAAGGAATGTTCATATACTCGATGGTTGACACGCCTGTCGGTACGACCGATGTAGCTTTGTGGGCAATCGCGAAATGGAATTTCTTAAACTCTTCGATCCTCTTTAGGTACTTTATCTTTAGGGTTCCCGGTTAAATTGGCTATAGTTTGACTGGTGTTGAGGACCGTCTTTATTTGATGTCGGTGTAAAATCCGTGCTATTTTGTCAGCGACTCCTCCAATGTACGGAAAGAAGGCTTTCCGGTGTTGTTGGTCTGGATGATAACCGTTTTGTCGAAGGATTTGTTAAAGATAATTAAGTTCGTTTTGTCTGTTGTCAATATCTGTTAATTATCAATATCCTAGGGAATAGATCTAAGAGCCAAAGATTTCATTACAGAACTTAATTGGGCAGCGTGATGGTGTGATTGGGCATTTAAGTATCGATTGGTATGGGTTAATTTCCTATAGACGGTATGTGCGAAGCTGCCATTGCTGGTTTTTGTTATGAGGACATCAAGAAACGGGAGCGAAGAATCGGACTCGATTTCTATTGTAAATTGAATTTTAGAATGCATACCATTGAGGTGTTGCAGAAAGAAGTCTAACGAATCTCTGCCATGAGGCCAAATGCAAAAGTATCATCAACATATCTAAGCCAGCATGAAAATGTTAGCAAGCACTGGAGAAAGAAGTGTTATAAGAACAGTGCTGTACAAGTTTGATGATGTCAGAAGAGATATTGTGTTTTATTTTTAGAATATCTAACGTTTCTTAAATGGGGACATTGGCGAAAAGAGATACAACATTGAAGCTAACTAGGACATCATTTTCTGAAATTCTATAAGCGCCTAACATATCTAGGAAGGAAGAAGAGTTCTTTTCGTAAGAGGATGCTTGTTCGGCTAGAGGTTGAACGGGTTTTGGGTTTTTGAAGTACCGGGCTAATTCTTGGGTCGGTAATTGTAATGAACTGACAATGGGCCTAAGAGGAATATTTCGCGGATATGTGGCAACATTGCATGTATCCGCGGAGTAGCTGCCTTATTCAGTGCATTTCACCTTATACATAGTAAAGTTTTTGGAACGTTCTAGAGAGTATTTTTTTCGTTTACTTTTTTGTGAGGATTTTTTTTCTTCGTTGGCTTTAAAAAAAAAAAATTTTAGGCTGTGTAATTTCGAACAGATTCAGGGAAGAGTTAGAAATGGGTTGGAATCGAAAAAGAGGATTTTTTAGAAGAACGAGCAGCTAGTCCGAACAAGAAATATATTGTATATACGGAACGGGTAACGAAATGGCTAAGATTTCGGAAAGTGAAGAAGTTTCTGGCAAGAGACCTAAGTTCAGTAAAAATAAGAGATCACTTTGGTCGAAAGAATATAAATGTATTTGTATATGCACCTTATGTGTGAGTTTCCATATCGGTCTTTCAACCCGTCGCGCCCCCAAATGTTCGAAATTTTCACGCGCCTCCTGTAGGGTTAAGGTTTCCCTTCGAACCCTGTATTTCTATTTATTGCCCTCTGAGATGCAGGACATTGCAGATATAAATCTTATTCCATTCCCAATGAGTTAAATAATTAGTCATCTGAAATAAAATACCCTCTTCATGTGACGACCCTGGTTCCGTATCTTTCAGGATGGTTGGTACATAGAAATGCGGAAAAAAGTGTTGGACTTATACGCCGAATTTTGTTCGTAACATTTACCTGTTTGGAGCTGGAGAGTGCCATTAAAAGGCAGAAATAATTACACGGCTTTCAACAAGTGTAATATTTTAGTCTGGTCACTAGACGGAATATTTTTTCGGACAACAATGGTTTTCTCATTTGCATGTTCCAGACATTAATATTGAGGAATCCTCGTGTTTCCATAATTAAAACTATATAAATCTTATTCCATTCCCAATGGACGACAACCCCTGAAATTACCGCCGAAAACATGAGTGTTGGCAGAAATAGGCTTTCACAAGTGTAATATTTTAGTCTTTTTTTCATTAATATTGAGGAATCCTAAAGAGAAATTATGTGGTGACAGTAATAACACTTGGTTGTAAACTTCCTCGGGTTTTGTTTTCAGCATAACGCTCGTTAGAGAATAGGGGTGGCTATTTCAGTTTTGATATGTCACGACATTTTTTGTGAGCTTATTAGTTCTGGTATTGTTTTTAATGTGAGTTTTAGGGCTACACTTGTCACTTTGATATAAAGTCATTATAATTTTATTTTTGAACAGAAACGGGGGGAAACCTGAGGTATATAAAAATGACAACACTAAGTAAATTCATAATGAGAGAAAAACATAATTTAACTTAATTTTTATATTAATTCAATTTTCAATTTATTCAATTTTCAAAAAAAAATACATACATCCATAGCTACAGACATAGTTTTTCATTTACAATTGTTACAAGTGTAAGTAGCGTTGTGTGGTATATGAGGAATGTGAAGAAACAGATAGACAGAAATAGATAATTTCATATTTAAAAACTCTTTTTCCATTTTCAACTGACTCCGCGTTTGGATCGCCTAAACCATATTAAGTAACTTAATACTTGTATTATGGTGTCAACCCTAACGCTGGGTCACTTGAAGTTGTTTTTTTTGTGTATTAATAGTTATGACTTACTTTAGTAGTAAAAACTTAATTTTCTTTGGAGGCGATGATAGTGGATATTTGGGAAAGTTAGTAATTTGAGGGTGAGTAATTAGGTATTTCTTTACTTCTTTCTTATATTGTTTATAGGATTTGATAGTTTTTATATTGACTGGTAGCATGTTGTAAAACCGTGAGGGCATAATAGAAAAAGGACTTTTTTGTTACATCTTTTTTAATAGGCCGGTTTTTACGTTTAAGTTTGTAATTGATCTTGTTCCATTGTCTGTCACTTGTGTATAATCTTGGTCGTTGAAAATTCGGAGTAGACATTGGTTAACATAGATATTTTGGATTGTTGAAAATATTTGTCTTCTTATAAAGCCGTTCTGTTGAAAATCTTCGAGATTTCTTAAAAATTATTTTCACCAGTAAATTTTAAGCAGTTTGTAGTTTGCTAATTTTTGTTTATAGGCTCCTCCCCACGCAGTTATGCAGTACTTAATTATGGGTTCTGCAAATGAAGTGTACAGTATGGTTAATAGGTTTCTGCTAATATATCTCTGAGATTATAGAATCTGTGAATTAACGTCCTTATTCTGTTTGATATGTGAGTTATATGCTCTGTCCATTTTAAATGTTGATCGATGATAACTCCGAGAAATTTTATGGATGAGGTTTTAATTAGTGTTGTACACTTGCAGTATTTTAGTTTGTGTACAGGATGTGTGATGTACTTTTATCTGAAAGCTTCTCGGTTGATCTAGTTTTCTTTGGTGAGAAAGTAATATATTTCGTTTTTTTCTACGTTTAAAGTTAACAAATTGCTATTTAGCCATAAATACTCAAATCTTTTTCTATCTTTTGTTTTGCTATATCCCAGGTTTTTCTGGTACTCATTAGCACCGTATCATCTGCATAACATATGTGGTGTCCATTAGCATTTTTTATTTTAGAGATGCTATTTGTGTATATTAGAAAAAGGATTGGTCCTAAAACTGTGCCCTGCGGCACCCCAGTGTTTATAGTAGCTTCAGAGCTTATTGTATTTCCAATTTTCACTTTTTGGGCCCTATTTGATAGATAGTTTTGCATTTGTTTTAATGCTTGGTCCTCTAAAGCCATAGTTTTCCAATTTAGTTATTAACTTTGAGTGGTCTACTGTGTCGAATGCTTTGGCTAGGTCTAAAAAAACCGCTATACATTTGGAGGTATTATTCAGAGCCCTTACTGCTGTCCTTAAAAATTCATGAATGACATTTTCGGTGCTTGAGTTTTGGATAAAGGCAAATTGCCTATTTGTAATGATTTTTTGTTTGTATAAAAATGATATTATTCTTTTTTTACGGATTGTTCAAAATTTTTTGCAAAGTTATTTATAAGGGAGATTCTTTCCACTGCTTGGGTATTATTCCATGACTAAAACACTGATTAATAATGTATACTAGTGGTTTCGTTAGATGTGTATGGATACTCTTTATTGTTTTTACTGTGATATTATCAGGCTCTGGTGAGGACATGTTTTTTAAATTTGATATATACAGTATTAATTCCTTGTTATCAACGGGTGTCAAGAACATTGATTGGGTTAGGTTAGGTGGGTCATTTAAAAAATTTGTTGGTAAATTAATTTTTTGATTTTATCCGCCATTTTTTATCTAGATTTAACAAATACTTATTGAATTCCCCAGTTATTTCCCTATTTTCAGGATATAATGGTTCCATTTTCTAATGTTATGTTAGTATTTTCTATTGTGTTTTTATTTTTGCATTCCGTAATACTATTAATATCACTTTTTATTTTCACTTTGGGACTAGATCAGAACCGGTCAAAAACTAATCATTTGTTGTTCTTGTTGTAAAGCATAACTTTTTCTAATAGTAATAACATTTTAGGCAGCTGAACTGATAATCTACTTGAGAACATCAAAAACATATGTGGATAAGTTCTCTAAAAGAAAAAGAGGAAAAAAAAATATTTACGTGGGGACACATTTTACACGTATCGGTCACCCTGCAGTTTCAACCCGTAAGCTGGACTGAATATTACTTCTACAAGTTTAAATAATTCATGAATTTTGAATTTTGCAAATTTAACCTCGTATTCGTTATCAGACCCTAAAAACCACCCTAAACAATTTTGGTGTAATTGGCAATTATTTTAAAAAATTTGTTTTTTTACGATTTCTAGGTCATTACCCTGTAAAAAAATCTTATTTAAAAAAATTATGTTTCATAAGATTGGTAAAAAGAGACCTATAAAAAACTTGAAGAAGTGATATTCACCCCCGCTTACAGGTTGACGCTGCAGGGTGACCGATACGTGTAAAATGTCTCCCCCTGTAAATATAAATGAACCTATTTTTTTTGGCCATTTGCGTTTAAAGATATTTTAAAAGCTATTTTGGGTGGCTAGTTTTGAAATGAAAGCCCTGTATGTAATATGGTCTTCATATTTCAGCTGTATTTTTTTTAAAATTTTTCAGAAGTTTTTGTTTTTTTTTATCTCCTATATTTAAACAAAATATTAGGAAAAAATATTGTTTTTAAAATAATTTTCAATTTTCTTCATAGGGGATTTTTTCATTCGAATGTATTTGTGTTAATAATAATTAAGAAATATTTTTGAAGTGAAAACTTCTTTAGCGGCGCTGAGCACTTTTTTTGTATGGGTAAAAATTTCCAAAATCGCGTCAGGGTCACATGATGCTGATCGAAAAAGCGTAAGATCGAGGGGAAGGGAGAGGAACTAGTATCTCCCACTCTTTCTACCGTGCCTGAGTGTGTTGCTCCGTTTAGGCGGCATAGGGCGCTTGCGCGAATGTCCGTGTGTGTTTATGTACAGCGTGCCACGCGTATCTAAGGATGGTGACAGCTGTCGACTTGACTGTTGTGTATTCGTATATGTGAATTGTTTAAATTATGGAAATTGAACAAAGTGCATCTATTAATGAAAAAAATGATGATGAAGTAGTGAAAGAAAATGAGTGAGTACTTTATAAATATACTAGATGAAAAACTCTTACTTGGCTTTAGCCCGTAACTGCCGTCAAGAAAACCAGCTATAAGCTGAGCACTATAAAACAAAAAAAAAACGAATAATAATAATAGTAATAAATACAATTTTAATAATAAGATTAGGTTTCGATCGAGTCTGTATTTACACATAATAGATGTAGTATTTGTAATAAGTTTATACTTTATAGCATTAACCTACATTTTCATGACACCACAATAAGCCCATTTGCGGTGTAGGTTTACCAAAAAAATAATTTCGACTAAAAATAAATGAAATAAGATAATAATAAATAATCGGTGTAGGTTTTTAATAAATATTGTATTCTATCTCATAAATGATAGTACTTTTGTACTTATAATTAAACACAACGTTAGTATTGAAGTTTTCACTTCTGCCGGCACTCCCGGAGTGCTTTTTTTGTAGTAAATATGTATTTTTACCTATTTCGTCGGTAGACAACAAAGTGTTTATCTAAAATTGCAAGTAAAAGATTTTCCTTCATTTCATGTAAATAATTATTAATAATAAATATTTTATAAAAATTTTTGTTTAATGTTTTGTTTAAATAATGACAGCCAAAAGAATCAAGAAACATTAATACGAACAAAAAATTAAAGAACATCTGTTAACTAATTAAACTTAACTTAAAAAAATATTTTTTTTGTTTTTTTTTAGTGTTTTGGGGAAATAACGCTGTTACGACGATAACAAAATTAATAAGCTTAAGAAAATATTTTTAGTAAAACCCTTGTTTAACTTTTACACTTTGAATGGTTACTTTTGAAATTAATTATAAGAAATTATTACAATAAATTATGCCAAATATTGCAGTCGCGGGAGAGAGATCTTGACTGGAATATTAATACGTACTAATATCAGCTCTCCTACAGCATTACCAACAACTTATAGGTTCTGTCATGATGACTAAGGTGGCCTTAATAACACGTGCAGTTTTATTCAAACAATATAATATTGTTAACTATTAAGCTCACCTCTAAATAAGCAATTTTGGAATAAACAGAAATATTAATTACTTGAAAGGAAATGCCAAAGATAAGATACAATGTTGCAACAAAGGGGTCTTTCATACTGACTGACGTAACACCGCTATAAGTGAACAAAGAAATTATAAATTCGTCGGAAAGTTTTTTTATTTTTTTTATATAAGCTCGTCGATTACTCCAAAACGACTCAACAAATTTCGACTTAACTTAATTGCGTTAAAAAATATCACAGAAACGTCATATAAAAAATATATATAAAATAAGACACTACAATTTAATCAACCTGCGTTGACTTCTCTTAATTGACTTAACCTATTTCATTCTAAATTGTAATGTAGTTAAATTCACAGGTGCATTAGGCTATCCCATTATCAAACAAGAGCGAACTGATCATCAGTTCACTCTTGTTTGCTCTTCAGAAAGTTAAATAAAAAAGTTTTAACCGAACAATCGATCTTAAATTAGACTAAAGTATCATATTTAACTTTCACACAACTTTTAAAACAAATAATAACTTAGCGAAATATAAAATTAACTAACATAACAACTCCGGTGTCTATAAGTTAACACGTAGTAGTTGCCCTTGTTTCTCTGTCATATGAGAAGAAGAGAAGATGGCTGAACATACAAACACCTTTGATAACCACAAATACAAATCAACCTTTCCCGGTCATTTACTGCATGAAAAACATATACGTTTAAAACATTACATTATACATTGAAACAATTATGGATCTATTAACATTTTGCACAAAAAAGATACCCTTCTAGATAAACAAATAACAGTAAATTCATCTTAGTAACATCATTTCAAATTATCAAAGATATTAAATTAAAATGTTCATTGAATAACATCGACAATGGATTCTGATCAAGATCCCAAAACGTCTAGAATATTTTTAGAAATTCATGCTAAAATTACATAATATATCCTGAATTTTACGCATATTTATATAGTAATTTCAATTTATAAATTCCGTTATAGATGTTATTTCAAAATTATGAACCCCCCCAAATTAGCCCGTGAGTACGCCTATGTTCTTCATACTTACGTTGTCTTTTGTGGATAATATGCTTACCTGAAAATAAGAAAACTCTATTAATATAATATCAGTATTATTAGCATTCAATAAATTATTAATAATGATATGTGCAACTGAATAAGATACAGTCATATTCGGAATATAAAAAAAATCAACTATTAGATGGCACTATAAATGAATATCATTCATTTCTAGAGTCCGGTAAATGTGATGCAATATTGTACTACCCAATAGACTAGTTTTATTTCCAGATAACATCACAGAAAACATCTTTAAAACCAACATAATGAATAGTTTTTACAAGCTTTAACGGTTAAGTCAAATTGCAGTAAAGAATTATCAACACAGCAACAAATAAGTTTGCACTTTTCTCTGTTTCTTAATGTGCTTTTGTTTTTGATAAGAACGACAGAAATTTCTTAATTTAAACAGTGAAAAAGAATTGTGGAATTTAAATTACATGAAATGGCTCCAGATTCCGAACCTCTCTGTGCTAGTTTCCCCGAAAATCCTAGATGTCGGTCTTTACATCTCGCGTCCTCGAATTTAAACGAGTTATTTACATTACATACCCGAATTTGGTTATGCCATGCAGGATATAGAATTGGTATTTTAAGTTTAGTTAAAGAGTAGTTTAAAAGGGAACACAAACATGGGAAACCGTAAGTAATATTAGGAAAGAGGAAATATACTTGATTGATTAATTGAAGAAGACTAATGGCTACAATATTATAAAACATTATTAATACAAAACAGAGCTAAATGGAGACAATCGCCACCGAAGAAGAAAACCACGATATGATAGTAATTCGAAAAAACTAATTTAGAAAAGTTTTTCAAGAAATGTGAAATGGCAAAGCTCCAGCACCTCAAAATATTGAACTTTTGAAATAATAAAGGAAATCGACAATAATATAGGAATAAATATTACTAATTTAATGTGAAGGTTGTATGGCAGAACATTGAAAAAAAAATTAAGAAAATTGTGAAGAAATAGTAGAGCAAAGCAGATTCAGAGCTAGAAGACTCAGGACATTATAGAAAATTAAAACGTCTTTGGCAGGGTTGCTGCTTGCCTCCCATCCTTAGAACAATTGGAGAAGGAAATAAGAACAGTTTATGTTAAGGCAGTATTATAGAACAAATACAGTTATTATTAATTCATATTAGGGATGTAACGAATATTCGCATTCGCATTAGCGAATATTTGCGTGTTTTTTAATATTCACATTCGCATTCGTATTCGCGGTTATTCATGCGAATTTTTTGCGAAAGTGTTTGACAATGAAAAGCGTAAATATTATGATGTTACTCATTAGGTACATTGCACACTGTATAACTTACTTGTGATTTCAAAAGTTAAGTGGTACAGGTAGGACAGGTAGGTATTAATTTGTACTTGCAATGAGAAATAACAGTTGTATGATGACATAAATGTCAACTACATATATACATTTCTTCTGGAATGCTCACATGTATATGTAATCAGGCAACAATTTAATTGCTAAATAAAATTAAGCAAGTTATGTCAGTTTCATAACATGATATAGGGTTTTATGGCAAAATAAATTTCGAGATTTGGAAGTTTCAGAGAAAACTAGCTCCCAGAGACTCAAAATCAGGAGTCATACTGCATATAACGCCGTTTCCTTGTGATTTCTAGGACAAAGAATTCTTAGGTTAACGAAACCCTGTGAAAGAAATTATGATACAATCTTCTGGAGATTCAATCACTTGAGGGGAGCGCAAATGATAAACGTTCTCGAAAATTGATGGTGTCAGAGTGATGACTTCATTTTTTAAATCAGTTTTAAAAACAAAATTACAGACATCTAAACTTTGACAAACCTTAAAATATGCTGGCACTTTCTTGGGTCACACTTCTAGTTTTAAAAATAACTGTAAAGCTTGAATATTTCTAGATAGAACAGGAGGTCACGCTCAAGAATCTGTCAAAAAATAATTGTTCTATTACACTAGAAAGCTAAGTATGTTTAAAATCTCCTGATAACAAATTTTGCTTCGTTGGGTAGCGCTGCTAAATCTACAGACATCATTATATACTTAGTAAACTTGCCCCTTTGTCTAAAAAAAAAAACGGTTTATAGTGTTTCACGTTTCTTTTTTTTTTTTGGTTGGTAGGAAAATATACAACCCATCGTGTTTGTGGAACGCTCAGATTAGCTCCAGGCCTTTTGTCAGAGCTGTAAACAAGCTCTGTGTGGTTCGGGTGGTGAGTTGCGTCAAAGTGACAGGCACACGCTGAAACGGGGGGCGAAAACAAACCACTGAGCGATAGGACAACATAAAACGGCTACAAAAGCCCTAATTTAATTTCCAGTAAGGACACAATGAATGCTTTGTATGTGTTTACATGGGACACAGCCTATAAAACCTCATTAGTTAGATAAATTGAAATAAAAGCACCATAACTGTCGTACTTGCGTTCTTACACTCCTTAGGCACCTGCCTAGTTTGCGCCCGCCTGGCAATTGTAAGTTATGCTTTATTTATTATATCGCCTATCAAAAAATTATGGCAGAACTCGCCATGTATCATTCTCTAATAAAGTATTGATGTAAATTTTATCGTCATTAGCTTGTATCATTTTTGCAGCTGTCAATTCAAATTCGTAGTGATAGCCAAAGAAGCGAAATTTGTGTTTACGCCTAGATAATTTTGCAAAATAAGAGAAATTAGCTGTCAGGATGTTAGAACATACCTTGTCATAAGT
Organism: Octodonta nipae; assembly: GCA_034190945.1. NCBI lineage: Eukaryota > Metazoa > Arthropoda > Insecta > Coleoptera > Chrysomelidae > Octodonta > Octodonta nipae. The sequence goes on from CM067217.1 coordinate 18,074,314, forward strand.
CAGTTATTTTTTGACCGATTCTCATGCATTCAATCTCATTTTACTTAGAAATATACAAACTTGCAGAATCTTACTTTTAAATCTATACAAAGGTTAGACTTATTCGTCACTTTATTTTTGAAACTGATTTTAAAAATATGTAAATGAGTCCATAAATAATATAAGTTATAACATGACAATAAAATTCCTTTTTTTGGCAATACATATAATTTTAGTTTTTATTTGGCTCCATAAATTTAATTATATAATTTTTCTGTTTAATGAAAAATCATAACTTCTTATAACTTCTCTCATAAAACAAAAAAACTTTTTTGGTTCACTTCAATGTGATGACAGCTTAACTGTTGAAAGAGCGTTGAGAGTAAAGGGTTGGTGTTAGTATACAAAATTTTTATATATATTAAAAATAGAAGAGTGGCTTTTTATAACGATTACGAAGGTCAATTTACGTTATAATTTTTAACTAAACCAAAATATGTAAATTTTGATCCCATATTCGCATTCGCATTTTTATTCGCGAATATTGGAAGAGAAAATTCGCATTCGCATTCGAGAATTTCGAAAATCGGACATTCATTACATTCCTTAATTCATATATGTAAAAGGAGGTGAGAATAAACTCAATCTATTTTTATAAAATTATTATACAGTTTTATTTACCATTCAGATTTTAACAGAATTTGAGAAAACTTCATTACCGTTTGAAAACCATATATTCTTTGATAACAGAATCTTAAGAAATAATAAGCCACAAGTTCTCAAACGAACCAGAACTTTCATCTTGCACTCTGATGAATCCTAATTGGCTCCAGGCATCCTGCGAAAATGTAAATTCTATCCAGATCAAAGTCAATAGATAAAAATGATTAGTAGAACCTGAAATTGTACTTTGCTGCACTTTGAAATCTAATTATTATCTTAAGATCCCAGAGACATCGGGTGCAATTTTATAGTTCTTTAATTAACTCCACCTCGGGGAAAATTGTTCTAATGGAAGTTTTAAAGAAATCGAGAAATTTCTCTTATTTCTAAGTGATTTTAGAGACTTCAGCGGAGTATTGTCTCTAAAGCGGTAAGGAGTATCCTTCGAGCAGCACTGGAAGTTAAAATGTTTATTATCTAACATAACTTGCATTAGGAGGTTGTGTTCGTGTAGACTCAAATGAAAATGAATTGGAGAAATACTATAAAAATGTATGAGAAGATATAATACTCCTCATGCCGTATAATTTTTGTGGTCGAAACGTATAATGGTTATTTTCTGAATGTTATTTTAGACGCTTTCATTGCTGCTATAGAGATCTGCCTAAGGATCATCAATCACATACTTGTGATGCAACAGAGGTCTCGTTAATGGCGTTTACGTCGTAAACATATGGCCAGTCAGCCTTCAGATATAAAATATTTTATGAAAAGGTTTGAGTTCATATTTTCTCTATTACGTCAGAATTATATTCAGTTGAATACAAAATGTTATAGTTGATGATATTATATTCGTTTTTAGACCATTATTATATGAAAGTAGAGTCAGAAAATATTTTGTATATAAGTTGACATAAAAATAAGAATTTCTGAACAGCTTATTTAGAATAAAATGTGTATCTTGGAAAATTATGCGTGGTTTTTACAAGATGATAATAAGGACAAATACTTGGTTTTTCAAATTCTATTTAAAGGCATTTCTAGGTTTGAGGATCTATGTAAATATATTACACTGAACAGCAAAATTGCGTTAGATACTCTTGCATAGGTATCAAGATAAATTTAGGATCCTAGTCTTCCTGCGCCACTTCTGGAAAGAACACATAAATGTCTAAACGCTGTCGTATAGAGTAGTTAAGTGTATCAGTGAATTACCAATTAAATATCGTTAGTAACACCAGGAAAGCTTTACTCAAGGAAGAAAACGTAACAGAAATGAATGATTACTAACAATTAACATAAGATGCTCCTATTTGAGCTTAAAAATAATCTCTTCGAGACTCTACAATCTTCTGAACCTTAATAATTGTTTCTAGTCGAGAGCTTCGTCAGCCGTGCTTCCTTCACTCAACTGACTGAAAACTAGCTCACACAGACCCCAGATAAGGATTCTTCCTGAAACTTGTTATTGTTTTTATTCTAATAAAGTAGTCTTTATTATAAATATTTTAAATAAGGATGTCGTTTTATTTATTAATTTATCGAATTTATTCTCGTTTATTTTCTAAAGTAACGTAAAAATCGAAGCTTATCGTAATAGTAAAATAATAGGTATTGACCTTCCATTTTTATTTTGAAAAATCATAAGGCTCAGTAAAAGTATATAAACAGTTAGTAAAGCTGTTTTTTGGGAATTATCTGGACCAATGAAATGCCTTAGCTTCTGAGTAACCTGTATTTCCAGATGTCTTGGTGAGTTTCTACTAGCATAGGCGATATTCAGGAGTAGCATTATCGCCTGTATCAAATAGCACTACGATTATAATTATTTACTAATATTTACGAAAACAAAGCATATATTAGTTTATTTTTGAAAAGTATTTAAATTAAGACTAATAAAAACAGTAAACATTTCATAGCTTATGTTTCCTATTAATTCGAATTCGAAATTTTATGTTTTAAAATCTTAAAAATATAGGGTTGAAGTAAACTGAGCAGAATGTAAGGCTGACGTTTTCGTTGAGTAAAATATTTTTGTTTCTCATAGACTAGATCATACCAGCATCACAAGATCGTATTTTATAAAAGCGTTATTAGATGGCAATAAATGTCAATCGACCCTATATTAGTCTGGTTCACATGTACGATTTTTTCTAAAATCTTTGTAAATTCTCCGAAGGTTACGTAATTGGTGCCATTCGATTAGTAATTTTAGGTAGAAAGTTTAACGAAAAATTCGAAAAGGCGCTTAAAAAAATTATAAACAATTAAGTGAATAAAAAATATTTGAAACAATATTGAAAATTTTCAAAATATGAAAAAAGATTCAAGAAGATCAGGAAATTTACTAAAAAAAGTTTCGACTGCCGGAATTGTACCTCCAATGTTACCCTTTTTAAAACTTTTAAACTTGATTTTTCACTTTGTTATAATATTTGAAAATTAACAAATGAAAAAAGTAATAAAACAAATTGTTTTTTTTTTAATTTCTGGATTGTTTTGATTTTTAAAGGTTAAAAGCTATATAAACATACTTTTTTCAATTTTTTCACTTTTGTTGTTTAAATAATTATTATAAACAAATACATTGTTTATTAGTAAATGTTAATTGATACAAATTATGGATACAAAAACGGTTTCTTAAAAAAAATCATTTGTTGCTTTAAAGTGCCTTTGATAATTAAGAATACTTTTTAGGGAGTAAATATTAAAATTAAGGAACCGTTTAAACTCTAGAAATAATTAATTATATTTATTTAAAAAAATAACTTTTCATTTGATTATTTAATAAATAATTTGTTATAAACAAATTATTTATTTCATTTTTTTTTAAATCTGATAGAAAAATATAATTAATGATTTTTAGAGTTTAAAAGGTTTCTTAATTTTAATATTTAGTCGCTAAAAAGGATTGTTAATTAACAAACGCACTTTAAAGCAAAAAATATATTTTTTTAAGAAACCATTTTTTAAATCATAATTTGTATTAATGAACATGTTGCAAAAAATGTTTTGTTTTTCTAATAGACAATAGTGAAAAAAATGAAAAAATACTTTTATATAGCTTTTAACCCTAAAAAATCAAAACAATTCAGAAATTAAAAAAAAACATTTTTTTCATTATTTTTTTTTATTTGTTAATTTTCAAATGTTAATAACAAAGTGAAAAATCAAAATTTAAATAAAAAGAAACGGTAATCTATTTGTAAGGCTATTAGGAACAGCTTCACTGAGTGAAAAAAATTCTGGGGTTTTAGTTAAATAATTATCGGAGATTTTATCTTAACATTCATTGTAGAAAATAATGTTAGTTATTAATTGCATAATTAAAGGAAAATTGGGATAAACATTTTTAAAGCCAGACTTCCCGTATTTAGCTCTATTTTCAGGGCTCTGTAAAAATTATAAACATTGGAGGTACAATTCCGGCAGTCGGAACTTTTTTTAGTAAATTTCCTAATTTTTTGAATCTTTTTTCAGATTTTGAAAATTTTCAATATTTTTGAGATATTCAAAAAAAGCCGAACCTCTATTTCTTTATTCACTTAATTGTTTATAACTTTTGCAATATTTTTCAACGTCTATTCGGATTTTTCCTTAAACTTTCTACATAAAATTACGAATCGAATAGCACCAAGTACGTAATTTTCAGAGAATATACAAAGATTTTAGAAAAAATCGTACATGTGAACCAGACTATATTACTTCTGCAAAGTCTTACAACAAAAGCAGAAACACAGAGTTTTTATCATGAAAGCGACTTTCAGACTATGCACCTATGCTGCAGAATCAATTTGTCAATGAAGAAGAAATGATGAATGATTGGTTTCAGGAGAATGATATATTAATAATTGAAAAGGGCTATCGAAAAGCTAGTCTTGAAGTTGATGAGGGACAACTGTCGACAGAGGGCGCAACGGACTACATCGAAGTTTGAAAATCAGTTTGACCTTGAAATGACCTTGAAGGTTACTTGCAAGGTCATGGTCAAAGGTTCCATGCCATAACCTATGATTTAATTAGCCAGAATTTTTAGGAAGTAGTTTATACTTTTAAAGTTAATATAAGTCTTGGATAGTCCAACTGTACATTTTTAGACTTTATGCCTATGGTAACTTTTGATCAGGATGTCATAAAGTAGAACATACCAAAATTCCAGCCAATTTGAATGGGAACCTAAAGCCATAAGATTTGTGCGGGGTCCTTTATGAATTACTCGACGTTTCGACTCCTGCTTGGGAACCGTTATCAGGAGACAAAATGAAAAATATAATGAAAATAATGAAAATGAGCTTCTAGATCGAACTTGGGGTTTTAATCTGCCTACTCTCCAAGTCTCAGTAGATAACTGAACTGAGTGGGAATCTGCTCTGCAACAATAAATTCAAGAACTAGTACAGCATTAATATAGAAACTGAAATGTTTAGAAAACATATTCTTTGTAAACTGGTAGATCATATTTTAAAAATTTCTATATCACTTAATATATTTAGTAAAAAATGTAGTAAAATGTACTATATTACTATTGTGAAATTCAATATTGTCGTTCATATTTTCCATGAGCTTAAAACCAATTGTGAATGAATAGAAAAAAGTGAAGGCAATTGTTTGAAACCTCCTCGTATCAGCCGAGTGAAAAGCATCAAGGGAGATTTATTTTGTACTAAGATATCGCACTGTCTCCTGTCTTGCAATAAAACTGCTACCTTTTTTGTATCAATTTGTTTCCTTCTGCTTGCACATTTGATCAAAAAGTGTCCTTCCTTTTAAATCGGAAAATTCTGCATTCGAGCATCTGATGATGTTAAAGAAACTAAACGACCCCAATATGCGAAGATTTATGATCCTCTTAGTGAATACAAACGAGGCGTCCAAGCGTACACCATTCTCGGCGAGTATACGGTTTCAGCCGGTACAGTTCGGCATGGTGCTCGTCATAGTGTGAATTGAACCGATTATTGAGATATCTCCTTATTTACGGCCGTTAGAGCGTTAAGGATTAGTTCCTTATTCTGTACTCCTTGCTCTCGAGTGTCAGATTATGGAGTCCTTGTGCCCCATGCAAGGCTTAACGACTAGACATCATGTGGATCATATTTAGAGAATCCTTGAAAAATGAAATCTGATATGAAACACTTTAATGATGGTGTGTAGAGATTTATGTGTTATTTTTTGTATTTCTTCTTGGAGAATGACGTAATAAATAGATGGGTTTCAATATCTTGCCTGTTTGCTCAAGTTGGTCGATTTAACATGTTAAGACTATTGTTTTCAAGGTTTTTTGGAGCAATTAGTAGTTTATATTTGTTTTTTTTGGAAATAGCATCTCGCTTGAAATTAAAAACGGAATATGTAAAAATGTAAACGTTTCAAAGCCTGGATGTGACGGCACTGTCAACGGAATTATCGTAATATGTAAAATTGAATTCAAATATTTTCAAGTGGAGGAATTTAAAAGTGTTGTTCTCAAACTTTTGATGAGGATAGAGGATACTAATTCTGCCACTGAAGGAGAAATTCTTTTCACGTATATACACCCACCTTTTCTACATTTTTTTTTTCAAAATTCTCTTGAGATTATTTTTTACCAAATGGTTCCAGTTTTTCCCAATTAAAATCATAATGGAAAAGTATGAAAATTCTTATGAGCTATCCCGATATACAGAATAGATCCGAATTATCTAAGGAAGAAGAAAATAGAGAAGAGACAAATGTCAATCAAGGAAGAGCAACAAAGCTAGCATACCAGGGAACATTCAAGTGAAGTAAATCTAATGACTTTTTTTTATGTCTACAGGGTTATAGTACGTTTTCTTGCTGCCTAGTCGAGTTGCGTAGCAAAAAATCATTTTGTCAGTGACAAAAGCCTAAATCTTATGCCTTGACAAAAATATATAACTTCTCAAGTAAGTACTAAAGGTCTTCCCCATTTGCACATTTATCTCCGATTAAAAAAACATATTGTCAAGCTGATGAATAACAGTGGTCCACGATTTGTTTATTTAAGGATGACAATCCCTTGAAGTAGTGGGACTAAAAAAGTAACTTTAAACTATCAAAAACATGGTTGTATAAAAAAATTAACATTAAATAAAAACTCAAAATACCAACTTGCGAAAAGAAACTCTAAAAAGATGAAAACAAGGTTCCCTATTTCTGTCTCCAAACTCACACTATGTATATATATTCAAAGACGACATCTATGCCCATTGGCTATTAGCTAGCAGTCTCTGAATTTATTCTGCAGAGAGCACCATTAGTAGTTGACCTCTTGCCAATCTCAGAACTTTACTGCTTTAATTGTAAGGAACTACAAATGGTATTCTCTGTAAAATAAGATTAGGAATAAAACATTTAAAAAAAATATAATCGACTTCTACCTATAACTAAAAAGCTAAAAATAATCATAACAAAATACAACTCTAGCAAATAAATAACACATTCAATGTTGTTAGGTACCTACCCAGGAAGTAGAAAATGTAAACATTAAAAGGTGCTCATTCTGTATAAATTAATTACCTACCAATCTAGTATATTTTGAAGCCGGTGACAAGCAAATTTAAAATCCTGCATTGCATATCTATCTACTAATTCATCAAACTTGATTGTTGCTTGGCACCGACTTCAAAAATATACTAGATTGATTGATAATTTGTACAGAATGAGCACCTTTTAATGTTTGCATTTTTTACTTCCTGGGTAGGTATCTAACAACATTGAATGTGTTATTTATTTGCTAAAGTTGTATTTTGTTATAATTATTTTTAGTTTTTTAGTTATAGGTAGAAGTCGGTTAAATATTTTTTAAAAATGTTTTATTTTCAACTTTTTTGTATTCTTTATTTTTTATTTTGTATCTATAACCTTAATAGACAGAACCAGGTAACATCGAAAGCCTCAACATTACACAATGATATTTTCTTATTTAAATTGGCAGGTAAATCTTTACGAACAAAATGTACTAGTACGCGTTGACTTAATAAGCCCAAAATATATTTATGCCTTATGGACTACGCCATGTAACCTTTTTTCAACTTTTTTAGACAACCCTGTATAACCATAGATAAATCCACTCCAACCTATGTACCAACCATCCTGTACATACGACTGCCCACGGACAAGCATAAATTTGTTAGCTGCCTTCTATCTTTGTGGGCTAGCCCATAAATTAGTTCATTTTATATTATCGTCCTGTGTAACATTAATTCCTCTCCACACTTTATGCAACTTCTTATGTGTTGTCAGTGAATTTTCTATTAGGCCGGGAGAATGTGACAACTAAAAGCACCGTCTTCGCAAAATGGAAAAAAATGCATTTAAATAGGTATTTGCCTGGTATACAAACAAAATGAGCTTGGTACTCATTGATTTAAGGAGCCGAAAATACTATGCTTTACTACCTATATGCTTGAGATGTACATAGAAAATTTTCAAATTCGCAATTAAAACTTCCTGTGCCTAAAATTACCGCACTATTACGTTAGAATTAAAATATTATAAGGAAATGTCCGTTACGTCATTTCGATGACAATTTTGATAAGAATTTTGGAATTTTCGGCGATTTTCTGCAAAACTGCAAGTTGCACGTCGCAGAAAAGTATATGAGATCACCTAAAGATCTTCCTTCATAGATTAAACGTTAAAAAACTATACACATCCATAACAACTTATCGAAAAATTGACTAAAATATTAGGGATATTGGTCGATTTCCATGCACGCATGTGTTCATTCACAAATTTTATCACTTTACCAATAGAATTCTTTTCCAAAATTTGAAGTTTCACCAATCCGGATATATACTCTATTAAAATATTCATTCAAAACTGTGCACCACAGGAGAAGAAATCAGGTAACATACATACAAAAAAAGCGAAAAAATACGCGACGAATTGATAACCTCCTCCTTTTTGGAAGTCGGTTAAAAACTAGCCAAAGGGCAAGGATATGGGCTCATTGGCAAGGGATTCTAGATAGAAATAGGTCATCTTTCGCCATCTGGGGCCTGTTTCATAATCAACTTGTAACTTGTAGTTTTGCAACTTGTAGAATAGTAACATCAAAATTATTCTACAAGTGACAACTTGTAAAATCCAAAATATTAATATTTCCGAAATATGCAGGAGCACAGAGCACAGATCATGTAAAAAAGAGAATAGCGGCACCTAACATGCGCAACTATTGGCGAATATGTCAAATTTGTCCAGACAATTCAAGGAAGTAAATGTCAACCCAAGGTTGATAAAAATAAAGTAAAACTTCAATTTAGGAATATTATAACATGTAAATACTTATTAATTTGATTGTCAATACAACTATCAAAGAATATATGGCGGACAAAATTAATTACTAAACCAACCGTTACTTGGCGCCACCCAGCGCTTAACGGGCTTAGAGCATTTACTTTCTAGAGATAGCCTGCAGTGCACAAATGTCGTGGTAAGACTAAGGAGAGAGAGGGCAATAGAGAGGGCAAGAGGCTCTTTCACTCGGTTGGGAGCTGCTTCCAATAAAGCATGTTGTTCATTGGCTACGTCCACCGACCATCCACCCACTAAGTGAAATAGCCCCTTACTGTCTCTATTGCCCTCTCTTTCTAGCGCTGCCACGATTTTATGCTTGACAGGCTATATCTAGATGGTAAATGATCTAAGTTAACGGGTCGAATATATAGGAATTTTAACAAGGTAGGCTTTTCCAATTTAATTTGTCTACTACTACTTGACGTAAAAAGTTTTAAGTATGAAACGGAAACTACAAGTGCAAGTATTTTGTAACTTGCAACTTGTATTTTTTTACTAATAATATTAGTGTAATGATTATGAAACAGGCCCTTGGTCATGTTATTGAGGCAGCCAATCTCGTGGGGAGTATTAAGTAGCTTGCGGGGATGTAAACTACTAATTGTTAATGCATCTAGAGATCTAACTCGGCTTGAGGCGGCATAGAGTTGACCTTTCGAAAAAACCGTGAATTTAAATCCAGCACCTCAATTTTCTCTATATGTTTCTCTGTCCAAGAATTGTCCGAATTCTGTGGCCAATTCTAGGGGGTTTCTACTGGTCCTCCCAATATTAAATGTTCAATTTGAAGACGCGTCTTCAAATTTAACGAAATGCATCAAATGCATAAAGGAGTGTTTGAGAGGGCATTCAATTGTAGGAAGCGCAACTGATGAAGGTTCCCTGATCAGAAACAATATATATTATATTTATATATAATATATATATTGTCTTGCGTACAAGGGAATGATACCTGGAAGAGAGTATTAAATGTTCACTTTGAATAAATGTTTTATTAAACTACTACATATACGATTTCTCCTCTCTCCACGGAAACTATGTTAATACCTTCTGTCCTTGAGTAAAAAATTAAGGTCGTAGCTCTATTATAAGTATTTAAAAATGATAGAGACATACATAAAGATTGTTTTCAAAAATATATTCAATGATACCACACTATAGTTTGTTCACTTTCGTTCTTTTTCTTTTTCTCAATAGGTCCTCTACTAGTCTTCTTATCAGATTGCATGTGTTTAGTGAGATTTGCCAGATTAAGGCAAATCAATTATCGTAAGAAATCTCAAAATCGGCCGAAGCGTTTTGTTTTTTGAGTGCCTTCAAAGGAACATACTTCAGAGGCTGAGAAACCCATTACCCTATTTGCGTCGCGCAGTTGGCTAAAAAGATGGTGCATGTATAGACTAGTATAGGCCTACAAAGAGGAAACCTTATGAAGGACCAACACCTTAAGCAAAGTTTTGACGGTGTGGAAGAAGCTACACTAGTCTATTGAAAAGTAATTAAATTTTTTGGCAACAGGAAAACAGAGAACTATGAGAACCGGTTTTTGAATTCTTTAAAATACAGCTTCGAAATATACCATATACCTGAAACTACTTCTGCTGGACCGCACATGGTCGTCTTTTCTTAAAGTCTTGTTACAGATTTCATCAATGCAGAATATTTATATACATTTGAAATCAAAGTCTGACCATACTCGAGTTACCTAAAATCCGTAAAGACAGAGTCTCACTTCGACCTACATTTAGCGCTTTCAACTCATTGTACAATTTAGAAAAGTATCTAGCCAGAATCGTACAAAGGAGCAATCTCTTTCGTATAAAATACTTCGAACAGTTTAAACGTATTCTCAACAGTCTCTCCATAGAACAAGAAGACACCATATCCAGCTTCAATATTAAGTCCTTATATCCGAATAGCAATAGAAGAAGCACTTCAACAAATATCCGATAAAGTAGACCTACTAACATTGATGAGGCACTCAAGAGTGCCTAATTTATTTTGTTCAATGACATATACAAACAAACCGACGGAGCAGCAATGGGGTCCCCACTATCAACGAAAAACACTAGAAACAGCAAAACTGAAGCCAAAGCTATGAATAACATAACAGACATCGTCAAGTTCCTTGACCAGCTAAACTCGATGTGTGGTGACATACACGAACATATATCTTAATCTCAAATCCCATAACCACTCTTCTCAAATACAGGAAGTTGCCACCACACTCATTTCCAGATCTATGCGATTCACACATGATAAGAATAAAATACAATAATTAAAACAGATTACTGCTACTCTAAGTCAAAGATGTACTCAGTGCACAATGAAAAAGGCATTTCAATTGATTTAACTGACAAAAATATTAATTATTTTAGGTCAAAGAAACCAGAAATCCCTGCAATTTCTTTTTTGGCTCAAAACAAATTTAAATACTTATCAGTTACAGAAAAAAGTTTCTCTTCAACAATCAGTCCAACTCGAAAGGTTCTGTACGTTTTTCTTTGCCAAAGATTTTCGTTGTATTCAAAGTGTTCTGTAATTCAAGTACAAGCTCGATTACATCAATATTACATAAACGAAAACCCGAGATCATTAAAAAAGTTTTCTATATTCGTTCGCAAAGTATAATCCCGATTCATTTCATTTGAATGACACTCCTTAAGAGCCTTACTATTTGCGGATGGATAAAAGAGATCAAAGTAATCAAAGTAGAAATTCATTCGTTTTTACAGAAAAAGAAAACTTTTATTAATTTTCAGTCTGGCAATTCCTAATGGGTTTGAGATACGAAAGGAAAATTTAAATTCCATCAAGATCAAGTCCACAGATAAAAATTATTAGAGGAAGCTAAAGCTACAGCTAGTTGCAGTTTGAAATCTAATTATTTCCTTATCATGGCAGAGACATTGAGCGGGATTTCTCTATAAAACTTTTAGATTCTCTTAAATATGAAGTTACTAGCGATGTGAGCAAAAGGAATTTAATACTTAGTCTCTACGAAGAAGTCCTATGAATATTTATAGAGGATCTGTGAGATTTTCTTAAGTGATTATTACAGAATTTTCTAACACATCTTTATAACAATTTAGTTTTTCAACTTAACAATATATGTCTCAATTGACTCTATTTCGTCGTTATTTATATTAGTTGTATATACAACAAAATACAAGAAATAGCTCTTAACAAAAACCTGTAGCGGTTGACAACGACTCCAGACTTAGACTTATGTAGTTTTATTTCGTATAGCTCAATTAACATGGGGGATTCTAGCAGCTGCAGTTGGGATCTACAGCAAGTCCCCAATTGTGTTCTTCCGTGATTGGTTGGGGACCATTCAAATCCTTCTGTTGAGATCAAACCTTGGAAAGCATTCTGTTGGATCTTGTATTATGTGCAGGCTATCTCAGCTGGTTGTCGTCCACTCTGGGAAGCAAGACATTATTGCAGCACTTCAGCCATTCCATCGGCAGCGCTTGCGACTGATTTCAGAAATATTATCTAGAACCAGTATCCATTGGAGGGAGGGGGGCGGGTAGATTATATAGAGCCAGATACAATTCTCATTGATTCATTGAGTCAACAGGATGTCAATAACATTAGTGTAGGCGCTGTTTAACCATACGGGACAGCAGCACTTTGCTTCGAAACAATGGCTGAGGTTCTAAGGACAGTCGCATCCGCTCTCCAGCCACTTACAGATATTTTATGCAGGTTATTATTCCTGGTATGACGTTTCTCTATTGTGTTTTAGAGATGACATCTGAAGGAAAGTGTTCTATCGATTGTCTCACCAAGGTACTTTGGGATGGGGTTATATGTTACGCGTTGTCTTTTAACCATTAGTTTGGATGCGAATTATGTTTACCTGTTGGAGAGATGGAAACAAGGAGACACTCTTTTATTATTTTTTTCCAAATCGCTTGAAAGCTATTCCATCTGCCTACATACATTTCTTTGAGATTGGTGTTGGTGGTTCGGAAATATATATGTACAAAAGCAAATGTGCCAAAAGTAACCCTTGTGATAGACCGTCTTTTAGTCAATATTTAAACAGACCTCAACAAATCTTGGGCAGCATATTGTTCAGTAAGTTGGCAAGTGTTTTAGATTGATGTCTCTAGACCATGTCCTATGCTAAAGTAAGACCAATGAAAGTGGCAATGAACTTCTTATAGTGTTCAAATCCATGTGTTAAACCTGTTCAACAGGTAAAACTGTCCTATTACGTATAGGCATGTCAAGTAATGTGTAGCATACACTGAAAAGCGGAATAGATCTGTAATTAGTGATTTCAGATGTAAAATCAACGGAGAATTTTGATACTTGATTGGCACTGCAAATCGTGCTCTAAATCTAAGAACGTGTTTGATTTATCTTGTCCTCTTCTTATTAATTTCGAATGTGTATCTTGTTAAATTGACAATTCAAGTAGCGATAGTATTTAGTTAAATGTTATTGGAAGGGTGATGATTTGGCTGGCAGCCATCTAGTTTCTTGGGAAGAGAACATGCTTTTTAACTGGAATGTTGGAAATTTCACGCCCGCAAGAGTCCGGATACTGCATTAGCCGCCACGTCTAGGTCTCAATCACCTTCATACTTCTGGCAGAATCAATTCCGGCTTTATCCAATGATATATGTCATATTGTAGCTTCTTGGGATATTGTTTTTGGCCACTGCATGAAAGCGAAAATAATTTCGAATTTTGTATGTTGAATATTGTATTCTAATTCTGCGTATATTAGGACTTATCTGGGCTGGCTTTTAGGAAAGTCTAAAAGCTCTCTCCTTTTGTAGTATAGTTGAAATGTCTCCACAAGAAATAAGTACACCAAATTTAGAGTACACGTATTAGTACACAGTAAGATTGGTTGATCATATCGTAGACATGCCTTTTACTCAATAAATCTGTGAGAAAGACTTTCTGGAACTTTGCAATACTTAACTGCTGCAGACAAGAACTGAGAGAAAAATATTAAAATGATTTAATATTGGTATCCATTTATTTCAAGAAATTCAACTCAAAATTTCTAATTTATTATTAAATTTACTATCAAAAAGGAAAGGGGCATTCAGTTACAGCTTTTAAATGTTTCAGAATTAGTTAGTTGAATATGCTCGAGATAAATGCTTTGCTTATTAGGGCTTAAACAAGAGTGTCTGAATTTGTTACAGCTAATTCCTATTATATGAAATGCTATAGTAAGTATTGTTTATTTTTCCAGTGCAATACTAAATATTTTATAAAATTGAGTCAAGGTTGCATTAAAATGTGATGCAGAACTATGAATAATATTTTTTACAAAATTTATAATTACATGAATTTCCCATTTATGCCTATATGTATAGAGAATACTGTATATACGATATATGCTCGTCAATTTGTCGTAGTTTCATTGACTGATGGGCTAATTATCTTATTATAATTGAATAATCTAAAAATGTAAAATTTGTATTGAAGATCATACCAAGTAAATGATTTTTCCTCTTTCCTCACATTTTCTCATTCGCTCACCGAACCTAATTTATTACAAGCTAGTACGTCACGTGTACTGAATACTTACAAAATTGAAATTGAAAACCCCACTATATCAAAGGAGATACATTTTCAGTGCAAACTTGGGTTAATCCCATAAATAAATATTCCACTGACAGTTCAGCGTACACACCACAATTGATGGTCCGACATACTGAGCTATTTTTCAAATAGATTTACGAAAACTGTACCAATTCATATCGTTGAACCTGATCAACTTCATTTTTCGAACCACACTTGAGGAATATTTGGGCTACGATTGTTTCACTCGTTTGGTATTAATTTTTTCTTTCTGTTTAAAAATAATGTAGTGAATTCATGTGATTCATGGTTAATGTAAATTAATCATAATAGAGATAAATGTAATTAAATGTTGTGATTTACACACATTTGTTTGAGTATAGACATCCATTAAAAAAAAAAACGTATCTCGATTGAATACCGGGTGTGGCATTTATCTTGAGACTAGGTAATATCTCGAGTTGATACTGTAATTTCGAAAAAAGTTTCAGCTAAAATTTAGGAATTCAAGTGGCTACAGAATGGCTCATATTACATTTCGAAGTAGAATTTAACATAAAGAATAATATAATAAGAAACAGACACTTTTTGTGTTTTGATTTGATCCGTTGTTTTTCATGTATATTTATATACCCTATAATTCAAATATCCTAGCTGCTTTTAATACACCCTGTGTAACTATAATTCAACTCCACATTATATTTTAAGCAATCTACATATGCAATAGATTATGAAGCACCCAATACCACATTTATTTGTAAGAGTTATTGAACCCACCTGTATAACTACTCGTATAATTTTACTTCTCCGTATATTTCAACTGCGCGCATTGCTTGCTGCTTGAATTTAGAAGAACACACATACACACCTACAACATTAAATCGTATAGAAAAGATCGCCGACATAACAATTTTTCTTTTCGATCCACTAATGGAGTAATTTCCATTTCAGTCACCTGTAACGCCCGTTATCGAATTTGTTTTCAAACAGAAACTTCATATGAATCAAAAGGACCTAGGTGAAATCTTTATATACATGCTTAGTGCGCTCAAAGTTAGATTATTGCAATCCTCCAGCCTCTCTACAAGATTCATCATAAGCTTCTGGAGGCAGTGCAAAGAAAATTCCTAAAATTTCTCGCTTTTCCTGTAGACGGCTCATATCCTATCAGAAGGTACCATCACAACTTATTACTTGACAGATTTGAGATTAATTATACATTGGAATGTACTTAGACTTTCATTTCTATACAAATTGTTTCCTATAGAATTGACTCCCCTGTTCTTTTGCCAATGATCCCAATACATTCGCCAAGGCTTATTACTTCAAGAAATTTATCTGTTTGTTAATACAAATGTGCTAGTTAAATAACCATTATGCATCATGAGCAGAAATTGTAACAGCATATCTAGTAACTATGATATTAATTTTGACAATTTTGAAACAATTGGTAAAGCATATTTGCAATTAATGACAGGTCAAGTCTGTTTCAGTTACTTGTAAAATTCTCTTGTCAATTGTCTTAGTCTCTATTCATCATATAAAATTTACTACTTAATATTTGTTATTTGTTCTCTCTTTTCGTTTTTTAAATATTTAAGATATCTTAGATTATCTGTAAGTATTTTTCATTATCTTTTATAATTTGTCTGGTAATTGGATTTATATCTGTTGAGCAATAAACTAAATTAAAGTAAACTAAACTAAACCAAACCCAACCAAACCAAACCAAACCCAACCAAACCAAACCAAACCAAACCAAACCAAACCAAACCAAACCAAACCAAACCAAACCAAACCAAACCAAACCAAACCAAACCAAACCAAACCAAACCAAACCAAACCAAACCAAACCAAACCAAACCAAACCAAACCAAACCAAACCAAACCAAACCAAACCAAACCAAACCAAACCAAACCAAACCAAACCAAACCAAACCAAACCAAACCAAACCAAACTAAACTAAACTAAACTAAACTAAACTAAACTAAACTAAACTAAACTAAACTAAACTAAACTAAACTAAAATAAACTAAAAACCGTTACAAACACCTTGTACGATATACTCTTCTGTCATATCTTGACATTTAAGCTAGATATATATGATGAAATTTGACATTTACATTGATGTTTACCATTTTTGCTAATATTTTTCCGATTTTCAGAAAAACGGTATGTATTACATTATAGAAAAATATTACAGAATCAAGCTGGAACATATCTTTGCAGAATACAATTTAAAATATTCAAATTTATTCCGCCGTTTTAGAGAAAGAGAAAATTCTTTGAAATTCACTGAAGTGTAGCCCCTTAATTATTATTTCTTCTTCTCTTTTTTGGAAGTCGGTTAAACATGAACACAATTGGATAACTCTTATAGGATTATACTTTTTCTGGGTAACTCAGATTAATAAACTATTTCAAAACTTAATACTTCCATAAAACTATGAAACAAGGTGAAAACCATTCAACGCCTCAGTGCTGCTATGCACTGTGCAAAGTGGAGCAATAAGGGTTTCATAATGTTTGAGTTGACCTCAAGAAATATCCATACCTGTATTAGTATCTACTGAGGAGCTTCTTTATGAATGCAAGAAGTTTAAATTCCTTGATGCAGAGGATATAAAATTTCTTTATGTCACGAAGACTATAAAAGCGAATGTACCATAAAAAGTTAGAAACTTGTATATGAAATGTAACCTACATTCGATGACAAAGTGAGATCTTAAATTTTGGTTTTTCGCCATTGACGGATGAATATTTTACAACAAGAGTATATTTTCGTCTACCAAACATAACAATAATGTAGTGTATAAAACATTTTAGAAAAATGAATATAGAAGTAAATGGGATATAGCAATAATTATTTTTACGGAATACTATCAATACAAAAAAGAAAAATTTCAAAATTCCAAAAAAATTGATTTCAATTTTGCATTTGAAAATTATCGGCTTTAAGCGGCAAGTAAACGTAAAGATGGCATTGCCCACGAAGCCTACTAATTCATAGAACTTTTAAGAGAGTTCAGATTTTAAAACAGGTGTTTAAATTCGTAATTGCTTGGCACCAACTTCAAAAATATACTGGATAGGTTATATAGATATGTACCCGTACAACTAGAGATGGGCAAAACTGCTATTTTTAAATTACAGTTGCTATTGATATTGCTGCTTGCATATAACAACTAAAAATAACAGTTATAGTTTTTACGATCATAATTGTTGTCGCCATCTCTTGAAAAGAAACTGAAATATGCAAAATTCATATTTGTTGGCTACTAACAAGATAGAAGTCTTCCTTGCCCGAAGTTTCCTTGGACTTCCATCGTCTTGAATTGGTTGATCTCACAACGTTTCAATAGCTGTGTATCTGCTATCGTCATCAGGTGAATGATATCATCTATATATATATATATATATATATATATATATATATATATATATATTATGTTATTTCGGTGTGTTCAATCGGCTCAAGCAACTTAGATCGTTTAGAGTGGATTCTGTTGTTAAATGCGTTCCCGAAGTGGTCCCTTAATATTTTCAAGGACATAGCTTATACCGTTTTTAAGAAAATCGACAATAACTGTTTAGTCGACATTCTTAGTTTTGGTGGAGGCCATAGATTAAAAACAGGAAATTGGGGTGTGTCTTCTTAAATTGGAATCAATGGGAACAAACACTTTCTTATGAATAATATTTAGAAAAAAAGGTAATATTCATAAAACGATTTGCATGGCCTGAAACGTATTCTGCAACCATTATTTGTCCCTTTGGCAACTGTGTACGAGGATTGTCAGCAAATATGAGTTTTGCTTAATAATGAAGTACCTTTTTTTTTAATAATATCTAAACAGAAGTAGTTAGAATTAAAAACTGCGTTATGTCATTTGACTATAAACTGTATAATAAATAATCTTATCACTTTTGACAAAAAATATCAATTTTGAATAAAAGTGAAGTATGTTTATTTTATATAATAACTCAAATTATTATTAAACAGTGTTTATTACAATTGAATGGCGTCCAAGCATGCTTATGACTAAAAATTGATTAGTGAATAATTTCTTTTAAAATGAAAAAAATGATGTATTTTAAATTTTGCGAAGGATAGACTAAATGATTTTGGAATTAAATCAAAACGTCTGATAATTAACCGACGTAAAAAACGTAAATATTCTCAAATCGTCTACAATAACTATAGTCAATACTTTTTCTGAAGTTGGTGCCAAGTAAAGGTGGAAATGATTAGGGGAAATAGGTATATTTCTGAGCTGTATTTTGCAGCTTGGCTGTTTAACTTGGTATCGAGTTCAGTGTTGAGGTATAAACGTGCTCAGCTAAAAAACATATCTTCATAGGAAAATTATTAAAGGAATTTATTGAAGGACAATTGCCAAACAATAACTCCTTTGAAGTAGGGATCGGAATAGTGGTTTTTAAGCTCATCAACTACGACAACCCGATGCTGAATTAAAACTTTCTTGTTGTAGGTGAGTGACAATTCCAATGGCCTAATTTAAGTCAATCTTCCAATAATCTATCCTTATTTAACTCTTTATGCCAAAACTGTAATGACTGGTAGTTAATATTTATATCTTATTTCAGAAAACAATACTTTTGAGGTCTTCCTAATGCTCCAAGTGTAGATAAAATAAATGAAACCGATAAAAAAGCGTTCTAGTTTAATTTGCTTATCAATAATACTTTAGTCATGTAAATTTTTTTAACGCATATTATGATATATTAGTGAATAAACATGAATAGATGTTATCTACTAAAACAGTTTAAGTTCTTGAAATCGGCATTTATCCCATATTTCGTGGAATCCAAAATGTTCGTCTGGCACCTCGAGGTAGGCGGCTGGCTTTGTTTAAGTTCTTGAAGAATGTGAGAGTCAATTTTAGAAATCTCTTGGCGGCTATTTGACCTTCTAGAAATTTTGAGGAGAAATATATAAATACGGAGAACTGGCGAAAGGATTCTTTCAGTATTTGATTGCCGCATGGTATCAGATGTTCAAGATAAGTTGTAAATAGTTGTGAGAATATAAATAAAAGTAGTGGAAATAAATTATACAGTTCGACTGTGTTTTTAAATAAATCCAAGAAGCCGAGTGTAAATAGAAAACAATAAATTACAATATTGCACGTGTAACATCAGAAGACTGATACTTAATGCAAAAACAAATGCAATCATAATTTGTACATCCAATTATTTTTTTCAGCGAATCCATATCGATTTCAATTTCTGAGAAACTCAGACAAACTGATATATAACATAAAATTAAAATGGCTTTTATATAAGCTAACATTTTCTGTTAAATTCTATTTTTTGACGTTCAAAGTAGAGGTTTTGTTTCGTTTTAATTGGTTGTTACGGATCGCTAGTGGTTGTTAGTTTTATATTTCGAACAATCACAATGAAATTTAATCTCTCCGCGGAAAGTGCACCTGGTGTATCAGATAGAAGTTCGACTGAAAGCTTGGTCTCCATAGTTTATGTTCCAATAAAAAATCCTATTCGTTCAATAAAATTCCGGACAAATGAATAGTTGGATCGCTTCAAAGATGTGTCATACGTATCATAATTTCACTTTTATTGAAACTATTATTGTCGATTTATGGCTGTATGCGAGTTGCAACATTTGGAATGTAATACATGTGAATAATAAATAACTAAATTGATATCTAAACTGGTGTAGTCTTTATGACAATCGCTACTGTATAATCAAATAGACAGGATCATAAACAAAATGATTTGTAGTTGTATGTAAGTGTTTTAGTTACTGTTAGCACTAGCCTGTCTTTTTCATAATTTGTTTACAATAGAAATATTAAAAGTAGTCAGTACTTAGAGAGAGCTAAATAATTTTTTTCCCAAAAACGCTTGTAAGCGTAAATTTTCGCCTAAAATTGCTCATATTTTGAGGCAACAAATAAGTATGGAGGGTTGTTCACATAGTAATTAAGCGTCATTGTCATGTTTTGCTTATAAAAAACCCGTATACCTATCATTAACAATACTTTGATATCACAGAAAATTTTAAAGTCAAAATTTATCAAGAACTTTGCAATTGAGAGAGCACACACAAATATTTATTTTATTTATTTTAAACGGAATTTAAATCAAAAATAAACTATTGGAGTTTACATTATAGGGAAGGTTCGAATGTTTGGCACTGACTTCTTGAGAATAAGCTCTTTCTACGCCGGTTTGCTATCGTTTCAGGTCGTATACCTTGATGAAGTTTATACGCATTTTTCCACAGCATGATCAACTATCGAATCATTGCCATGGGGGAGCTTACTCCAACTCTTTAAAACGTTTGCAAAGCCACCAGAAAAGACTATTAAAAATTAATTATTATAGAAACTTCGTGTGAAAATTATGTTTTATTTGTTTTTTTTCTTTTATGTATTTTAAGTATACATTTTCTATTAAATAACTAGTTTATTTTATTTATTATTAGTTTCAGGTATTATTACAAACCCACAAACAGGCATCTCTGATTACCTCTGTGTGGATTATGTAATAATAAGTTAATATTACTGTGTATATACAGGGTGAGTTTTTTTGATGATCAGTATGGGGATCTAGCGGAGATAGAGCAATGGTTAAGTTGGGAAAGATTTGCAGTTTTACTGGCCCAATTTAATGAGAATTTCATGGCTTACTAGATATTTTGAAAAAACGAAATTCTATCGATTTAGTCAAATCCTTCTAGCTAGTTTGTTTTTGATTTTATAAAAGAGTGCAAATATCAAAATTGAAGGTAATTGTATCCCGAATATGCTGTCATGTCCTCGTTTGCGTGACAGCTCTCGTTTTCGAGATATGACACAAACTTATCTTTTTTTGAGTGGAAACCATAATTGTTTATGACCTCAAAAAATCGGACATTTTTAGAGCTTTTCAACGATATAATACTCGAAAGAGTTGTTCATAAAAACAACGGAGTTATGGATGCTTTTCTCTCTTATTTTCACTTTTAACGTAGGTAGCCATGAAAAAGATTGTTTTCACTTTGACGTTTCCTCATTAATTCCATTAGTAGTGCTGACCTGACAGTCGATATTGACAAATTTTCGTGATAAAATGGAATTTTCTATGGAAGAAAAACTGAATATGGTGGAATGTTATATCATATGCCATAAAAATTCAGTTCGTGCAGCTGAGGAATACTTTTATAGATATTTTAATCGTCGTCAACCTGCTCTATGTACGTTTAAGAGGCTTTACGATAGTTTACGCAGATATGGATCTTTTACTAAACCACCAAAGCAACGTAATCAAATTAACGAAGCAGCCCAAATAAATGTTTTGGCAATGGTGATTGCGGCAGAAGCTGGCAGATCTCAACGAACTGTAGTTAAGGTACTGAAAGCGCACAAGTTCCAGCCGTACAAACTTTCAGTTTCTCAAACTTTGCATACAGGTGACGAACATCGACCTGTTTTGTTTTGTACATGGTTTAGAGACATGTGCCTTGACAATCCACAGTTTTCATTAAAGGTGTTATGGTCAGATGAAACTAGACTTACTAACTGAGGTATGTTTAATAGACACAATGAGTATATCTGGACTAAAAAAAACCTTTTCCATGTAGAACAAAGACGACCCCAGATAAAATTTGGTTTTAATGTTTGGTGTGGTATCATAGGGTCTACTATTCTGGGGCCTTTTATCTATGACGAATCACTTACTGGGGAGCGCTACTTGCATTTCTTGCAATAAATTTTTCAAGATATGTTGCATAATTTGAAATTGAGAACTCGTTTAGAAATTGAGTGGTTCCAACATGATGGAGCACCTGCTCATAACTCGTGATTAGTAAGACAACACTTAGATAATATCTATCCAAACCGGTCTCCCGATTTGGCAGTTATAGACTTCTATTTGTGTGGTGCGCTAAAAAACAAAGTATACAAAAGAAAGTATGAGACAGTTGGTGACCTAAGGGAGGCGGTATTACAAGCAATTAAAGAAATTGATAGGCGATCTGTGAGGAAAGCGGTAATGTCAATCTTAAAAAGGTGCAATTTATGTCTAAATAACAATGGTGGACTTTTCGAACATAAATTGTAACCATTATTATGTACTTTAATTTCTTAAGTTTTTAGTAATTACCTACTTATTTAGTTTTTTCGTTATATCTGATATACCTAATAAAAAAATCGTTGAATGTTTTTTGGAGTAGTTATTAATAAATCAATCTATTTCATGGCTAACTACGTTAAAAATGAAAATAAGAGAGAAAATTATCGATAACTCCGTTATTTTTATGAATAACTATATCGAGTATTATATCGTTGAAAAGTTCTAAAAATGTTCGATTTTTTGAGTTCATAGACAACTAAGGTTTCCATTCAAAAAAAGATAAGTTTGTGTCATATCTCGAAAACGAGAGCTGTCACGCAAACAAGAACATGACCATCATATTCGGGATACAATTCCCTTCAATTTTGATATTTACACTTTTTTTATAAAATCAAAAACATAGGAGCTAGAGGGATTTGACTAAATCGACAGAATTTCGTTTTTTTCAAAATATCTAGTAAGCCATGACATTTTACAAAAATCCGAAAGTGTCATTAAATTGGGCCAGTAAAACTGCAAATCTTCCCCAATTTAACCATTGCTCTATCTCCGCTAGTTTCCGAGATCCTCATACTAATCATCAAAAAAAAATTACCCTGTATATATGGGTTTAAATAACTAAATAAATATATAAATATTGGATATAGGTTGTTTTGATCTAATTGGAGTTTTCAAGCGTGTCTTATGTTTCTTTTATCCTGAAAGTTTGACACAAATTATTGCAATGGAAGAATATTGAAGCAGAATTCGCGAAAGAACAAGAGCTGCTTTCAGAGTCTTTGGGAGCTCAAGAACCGAATTCCCTGGACAAAGTGAGTAGTTTGCTGCAAATAAAGTCATTGTACAAAACATAATTATACGGTATCAAAGGCATGTCTGGAACAATTAAAAGCAATTCTCATCAAATTGCACCGATTCATTCCGAATGTTCCATCAAAGTTTCTGATGATGCAGCATTCAAGGTCTATTCATATGAAACGGTCATTAGTGGAGACGTGTCGACATTAAAGGCAGTTGTATGTTCGAGAGTCAACCGGCTTTATTCTCTAACATTCCTTAGATTCTTCTCTATTTAGCGGTTTCGCCCTCATTTTCCGACGGCTCTGAAAATATATGCTGCAATGGAGAAAACTTCCGCATATATGAAACAACAAGGCGTGCACACTGTAATAACTAACGAGTTCAATTTCATAAAGTAGTTGTATATGCAGGTTCACGCTTTGAGAAATTATACTTGATTTTATTAGTATTCCGCGGAATAAGTTGAGAGTTTATGTTGAATGTGGAAATTGGTGGTGAAATTCGCTGTATTCACAAGAAATTTGATTAAAAGCCAAGTTCATGAGCTCAGTATTTCTTGTAAGGTTTACCAATGTTTTTAAACAGATATATACATTTCGTAGTCTAGTAAAACCTAGTAGAACTAAGTGTGACTATTATTCAGTATGCACGTAAAGTATAGAACATACCAAATAAAATCTATCCAGATGATTGTTTCGATCATTCCTTGGTGAAAATTCATATTTTAATTATATTAAAACACTAACCACTGCGGTAATTTATTATTTTCTTGACAATTGGGACCTGTATGGGACTTTTTATGATATATTGAAAAGTTGTGTTTATTATCAGATACTTTTATAGTTAAATCTAGAAAATCTAGGATGAAACTTATTGCTATCAATAATGGTTACAACCTCCAAATCATTGATAACATATTATCCAAAAAATTAAAGAAAAAAGCTATAAAACAAGTATACCCTTCCTCTCCGAACTCTCACTCAAAATTTCACCAATCCATTACATTTATAGGTTCTCCATCTGAAAAAATTTTTCAATTTCTACTAAACAGAAATATTTAAACAGCCTTTAAAATCAACAATAATTTAGCCAAACACATTAAAAATAATAAAGATAAAATTAATAAGTATGAAAACTCTGGAATCTATAAGTTAACATGTGGTAGTTGCCCAAAATTTTACATCCGTCACACAGGAAGGTCACTTAAAACAAGATGGTCTGAACATTTAAAAGCCTATGAAAATCAGAGATACAACATATCTACATTTGCCGACCATTTATTAAATGAAAATCATATTCCACAAACTACTTTCGAAATTTTACATCTAGAACAAAAAAGTAAAAAAACAACTCTGTTAGAATCACTTGAGATCAATAAAAATAAAAATTCACCACATTTTTTAAATGACCAAACTGATACAAATATGTCACCTTTACTTAATCTTAATATACTTACATAATACAAAATTCCAAATTATAATAATAATATTTACCTTCACTAATATTATACAGTAAACATATTGTGCTTTCTACCTATATACTCATTATTATCTTACAACACTATATAATATATTCAGATGTTTAGTATTTAGTTTAATATTTAATTCACACGAAGCCTGTCATAAGAGCGAAACAATTGTCAAGAAAATAATAAATTTGTGAAAATTACCACAGTGGTTAGTGTTTTAATATAATTAAAATCTATCCAGATAAACGAAGAAAAAAACACTCTATCTACATTTGCCGACCCCATTTATTAAATGAAAATCATATTCCACAAACTACTTTCGAAATTTTACATCTAGAACAAAAAAGTAAAAAATTAACTCTGTTAGAATCACCTGAGATCAATAAAAATAAAAATTCACCACATTTTTTAAATGACCAAACTGATACAAATATGTTTCCTTTACTTAATCTTAATATACTTACATAATAAAAAATTCCAAATTATATTAATAATATTTACCTTCACTAATATTATACAGTAAACATATTGTGCTTTCTACCTATATACTCATTATTATCTTACAACACTATATAATATATTGCGATGTTTAGTATTTAGTTTAATATTTAATTCTGACGAAGCCTGTCATCAGAGCGAAACAATTGTCAAGAATAATAATAAATTTGTGAAAATTACCACAGTGGTTAGTGATTTAATATAATTAAAATCTATCTAGATAAACGAAGAAAAAAACACTCGTACAAGTCAAGTTTAACTTAATAATGGGTAAATATGGACATAAGTAGATTTCTTATGAATTCATTAATGTGGCAAGTGTTCAAATTGGCCACCATTTACTAGCTGACAATGAGCAATGCGATTTTCAAATTCTTTTTTAAAGTTGGTTAGTTAATACATGATGAGTGATTAGTTTGATTTATTTTATTATTCTTATCTTAAATTCTCCAGTACTATTTGATCGGTTGACGTAAACTTTTAGATTCAGATAGCTCCACAAAAAAATCGAACGGATTTAGGTTGGGAGATCTAGCTGGCGATTCAAGCTGTCGTCTCCTAATAATCCATTTGTTTGGGAAAGTGGTATCTAAATAATTTCGGACAGAACTATAGAACATCATCAGGCATGCTAGATGCTCTGCATTTGGAAAGACTTCTGCAATTGCCGATATTAGGTTTTGTTTTAGTATATTTAAAGACGCGAGATGTAAGACCGACATCTAGGATTTTCAAGAGAATCAGTACATAGAGGTTCCGAATCTGGAGCCGTTCCGTGTAATTACTGTTCTCCCTTAACTCCTAGGACAGAATGTCACGATAAAATTTTTCAGGTTACTTCACCTGTCAGAGATATTGAATACTCTCTTCGAGGTGTCATTCCTTTGTACGCAAGACAATATATATTATATATAAATATAATATATATTGTTTCTGGTCGGGAACCTTCATCAGTTGCGCTTCCCACAATTGAATGTCCTCTCGAACACTTCTTTATGCATTTGATGCATTTCGTTAAATTTAAAGACGCGAGATGTAAGACCGACATCTAGGATTTTCAAGAGAATCAGTACACAGAGGTTCCGAATCTGGAGCCGTTCCGTGTAATTACTGTTCTCCCTTAACTCCTAGGACAGAATGTCACGATAAAATTTTTCAGGTTACTTCACCTGTCAGAGATATTGAATACTCTCTTCGAGGTGTCATTCCTTTGTACGCAATATATATTATATTTATATATAATATATATTGTCTTGCAATATATATTATATTTATATATAATATATATTGTCTTGCGTACAAAGGAATGACACCTCGAAGAGAGTATTCAATATCTCTGACAGGTGAAGTAACCTGAAAAATTTTATCGTGACATTCTGTCCTAGGAGTTAAGGGAGAACAGTAATTACACGGAACGGCTCCAGATTCGGAACCTCTGTGTACTGATTCTCTTGAAAATCCTAGATGTCGGTCTTACATCTCGCGTCTTTAAATTTAACGAAATGCATCAAATGCATAAAGAAGTGTTCGAGAGGACATTCAATTGTGGGAAGCGCAACTGATGAAGGTTCCCGACCAGAAACAATATATATTATATTTATATATAATATATATTGTCTTGCGTACAAAGGAATGACACCTCGAAGAGAGTATTTGTTTTAGTAGTTTAAAAATAATTCGCACCATTTAGTGCATCTTTAATAAAAATCGGACCTATGATTGCAGGGCAGAGCATCCTTGTCCTTACGTTGACCTTCTGTTCTGTCTATTGAAACACCAATTTAAACAAAAAATTGCTTCGCCTGAGAAAATTATATGACTTGAAAATTGCATATCTTTATGGCATAATAATTGTTTCATAGAATTCAACTCTTCCGTCAAAATCATTTTCATCTTCTTGTAACAAATGAACTTTTTATGGATGCCAATTGTTTTGCTTACATGACCTGTGTTCCTAAATTTGACCTGTACTTTACTTATGGTTGATCTTGTAATAGGTCGATCAGGGTACTTTTTTTAAATGGCAAACTTATTCTTGTGTGTGAGTCCTATCTCCATAACCGGTCATAATTAAAATTTCAAAAAGTTGGGTTTCATGTAAACTCACAATTCTTTACTTTTTAATACAATCCAGATTACAACTGAAGTTGATCAACTATGAAATTTGACATTTATTGTGATTAACAAAATCAACTTGTTTATTCATTGTTTAGGAAAAACAGTAACAACGAGCAAAACATCTTTAACAAAACATGAACGGTAGAGGAAAAATATTTTTCAAAAAAACAACACTACTGCTGTGTTAACCAATGCATTTGAACAATTGCTATTTTTCTTATTGTTTTGTTGCATTTACAACTTTCAGTTCATTTTTTTGGTTTAAGTGAATAAAAAAAGATTTTTTTAGAAAAAACTTTTGATGTAACCGATTTCAGATTTCGCCATTTCAAAAATATTGTGTATGACGTCATACGGACCACATTAATGACGTCATGAGAAATCTATATATTTATTTTCTGAAAATCGTAAAAATATTTGCAAAAATACGGTAAACATCAAAGTAAATGTCATATTTTCATTATAAATTTCTAGTTTAAATGTCATGAAAGTATATCGTACAGGGTTTTTGTAAAGGTTTTCGTTGCAGTCGAGTGAAATGGCACACAATATTCCATTCGTGTATCGAAAAGAATTTTTTTAAGCAATGTGTCAGTTGAAATATTGGGCGTAGTAAAACTCCAATTAGACAGGTGGGTTCAAAAATGTTACAGATAAATGTGATATGGGGTGGTACATAAGAAGTACTAGATATAGGATGGTTGAAATATAAGGTTAAATAAAATTAAAGTTATACAGGGTGGTTCTAAAAATGCTGTGTTGAGTAGGTGGTTGAAATAAGAATGAAGTGAAACTATAGAATGTGGAATGTGAATAAAAAATGGTTAAATCAGCTAATGCAGTAAGGATATTCCAGTTATAGGGTGGAGGGTTCAAAAACTGTTAGAAGCAGTTGAATACAGGATGATTGAAATATAAGGTGGAATGGAATTATAGTTATACAGGGTGGTTGAAAAAATCTTATATAGTGTGGAATATAAGTAGTTGTTTATACTTGACATATAGGGTGAAGTAAAATTATAGGTATAGAGTATATTTAAAAAATAGAAAAATAGAAACCGTCAACAGGGTGGAGAGGATTTATACTTATACAGGGCGGTTGCAATATCCTGTACAGTTGAGTTATAGTTGTACAGGGTGGTTAAGAAAATGTTAGACAAATAATTTATAATGTGTGACCAATACACAGAAATATATACAGGGTGGTTGCAATATAGGGTGAATTAGAGTCACACTTATAGAAAGCGAGCCAAATAATAAAACAAATAAAAAAGTTTTAAAATATGTGGATGATATAAAAAATACAAATTAGAGAGAGAGGAAGAGATAAGAATACGCTAAAATGATCAACAGAATTGTACCTTAAATCAGATAAAAAAAATATACCAGGAAATAGTTACTAATTGCACAATGTTTCTAAACGGTTTTTATTTTAAGCCAGTTGAAGTCAGTTCTTTTTTAAATATAAATTATATCTGGATAATTTTTATTTGATATGTTTCATACTTTATGAACATAATGTATATAGGCATTAGAAAATTTTGTGATACTCCATATAATTGTGACTTGGACCTTAACAAGTCTCTTTGAAATGAATGATTTTTACTCTCCAGTGCGGTGGTAATTCCCAAAAATAAAGATAAGACGTGTTTAGATTGTTTGAAACAATACTCTTTCAGTAGTGAGATAAATTTGTCAGATTTAAGTAGAAAAATCTATTCTGTATTTTCCTTTGAGGATTTGGAGATATATACAACTAATTAAAACATTTTTTATTTAGCCAAAACATAATCGCATTGTATAAGAATTGTACCTAATCTCAGCTCTTCCTATGTTTTATGTCGTCATTAAATAACACAATTTTAATGATAAAGATTAATGTTTTTTCATGTAGAAAGGAGCAATTCGAAATTCAGATTAATTTAATCAGATTAAATCGCAAACAAGACTAATTACATCATGTTGAAAGGGAGAATCTTCTTCCTGATATCTCCTCACTTCATCGCACCTTCTCTTCTAATTTTCTTGCCACTTCATCATCTTTCTCCCAGTCCCTCCGTCCTCTTCTCGCCAGACAACTCTGTTAAATCCTCTTCTACTCTATACACTTTCAGAATATGTCTACGACCGACTGCGGAGTTGTATATACATGCCGGTTCTGTCGAAGTTTCTGTTAATTTAGCTGGAAAGTTTCTCTCGGGTAGATTTTAACCGTCATAGTCATATAGTTATTCCAAAGGAGTTACTCTGGTGTTTTTGCTGTTCGCAAGAATTCTCTAATGATGCTCATAATGTTCTTCCGCTTCTTGTTATTCAATTTTCGGCGTAGAACAACATGCTATCCGCGCTATCTACAAGAAACTTTTGTCATTTGGGAGTTCGTGATGAAAGCGAAATATTCGCACTAAAAAGTTGTGACTCGGTATCTATACCGGCGTGGGCGTTGAAGAGATCCTATCTGCTTTATTTTAAAGCGGCGTTTTTCACTGAAATACTTTCGTAATCTTGGACGAAACGAGGGGAGTTGTGAAAAGGTAACCGTTTTAATCGAGATTGCCTATGCTTGAGATTGCTGGAGTCTGTAAACTACAGAGTCAAGCAAGAATTTTTGATAATCTATATATAAATAGGCAAAGACAATACGGTTAGGTACCATTTTCTCCTCTGTCACTCAACAGATTTGCTTTATTTTTGTTTTGTTTAGTAGCTACAGACGACCTTCAGTGCAGAATGCTAAAATTAATTTATAATATTGTTTCAATAATTAAATAGTAAAATAATAAAAAAACATTATTTACATGCATACTGTCAATGCCAAACAGTACCGCCAGATTGCTTGGAGAGAAAATCATAAGATCTGTTGACTCCAATGTGAAAGACAAACTAAATTAAATGTAAAACTAAAGGTTTGGGCCCCTAAAGTTATCCTACATAGTCACACTATTGAAATAGAACCAACGAAAAATTATAATACATAATAATCGCCGTTTATTGAGCGCCCGCAAGTTTGCATTTTCCAACTTTCACTGCATTGTAAGTTTGTCAACTAAAATCAGATTATGTTGCACCTCATCAAGTTATTTCTGATTTCTTCTTTATTTTAACCTTATACTTTTAATTTAGAGTCCTTTTATTTTTGTCGGGTAATTTTCATATAAGTTTAACTAAGATTACAGAAAATTGTGAAATTATGCACAAATTCACGATAAATAGGTAGATCTGACAACACTGAATGTTTAACCTTCTGCCGGAAATTTGTTTAAAATTTTGACATTTCATTACTTTTGTAGCGATTAAGTTGAAAGTTTTTAATTCAGTGAGAAAAGATCTCAAATTATTTTCAAGGTTTCAATTTCAATTCACAGAAAAAAAATTCTCAAAAAATAGGTGTACTATTAATTAACAGTATGTGATTCCTATTGCTTTATATTTTCCACATAAAACAGAAATCGTCATGGGTTAATACCATGGTAAGTAAATTTATTGTATTGAAAATCATTCTGAAAATTATGTTTTCTGACAATGAGGGTATCTTATGGTTAATTAATTTTACATTACATGGTCCCATTGCTGGAAAGTTCTGAGTGTTAAAAACGTTTTAAAGATTTGTTTGAATATATTGGGTTAAGTTAGGTACATTTATTCTAGAGTAAAATATATTTTTTTATATATATTACCTTTCAAATCGTACACTGATGGCTTTAAAGTATACAACCTAAATGTTCAAAAAATTAAAATCTTAAACACTCTACATGACAACAGAAACCACTGCGTAATTATATATGCTAGGTTGGTTTTCAAATGATTAACACGGCAGTGGCTGGGTAACGCTCTTTCAGACCAAGTGATGACCATATTCTACTATCTTTGGAGTTGCCTATAGTTCAATAGGAAAATATTTAGTGTGTAAATAGTAGATCAGTATTGATTAACAAATTGACAAGTAGTGCTAACCTTCGTACAAAATATTTTTTGTAATTTTTTGTTGTGGTTATAATTCTGTCATTAATATAATATAATTTTCACAATAAGGTGTTGTGCAACAAATCATCAATCAGCGGATAATGGAAATGTCATTAAATATTAGAGTTTTCATTGGGTTGTTTGTCATCTCTATTTTTAAAATCGGATGTGTGTAAATGACGGAAACTTTTAGGTTACAAAAAGAATCCGCAGATGTTGCATAGACATATTTATGTAAAAATAATCCTACAATTATATACACAAATAAAAATATATTTCTTGAATTATTTCTATAAATGTACTTTAAATGAAGTAATAGGGATAGCAAAGGCCTGGCCAACTTTTCTAATTTCCCCTCAACTCAACAATTTTATACAAACAAAATAACGTCAATAATGTTCAACTCATAATTTTCATGAATCGAATTTCGACCACTGGGCGACCGCTAGTAGTATTAAATATGTTGAAGTAGTAATATTCATATAAAATGTCATTGCATAAAAATTTGATAAAAAAGAGCAGCATTCAGTTGTGTTTTAGGAAAATTAAAATATTTGTAACAATTTTGTCAAGTACCTATTAATCCTAATGTGTAATTTAGTTCATAATTCAAACTAGTGGTCGCCCAGTGGTGGAAATTCGACCCTATGTCATGAAATTGGAAATAGTATATTTTTATAAGAAACAGAGTTGTGGACAAATCGGAGAAGTAGATGTAATACACAAAATTGTTCACTCATATTGACAAATCTATTGCAATAAAAATAAAATAAAATTGTAATTAAATATCGGTATTCGAAATATTTTTGACAAATGAATGACCTCCCAAATTTTTGGATGAAACCGCCCTGTCCAAATATTCGATATATTAGTTGGAAGATTGTTCTTTGCAACCTAAAAGTTTTCGTCATTTGCGGTTTCAATTAATTTCAGGAATATTAAAGAAAAGAGAAGACCAACAACCCTATGAGAACTTAAATATTTAATACATTCTCTATTGTCCGCTGTCTGACAATTTTTTACACAATACCTTCGGGAAGGTTGTGATAATAATATATTAATCAAATAATTAAATTCAATAGTGATCTACTACATTGACTATTTTACCACTAAACACTAACAACGCGTAATTGCCATTTCCATAAGTACATTGTCTAAGAATGCTCCCTCCATATATAAATTACTCAATGTTTTGCCGCGGCGGCACTGTTAGTTGTTTGGCGTTGACAGTATGGACGTACATAATGAATTTTTATTATATTTTATTTAATGAATGAACCAATATTATAAATTAATAGTAGCATTCTTAGTATAAATTAATAGTAGCATTCTGCACTGAAGGTCGTCAGTAGCTACTTAACAAAACAAAAATGAAGACAATTGGATGAGAGACAGAGGAGAAAATGGTACCTAATCGTTTTGACTTTGCCTATTTATACAGGGTGAGTTTTTTTTGATGATCAGTATGGGGATCTCAGAAACTAGCCGAGATAGAGCAATAGTTAAATTGGGAAAGATTTGCAGTTTTTCTGGCCCAATTTAATGACACTTTCGGATTTTTGTAAAAAGTCATGAATTTTGAAAAAACGAAATTCTGTCGATTTAGTCAAATCCCTCTAGCTCCTTTGTTTTTGATTTTATAAAAAAAAGTAAATATCAAAATTGAAAGGAATTGTATCCCGATTATGATTGTCATGTCCTCGTTTGCGTGACAGCTCTCGTTTTCGAGATATGACACAAACTTATCTTTTTTTTGAATGGAAACCATACTTGGATATGACCTCAAAAAATCGGACATTTTTAGAGCTTTTCAGTGATATAATACTCGATATAGTTATTCATAAAAATAACGGAGTTATGGATGTTTTTCTCTCGTATTTTCACTTTTAACGTAGGTAGCCATGAAAAAGATTGTTTTCACTTTGACGTTTCCTCATCTGAGAGTAATTCCAATAGTGGTGCTCAACTGACAGTGGATATTGACAAGTTTTCGTGATAAAATGGAATGTTCTAACGAAGAAAAACTGAATATGGTGGTATGTTATATCATATGCCATAAAAATTCAGTTCGTGCAACTGAGGAATACTTTCATAGATATTTTAATCGTGGTTAACCTGCTCTATGTACATTTAAGAGGCTTTACGATAGTGACGAATCACTTACTGGGGGGCGCTACTTGCATTTCTTGCAATACACTTTTCAAAACATGTTGCATAATTTGAATTTGAGAACTCGTTTAGAAATTGAGTGGTTCCAACATGATGGAACACCTGCTCATAACTCGTTATTAGTAAGACAACACTTAGATAATATCTATCAAACTCTTGGATAGGAAGAAATGGCCCACGCGAATGGCCACTCCGGTCTCCCGATTTGGCAGTTATAGATTTCTATTTATGGGGTGCGTTAAAAAATAAAGTATACAAAAGATCTTAAAAAGATGCAATTTTTGTTCAAATAACAATGGTGGACTTTTCGAACATAAATTGTAACCAATATTATGTACTTTAAGTTTTTTAAGTTTTTAGTAAGTACCTACTTATTTAGTTTTTTCGTTATATCTGATATACCTAATAAAAAAATCGTTCAATGTTTTTCGGAATAGTTATTAGTAAATCCATCTATTTCATGGCTAACTACGTTAAAAGTGAAAATAAGAGAGAAAAGCATCCATAACTCCGTTGCCTATCCTTTTTCAAACAATTCGAGCCTAAATATACAACTGAGTGGTCTACAGAGCTGTATTCTAGCCCTTTTATTTGATACTCATATTGAGGTAGTAGTGAAAGAATAATTCGGGAAACCAAAAAAATAATAGTAGGATGAAACCCATTGGAATAGTAATAAAAAACGGTTAATCTCTCTCCCTCGCTCTCTCTGTCCGTATCCCAATCTCTCCCTATCTAGCTCTCTCCCTATCTCTCTCTCTCTCCCTCTCCAGTTCCCTCCATCTGCCACTGTCTCTCCCTCTCCCACACTCTCTCTCTCTCCCTCCCTCCCTCTCACTCTCATAGAAATTTTAATAATGGTGCTTTCATTTTAAGGGTTAAGTTAAAGATTTATCTAGATGTGGTAGACCTA
This sequence comes from Octodonta nipae, assembly GCA_034190945.1. Lineage (NCBI taxonomy): Eukaryota > Metazoa > Arthropoda > Insecta > Coleoptera > Chrysomelidae > Octodonta > Octodonta nipae. The sequence goes on from CM067217.1 coordinate 18,108,847, forward strand.
CAATAAACGAAGATACCAAATTAAAAGCTTTATTAACAATACAAGAAACCTATCACGCGACAACGGAAATTGCTCGACAAGAAAATGTCGTTTATTGCAAAATATTTACAGAATATCAAATCCCAGCCTTTCAAGGTGCACCTCATTCATCATCTGACAGAAGATGAGGCTGATTGAAGATCAGAAAATTGTGGAATTTTTATGCGTGAATGTGACGAATATCCCTAAGTTTTAATTCCCGCTGTGTTTTCCGATGAGGCTACTTTTCGGTGAAATGGTGTAGTAAATCTTAACTGGTCCAATTATTATTCATACTAGATACATACCTGGAATCCACAAATTAATGTTTAGGCAAGTAGTGAACAACAGATTGATGGATCTTACTTTTGTGATGGCAATTTAACAGCTGAGCGATTTTACATTTTCTGCGGACATCAATTCTCCTTGACTTAATAGAAATCCTCCAGTATTTTTTTCAACAAGATGGTGTACAAGAAAGAAAATTTCTGACCAATAACTTTAATGAAAAATGGATTGGTAGACGTAGACCAAAATGATTGGCCACCAAGGTTCTCCCGATTTATTCTTGTGGGGCTGTGACAACCACAATGATTAATTGAAATTGCAAATACTGAACAATTTGAACAAACTTTTGCAAAATTCTACATACAGATACTATTTATTGAAGCGAAAGCTTCTTAACGCGGGCCCACATTTACACATATGAAAATAGATAAGCAATGAATTGGGTAACTTGAAATTTCATTTGTTTCGATAGCGACATCGAAACTGACACCCGCATCGACACCACACACTACCTTAATTTTATAAAAGGGTGTATGCTTTGTGATCTTGAAATACCCAAATAATTTGCTTTTCTAATAAAAACTCCAAATCTCTGCAATATTTTGCATTACGGACTTGACATATGTCAGAAGTCAAAAAGATTATTAATCAATTACTATTAATTTCATACACGTTTTGTTAAATTTGTGCTGCATTTACAATTCATCGGATATGAGCTTCAACTTGCAAGTTAATAATTCAACAAATTTTATTTGATACTTAAGGGCCCCACTCTTTTCTGATGTTTTTAACCGACGGTTAAAAACATTCGGGTAAAAATGTCATAAAAACGAGGTGTATGGGCAAGAATGTCGTTTTTGCATGTCGTTCCAAAATTTCAGGCGAAGTCTGAATTTTGACAGTTATCGTGACAACCGTTCGGGTAAACACGAGGTGTGTGGCGTCAACAGTTAAATTGGTAGGACATTTTTCTGAGACGGTCACGTTCAGTATTCTCACTTTTTTATTGTTTTGTTTTTATTGGTTAAAATTTTTTTGATATTAGATATGGAACTAGAGACTTTCTATTACTGTTAATTGAACTTTATTAATCATTTCCTTGCGTCTTGAGATTTTTTTCTTTTTCTTTCCTAACAAAATCTCTGCCACTGCTAATAAGCGGTCCTTCGTGATCAAGAGGCGCAAAACAAAACTGTTGTGTGTGGACTTATCAGTCAACGTGCTTCCTTCCAACATTTTTAACCGTTGGGTAAAAACGGCTGAGAAGAACGAGGTGAGTGGGGCCTTTTATAGAAATTTAAATTAACAATTAAATTACACATTATGATTAATACTTGAGTCATAACAAAATAGTGACAATCTATATCTAAATAGGCAAAGACAAAACGATTAGGTACCATTTTCTCCTCTGTTTCTCAACCGATTTTCTTCATGTTTGTTTTGTTTAGTAGCTACTGACGACCTTCAGTGCAGAATGCTAATATTAATTTATAATCCTGGCTCATTCATTAAATAAAATATAATAAAAATTCATAATTTACATCCATAATGTCAATGCCAAACAACTGAATATGCCGCCGCCGCCAGACTCAAAACATTAAGTAATTATATATAGAGAGACCAATGCTGTTGTATACTTAGAGCATGTACTTCTGGAAGTGGCATGCAAGCGTTGTTACTGTTTAGTGGTAAAGTAATCGTTGTATATTATAATTATACAGGGCGATTCCAGATATGCTAGAAATCTTTTTTTTTCGTGGGTGGCACATAAGCAGTTGCATATATAGGGTGTTTAAAATATAGAGTAAAGTGCAATTATAACTAATAACATAATTATATAGGGAAGCCAATTAGCGGTTGAATTTACAGGGTTCTTGGAATAGAAGGTGCAGTAGAATTACAGTGATACAGGGTGGTGCAAAAAATATTAAACATTAGATGCATATACAGGGTGGCGGAAATGGAAATGCAACATTTCGTAACCCATAAGCAGTTGTATATATAGGGAAAATGAAATATAAGGTGAGAGGAATTATAAATATACAGGAGCTGATAAAAAATGTTAGAAAAGGAAATGACTTATAGAGTAGCCCACGAAGAGTTCCATATATATAATGATTGAAATTTAGAATTATAGTTAGAGAAGATAATTAAAAATTTCATAAACAAAAAGAGTAAATAGGGTGGGTCATAGGCAGTGCCATATACAGAATGGTATACCCGGTGGTACAAAAATGTTAAAAAATATTATGCGTGGTCCATGAGCAGTTGCATATACAGGGTGGTGGAAATATATAATGAGATGGAATTATTATAATGAGGATTTTAATAAATATTAGAGAATTGAGTGCAATTATAGTTATACAGACAAGTTAGAAAAATAAATATGTAGGGTAGCCCATTAGCGGTTGCATTGTTGTCATATTAAACTAAGAATTACGAATTTGAACACAAATAAAGTCCTATAAATTATATCTAAAAAAACTTGAATTTCGTTACTTATTTGTAGAAGCGAAATCTAAGACCGACATGTAGGATTTTTGAGGAAACTATCAAACAGAGGTTCCGAATCTGGATCCGTTCCGTGTAATTGCTGTTCTCCCTAAAGTCCTAGGATAGAATGTCAGGATAAAATTTTCAGGTTGACTTAACCTGAGATATTGACACAATTGGTCGAATTTCGACCACTGGGCGACAGCTAGTTATTTTAATTCTCCTGAAATTTAACCATTAGTAATGATAACCAAGAGACGGGAAGTATAATTCGTAGGAAGCTTTCGCTTCCATCGTTCAGTCTCAAATAACTGCCGTAATTGCCGTACTTTTTTATTTATTATTATTAGGTTCTCAATTGCAGAAAAATAACTTGTATCTATTGACGCAAAGTCAATTTAGCGTACTATTTGAAAAGATTTTCCATGACGTCATCACAAAATATATTTTCCTTTATATATGTATGAGTATTTTCTTTCTTTTTCTAACTATCGTTGTCCACTGTTAAACATATGCCTTCCTGTCATCATTTTGATAAATATAAAAACAGACACTCTAAAAAAAACAAGACTTATTTTACTGCAGATCAATTTTTTTATACTGATATGTTTAGTTCACACGCTAAAAAAACTGCTATTAAAATTTACGAACAAATTTAAAAATATCTTCTCTTTAACAACTGTAGTTGATAAATTATCCATACCAAATTAGTCAGCCTGCGCTTCCTTTCGAAAACAGTTCGTTAACGGAACTACAAAAGCAGAAATGGCGGTAATAAAACTTTATTGGAAATCCCGTAGGTGCTCAAGACCGACGAAGGTCTGAAAATGAACCGATTAAAAAACAAAACAGTCTTCGACGTTAAGGAAAACTTAAAAATGCCCTTTCAGCGTTTTTTTTTCGTTCGCGATGCGGTGTATAAAACAGTTCAGTTTTTGTTTCGTTAGTGATTCATTAAAACTTCATAATAGTTGTTCTCGTTTTCGTAGGGGCTGCCTTTGAATTATTCCAAACACGAATTTGCTCTTTTGTTTTTTTCCCCAACTGCCATCCCATAATTGAACAGTTTCAAGTTACTTTACACAAGTCTCGAGTCGACTGGTGGAAAACTTCGGTAACGGAAAAGTACGGGGAACTGCAGGAATACGAAATTATTGAAAAATTAAACGCCAGCCGAGAAAAAAAGCGAGAGCCGGCAATTTACGAAGTTTAGATTATTTTCTAGACTAGCGCTTTCCAGGAGGGATAAAGTGAGGAATCTCGCGATTGCTTTGCAAGTTATTTAAAGAACGAGTTTTTGTTTGTCGTTTTCTAGTTCTTGATTAAAAAAATATTTACAGTCTAGTAAAACTTTGAGTATTTAAGACTCGCTGTCTCAAACTGTATTATAACGCTCTGAAAGTGAAAGCTTGTTAATTGAGGTTCACACTTAAACATACGACAATGAAATTGTAAAAAATCTGAGGCTTCATTCTGACACTTTTTTTAACTTGATGTACCCATACAACTTACGTGTTCTATGTATGAAACAGGACCACAGACCAGGTAATATGTTAAGAGTCTCTTAGTTTATACAAAATAAACAAATCTATATATATATATATATATATATATATATATATATATATATAATAAAGGCAAAGACAAAACGATTAGGTACCATTTTCTCTCTCAACCTATTTTCTTTATTGTTGTTTTGTTTAGTAGCAATTGACGGCCTTCAGTGCAGAATGCTAAAATTTATTTATAATATTGGTTCATTCATTAAATAAAATATAATAAAATAAAAATTATTTACGTCCATACTGTCAATGCCAAACAGATAATAGTAACAGTGTCGCCAGATTGCTTGGAGAGAAAATCGTATGATGAATTGATTCGAATGTGAAAGACGAATTCAATTAAACTAAAAAGTAACAAATTTTGACCCGTTCCTAAAGTTATTCTACATAGTCATGCTATTGAAAGAGAACTCAGGAAAATTAATATTACATAATAATGGCCATTCATTGGGCTCTCGCAAGTTTGTAACTTTCATTGCTTTGTAAATATGGTTTATCAACTAAAATAAGAATTATGTTGCAAATGATGAATTTATTTCTGATAATATTTTATTAATTCTAATGCTATACTTTCAATTTAAAGATTCTTTTAATTTTTACCTTATAAATTTCATATAATTTGTATAAGATGATAAAAAATGTGAATGAATGCACTGATTGTATATTCAAGACAAATAGTTAGACCTGGCAGCCCTGAACTATCTTTGAAGTGGCGCCTTGATTTCAATTTTGACATTTCAGAATATTGTTTGCTGTAAGATTTATAGACAGTATTCCTGTCTATAAATAGTGTATTGTATATTGTGTTAACTTATCTCGTCGTTGTCAATCGTTTGGTTGAGTATTTCGAGGTTTTTTTAAAAAAAATTGCTCTGATGTGGATTTTGTTGTTTGTCAAAAAAATACGATATTAAAACTGTTTTTAAAACAAATAATACATTGCGTTCTATCCTCACACATACCAAACCATTTAACGCAACTCAAAATTCCAAAAATTGTGTGCACACTGTTATGTGTGACTGTGGCCATAGTTATACCGGTAAACCTTCAAGACCTCTAGAAGTAAAGAAAAAAGAACACCAATATAACATTTCACGACATGTGAACAAATCAAATTTGACCAACCATGTATTAACCAGCACCGGCAGCCATAGATAGATTGGGATAAAACAAAGATCTTGTTGAAAGAGGAAAATTTAAAAAACAGAAAACTTAAACAAGCCAGCTGTATGATGATAAACAACATGGAAATCGGGGCCCCTTCAATCGACCTTCATTTGGGTTAGAGAGATCTATTGCTAGCAAAAAAATGTTACCCTTAGTATAAAGTGATCGGCAAATGACAAATTGTCACTGTCAAAATTTTTTGATAAACAACAAAATTCACATCAGAGTGACATTTTTTTTAAACTTCGAAATACTCAACAAAACAAGAGGCGGAGTTGAAATGTCTCCAAACAGATAAGTATAACACAATATATAATACAATATTTATATACAGGAATACTGGTTGATCATTTTAAGACATCTCTTTCTCTCAGAATAACTATGAGGAAGAATTTCTGTACGGACAGCGAGTACTACACTTTGTTCTATAAATACTATTTTAAATACTTATCTGTTGCACAAAAATTTTGAGAAGAGAAACCCCCAATGAACAGGCAAAATAATTCAAGACCTCCTCAACAATCTTTTCGAAATTATTCATGTAATAAGTTACTTAGTTGCACTTAGCATTACTTAATAAACGTCATTACACTAATAATATACTTTACATATAATTCTTAAGCGGACTACCTTTATATACATATGGCTACCCCGCCATCTTAAATTAATAAATAATAATTTATTCTACAATTTTCAAATTAATATAGCCTTACAACAATATAAGGCACAATGGGTGCAAATAATATCACAAATCAAATAATGCCAAACGTGTTTGTCCGAAACTTTCTCAGACAATTTTTCATCTCAGTCGACATTCATGGGGAACTTCGATATGTTTTGAAGATCTGATCGATATTTAACTTTAACAATAACTTATTTTCTTTTCATTCACCCTTTCCTGTTCCACACTCAAAGCAAAGTAGAGTATATCCGGTAGAACAAAACCAGCCAAGCAACTAAGAGCAAAGTCAACAATTTAAGTTCTCTAGAGTGGCGAAGACGAGACATATAATTTCCTGGCGGAGTTGGCCTCTAGAGTGCACACTGTATCTTGCAGAGGACTAATTGATGAAAGATTTGATTTGTACCAGACGGACTGGAGACTGTGTTGCCTTTACTGGGTCTGTACACCTTGGAGTATTTTACAGTAAACGATATCTCCTGGGTATGTTAAAATTCGCAGTAGCATTACAGATGCATCGTATGTTACAAAATTTTACAATGGCCTGACAATTTGAGAGAGAGATTTGTGAGAGATTTTAGAATCCTCCATAACAAATATTTCGGTTAAACAAATTACATAAAAACAGGCTACTGTATAAATATTTATTTATTATTTTAGCAGTTTTCCAGTATTTTTTTAATCGAAATGTTGCATTATTGCCATGATTCAAATGTAGTTATATAGTAGCCTTAGATCAGGTAAATAAGAAGAGTACAGCAAGTCTGATTACACAAATTGTACAAGAATATCCAGCCTATAACTCTTTTAATTGATGTAACTGCAACTGGAGTTGTGTTTTCGTTACAAACTATTACAGAAGGGTCTAGTCTCCACAATGGAAGCCCAATTTCGTTTGATTCCTTCACTGAACAAGGAGTATCAAGATGAGATCACAAATAAATAAGTAATAGGTGCTGCATAACCAAACCTGATTGGCTTAAATTAGAAAATAATCTATGTGGTGTTAATAATGCAACGAAAAAATTGCCCCAAAAGAATAAGAGATGAAAATTGAAGACCTCAGATTAAACATCGGAACGAAGAAAGCGAATACTGACAAAACTATTGAGATCCAGAAGTTAAGAGATATTTATAAAAAGTAAAATAGAGAATAAAGTATGTAGAAGACAATGACATTATTGGACCATGTGACATAAATCAGCTAAAAGACGGACGGGTTTATAATATCAAATACTGCTAATTTTGCAATAATTTCACAAAAAATCTATCAAAGAAAAATAAAATATCACTCAAAACTATATAAATCGAAGGCATTATAGAGGATCTAAACTAAAGCCTTGTAGACAGAACCATAACACACTACATACACGTAATACAACAGATTCATAATTTATATTTAGCTAGACTTCAGCTGACTTAGAATTAGAAACCGTGTACAATCAATCACTATTTTCAGACATATCTTCTTTTTTATCTCTCTCTCTCTTTTTCTCCCTGTCAAATTTTTATTCTTTGTCTATATTTTCCAAATATATTTTAATTTATTTATTTGTTTTATTATTTGAACCACTTTCTATAAATGTAACAAATTCACTCTATATTGCATCCACACACTATATGCTTCTGTGTACTGGTCACCCCTATATAATTTATTGGTCTATCATTTTCTGAATCACCCTGTACAACTGTAATTCAACTCAACACAATATTACAACGGTCCTGGTATCTTTAAAACCACCCTGTATAAGTATAAATCCTGTCCACATTATTGACTATTTTTCTATTGTTTAAATTATTCCTGTATACCAAAGATTTTGCTTCGCCCCATATGTCTAGTATTCCATTTATGTAACTGCTCATGGTCTACCCTATATAACAAAATTCACTTTTTAGAGCCACATTTTATGAATATAATTTTACTCTACCATTTATTTGAACCAGCCGGTATATGCTATAATTATACCCCGTCCTACGTTTTATAATTCGTCCTAACTGCTTATGCTTATATAACAAATTTTTGATACACCCTGAATAACAATAATTTTACCCTTACTTCAAAGACCTTGTATAAGCAACTACTTATGTTCCAAACTATAACTTTTTTAAACCGACTTGTATAACTGCAATTATACTCCATCTTATATTTAAACCATCCGGTATACTCAACTCCTTCTGAAAATTTTTAAAGCCTTTTGTATAACTGTAATTATTCTTCGTTCTATAACGCAAATGTCCACTCTGTATAACTATAGTTTTGCTCTCCTCTTATTTCAACCACCTTGTATATGCAACTACTTATGTGCCACCCAATACAATATTTTTAGAACCACCCTGAATAACTAGTTCAATTCCAAGTTATATTTCAACCATCATTGTATGCAACTGCTTATGTACCACGTAATATAACATGCACGCACGCACACACCTTCAACCGTATTCGAGAAGAAGTAATCGTCGGAATAACAAATTTTCGTTTTAATAAGCTGATGGGATATTTTCTGCAATTTCACGCGACTGTAACTTAATTTCGTCTCTAAATTAAACTGACTTCAAAAGCATCAAAATGAAAATCATTATAAAAACCCTGTACGACATAGTTTCATGGCATATCTTGAATTTAAACTAGATATTTATGACGAAAATTTGACATTTATCTTGATGTTTACATATTTTGTGCATATATGTTTCCGATTTTCAGTAAAATGGTATGTTTTAAGTTATAGAAAAATGTATGGAATCAAGCTGGAACATATCTTTTTATAATACAATTTATAATATTCAAATTGCGTGAGAAGTTTTAGGCAAACAGTGAAGATTCATTGAAAATCGCTGAAATCTAGTCCCTTATTTACTTTTTTTTCTGATTTTCTAGAAAATCGTAAATCTTATGTTATAGACCATTATATGGGACCTTTCTGTAATTCCCCTTAATATAAATCATCAAAATTGCCCAAGCTATTTTTGAATAATCACTCCTCATACATAAAAAAAGTTGTAGACGAATTGGCAACCTCCCCCTTTTTGGAAGTCGGTTAAAATAGAGGGTAGGGTGGGACGAATGTTGTTGCTAATGGAGCAGAAATATGCCTTCAAAAGGTATTGGGAGGAACCTAGTATCTAATAAAAACTTGACAACAAAAAGAGAAAACGGGGATTAGTAGCGGATTAAATACATCTTCGATACCAAATTAGAATCGACAGTCATCACCAGCCGTCTAACCATGATAAGAACTTTGGATTCTTCCGGTATTTATGTGAATTAGAGACACTTTTGCAGTAATGCCAGGATTTTTAGGCGAACAGAATATGTTTTTAGTATAACTCTACATAATAACTTGGAAGATACTATGGAAAGCAATACCATGAATACTGAGTAATACTCAAGTCCATCTTTGATATTTCGGTCAACCACCACCTGTATATCCTATAAGATCATTCGTAATAGTCTTGATAGTTTCTGGCTTTTCGAAATTAGTTTTTATTTTCTAACAATTTTGCTTCATCTATAACGATTTACTTAATTTCTTTAAACCAGAAACTTCCCCAAAAAAATCACATAGATTCTATATTAACCGATACCGCACTTCGACGATGTAATCATCCGAGAGCTAACTAGAGATGATTTTTTTCCACACAATGCACGATTTCAACTAGTTACGTAATTGAAACATAATACTGCCCAAGCTTCTAATGATGCTTGATTAAATTTCCCAATGAGAATCATCCCCCTGATTATTTTTCATTTTCTTTTTCGATTTTTTATCAAGCGAAGAATATTCGTTGTAGATACGATGGATAATGCAAAAATTTAAAACGAATTTTACGCTGGATTACACGGATTTCCAAAATTAATTTGAAACTTGATAGTTCCGTTATCCATTGTTTTGTGCTTGTTTATGCCACTTTTCTCTTCCAAAATAATTATCTGGGGTTGTTATATTATGCTGGCATTGTAATCTATTTGACACCAAGAGTTTGGTCTCCTTTCATCATAGTTAATTTCATAAAATAAAAAAAATATTCCACTCACTGTTATTGTTTTTCTGTGTGAATTCCGGGTTAATTTTTTTTTGTAACCAGTAAGGTTTTTCTGTGGTTTCTTTAGTTTACTTCTACTAGGTTAATGTCGTACAAGATCACCCCCTCTGAGGCATGAGATCGCCCCCACCAAATCATAAGATCGCCCCCACATCATGAAGCTGGTCTCTAGATCCGTCCCTGAGTTCCAGCTGGATGTCCAACCATTTAAGGCTGTCCCGTAGGTATAGATTGCCAGTATGGTTGACATTTTTTTATTAACCACATTCAATGTCCTGTACTTTGACTACCTTTACAGATAGACGAAACTGCAGCTATAGACGAAGCAGGATTTACTACCATCTCAACATTTGGGCATCACTAACTGTTGTTTGATTAGATCTTTTAGAGTACTTGCTGTTTCAAATTTCTGAAGAAGCTCTCTCAAGTAAGTCTTCTTCGTTATAGACGATTAGGGTACCTCTCAATAAATAAACGTTCAACTTCATGGAGACTCTTTCTATACTCACGAATATTTAAGGCAGCTACTACTTTGTCGGCTTGAGTACGTACCATATGGCCTATGTAAAGTTTTTTACCAAGAGTTTGCAAAGTAACAATTAGTAGAAAAATAACCAAAGGAAGACTGAATTATCTTGATTAAATAAATGTGAGATAATAATTTCAGAATCCTTTAAAATTGGCTTAAACCCCCAAACAAAATTGGTGAGTAGGTATAAAAAATTAGTTTTTACAGTGACCTTGTGACGTCATCTATTACTGCTACATCATCTGTTACTACTAGTAGAGAAGTAATAACAGCAGTCCCAAAATCGATCCTTGAGGAACCACAGATTTCGATAAACAAGACTTATTACCATTGCAAGACTACTAGCCAAATCTGTTAGATAAGTAAGATGTTATATAATATAATATTTTGGCAGAAAATTTGAATAACGATAGCTAGTTTAATAGTATTCTAAAATCTATATGGATTACACGCTTTCATTGTCCACACCTTAGAAATATATTATGTAATTGGTATCGAACATCTTTTAAATCATGGCATGTTTATTTTAGGTAAAATTCGTCTAATAAAACCAGGATTCTGCAGGAATGGAACCATGTAATAATAACTAAATTGTTTATTAGATAAAATGCATGAACAAAAAACAGTAACTAACTGATTCCTTAACTATAAATAATTGAAAGATTCGGTCTTTAAATATATTCAAATATGTATTTATAATTTTTAACATAGAAAAATAAATCACTTGAAAAATATTAACATTATATTAAATAATAAATTAATATTAAATGTAATATTTAAAACATTAGTTAACACCGACATCTTCAAAAATTCTAATAGTCTTAAAGTAAAGAAATAAATCGAAATAAAAACATTCATTCTGGCATTTTACAAATTTCAGCTCGGAAGCAGAAAATGTAATGAAGCAACTCAAAAGTTAGTATGAAGGTGTTATGGGTGAATATATAATAAAGGCATTTTTCGTGGTCCCTGAGAAAAAGTTATGTATTTTTAATTAATATTAAATATCGCACATCTTCATAATGTGTGTATATGTATAATGTTATGGACCAGAAGATAAATTGTTTTTTTTTAAGTTTTACGGGCCCCATGGGAAAATGTGTAGTCAGGGGAGTGACACCATGGACAGAGTAGTGACAAATTGAGACAGGGAAGTGACATCCTATAAGTATTTTATATGTTAAATAAAATATATCAATAAAAGTTGCTATTTATTCATTTTTATTATGTTAATTAATTAAGATCTATCAGTCTCAAGTGTTACATATTCTTTTTTAAATTATATTTTACACGTCTTAACTTCTTTTGATACTTCTTCACCTTTTTTCGTAATCGTTCTATTTCATCCTTTTGTTTTTTAATAACTCTATTCCTTAATTTCCGTTGACATTCTGATCGTTTTTTTGCGGCTATTGCAACATTATTTTGTACTTCAGGAACTAATGGATGTTCATCATTGTCAGATGAAGGCGGCGTCACAGGACAATTTTCAATAGACTGAAGCTTCAAACGAACTCTGTGCTTTTTTTGTTTTCTCTCTCCATACTTTTCTAATATGTCTTTGTTCTCGTTCACTCATATCTTTAATACTCTTTATTTGACCATTTTCTTTTTTTTGATATTTCAGTTTTTCTTTCTCTCTTAATTGTTCATTCTTAACTGGGTCATTTTTTATTCGCTGGTAACGAAATCTTTCAGCATCACGTTTCTTTTTTAGCCTTTCTTCCCTCGTTTGCTTCTTCTTGATCTTTGCCATGATTCTAGCTTATGTATGATAAGCGAGAACTGGAATAAATAAACATAAATTATAAGAAAGAAAAGAAAAAATAGTAATAAGTGATATTTTAAGTCATTTCCCTGGCTGTAATGTATTTCCCCTGGCATACCAAATGCCAGGGGAGTGGCGCCAGGGAAGTAACAAAATCGCTAATAATCTCAAAATACAGCTAAACACTTATATGCCTCTACATTTCTGTGTCATTATCTCTTCTGGCTCACAACTATTATACTTTTTCACCAACGCAAATCTACGTAACAATAAAATGTAAAAATATACACTTACCAGGGTAAATATTGCAACGACTGGCCCAACACACCCTATGACACCGCAACGGCTACTGAGGCGACTCCGATTTGAAAAATTTTCGTTACGATTGGCTTGTTGCTTTGTTCACTTTGTTCAATACGCGCCTATCAAGGTCAAACGTTGGCGTTTTCGATTTGTTTCTGGATAATTTCAACTAAATTTCGCCAGGTGTAGGTGACACTACTTAGTGGGACTCGAAACTTTGTTATTATTGTTATGCTGTGAATATTTTATATGCTTTCATTTCATGAAATTATGTTTTATACTATATTTAGTTACATAATTATTGAGGAGATATCATTATAGGATTTAAATAAAAAAATGTATGCTCAGAAGTTTATTAAGATTAGGCAATGGGGCATGCCAGGGTAGTATACATTTTTCAACTTTTTGATTTTTACTAGTCTGAAGTGATCTAGTCAGTGTAATTTAAATACACGGATTAAATGAAACACGATATTAACAGTTACTTTCAAGATATAGGACAATAAATAAATTAATTTTGTTAAAGGTTTCTGATGGGGTCATTAAAATCCCAATACTGTATATTGACCCTTATACCCTACTATCATACTCCAAAAAACTACAAAACATAAGTACATATTAATAAACGTTCAACCAAAAACTTAAGATTCAATATAATTTTATTAACTTAAATGAAACACATAGCAAGCAATGACTATTTCTGTTTTATATAAAGATAAAGAAATATACTCACATTTGATAAAAACTTTTCGCAGTGAATGAAGCTGAAATCTTGAACTTTATACATTGAATTTACAACGTATCTTTACCATATGCTATGCCAATCTTACACAAAACAATCTTATGTAATGTCAAAATTCAAATCAAGTCGCCACATCAAAGATAGTCATGAGTTCAGGGCTGCCAGATCTAACTATTTCTCTTGAATATTAATTATTAATAATATTATTCCAATATATTAAATCACATTTTTTTTGTCATCTAATTCAAATTAAATGAAATTTATACAGTAAAATTGAAAGAATCTTTAAATTAAAAGTATAAGATTAAAATTAATAAAATATTATCAGAAATAAATTCATCAATTGCAACATAATTCTTGTTTTAGTTGACAAACCAAAGCAAAGAAAATTTCAAACTTGCGAGAGCCCAATGAATGGTCATTATTATGTAATACAAATTTTCGTGGGTTCTATTTCAATAGCATGACGATGTAGAATAACTTTAGGACCGGGTCAAAATTTGTTACTTTTTAGTTTAATTGAATTCGTCTTTCACATTCGAATCAATTCATCATACGATTTTCTCTCCAAGCAATCTGGCGACACTGTTACTATTATATGTTTGGCATTGACAGTATGGACGTAAATAATTTTTATTTTATTATATTTTATTTAATGAATGAACCAATATTATAAATAAATTTTAGCATTCTGCACTGAAGGGCATCTAGTGCTACTAAACTAACCAAAAATAAAGCAAATCGGCTGAGTGACATAGGAGAAAATGGTATGGTAACCGTTTTGTCTTTGCCTATTTATTTATTTTATTTTATTTATTCATATATACGGGTAACCCCATTTACATAAAATACAAAACAAATTTAGAGAAAATAACATTAAAACTAAGACTAAATCTAAAAAATCACAAAACACAAAAAACCATATAAATCTAAAGTTTACATTACTAACATTGAACTAAACTTTTAGAAATAATACAAAATATAATATAATTACTTAAAATTAAAATTATAATTAAGATACATGTAGTTGCGAACAAAAGATAACATCAAAACAAAACAAAAGGCAGCATTAAATATTATTGAATAACGAGCGTTTGATTACACTGATAGAGTTGTAAAATAGATCGATATGAGAGTTAGTTAGAGTTAGTTCTATGAAATGACACATTGAAAAGTTCTGAAGAACGAGTTCTCATTGTCGTATTCAAGGATATTCTGTCTAGTAAGCAAGAGCAGTCAAGTTCACCTGACAACAACTTGTATAGGAAACAAATATCAGCCGATTTTGCAAAGATTGTAAATGCATTTGTACCAAAATATCACTATATTGATAATTGTCCCTGCTCAAACCCATTTTAAATGCTGCTATACGAAGAAATTTATTTTGAACTTTCTCAATATTAGCTATATGTGTGTTATAGTGGGGTTCCATATGACAGAACAGTATTCCAGAATAGATCGTACTAGTGAACAATATAATAAACGAATCGTATTATGAGAAAATGTGTTGGATGAACGGTTGATA
This sequence comes from Octodonta nipae, assembly GCA_034190945.1. Lineage (NCBI taxonomy): Eukaryota > Metazoa > Arthropoda > Insecta > Coleoptera > Chrysomelidae > Octodonta > Octodonta nipae. Next base: position 18,123,965 of record CM067217.1, read on the forward strand.
AAACCCAAAACCTTGTAACTCTTAGAAACAACTAGATCAATGTGTCTACGAAAAGTCAGAGAATTTCACTTACTCGGTGTATCGTTTGTGAATTAATAGCGTATGGAATGATGATAGGTTGTGAAATTTTTCCAAAAGTAATAATAAAACATTTATTGATATTCAGAGTAAAGAGTTTTAATCAGATTGGAGTTATGTAGCATCATAGTAAGTTGCAATTTCTTTAAACAGTTTGATATCGTTAGCATACATTAAGATATTACAATGATTAATAATATTGCCAATGTTATTAATAAATAAATTAAAAAGAAATGGTCCCACGTGAGAGCCCTGTGGAACTCCTGAAGACACACTTATAATCCTGGAAATAATACCCCCCCCCCTTTAACATAATGGTATCGGTCTGAGAGATAACTCTTTGTCCACTCTAAAAGTGGCCCATAAAATCCTAGAGCATGAAGTTTGGCCAACAGTATTCTATGGTTAACTCTATCAAACGCTTTAGCGAAAGCCGTATAAACAGAGTCAACTTGTAGTCTATTCTCCAAAGTTTTTACTAAAAATGACTCGTAGACGGCTAAATTGGTTAGGCCATGACAAGAATTGAGAGAAAAAGTAGTCCAATAATTTCGGGATCTCCGATTGCAAGCATACAGCTCGGTAATTCTCAATATTTTCTTTAGATCCACCTTTGTGGATTGGCCTCAGGTGGCTATGTTTCCAAAAACTGGGAAACTTTCCAGATGACAGTGACAAGTTAAAAATTGCTTTCAGACACATCTTTACAAATGCCTCTGATATGCGAAAAAACCAAATAATCATCATAACTATTAGTTGACTTAAACTTTTTATGCGCTGCCTTCTTTTCAGCTACCAGATGACGCAGCTGACCAGAAAACCAAGCAGGATAAGGGGAAGACTTAAATCGTTTAACAGGCACGTGTAAATTAATAGCCGAATACAATTTATCATAAAAATAAGCCACAGCTTACTTTATTTTATTTATTTATTTATTTATTACATTATTTATTACATAAATAAATCAAATTTTCATTTTGCAATCACATCAATAAATATAAAGCCATTGACAACGAAGTCAGAATAGACTTTGAAACGTTTAGTATTCCTGCAATATACGTAGTTTTATTTCTATTGTGGTGCTATTCCCCAAAAAGTAATCAAGAATATGCCACAAACAACGTTTAGAAGACAAGCCACAGCTGATTCAATATCCCAGTCGGACAACGGTTGCCAATTACAGCTAGCAAGAAAGTTGTTGATAGCGAAATAATCCGCTTGTTTAAAGTCGTAATAAAAATCTTCATAAATTAAACTATTGCTAACACAATTAGAAGACAGTGAAATATCAATAGGTGTATGGTTAATGGAGGATGAAAGTATATAATCGTCCGACTTGTATGTGCATAAACTAAAATCATTAGTAAACACTAAGTCTAGAGTTCTACCTCTTGCATTTAACACATAATTCTTTTGATAAAGTCTATGAAATCCAAAGCAGTTTGCCAATACAGTGGCCGGAGAGTTATTTCCATTATCTATAGTTAGTCCATAATTATCGTTATTCCAAGTAACATCGGGAAAGTTATAATCTCCACATAAAACTAACTTAGCATCAGGATAACAAGACAAAATAAACTCCATAGATCTACAATGGTCCTCATAAAGGCTGTAGTCTGAGAGCGGAGGGATGTAACATATACCCAATATAATCACCATTCGATGCTCTTTCAGCAAAACACAAATTTGATTACAAGAAGTTAGTTCGCACTGCACTAATGATGAGTTGATATTTTTATTTATATATAGATAAGGGATTGTACATTATTTTGTTCCAGATTCCTACTTCACCACTAATCTAAGCATGGTAATGTATCAATTATTAATTCCACAATTCAATTAGTAAAAAATTACAAAATATATTATAAAACAGTAGTTAGTCTATTTATTAATACAATAATTTTATAAATTGTATAGTTCACCTACCTTATTTTATTTCTTCGGTTGCCTCACTTTGGTGATCTGAAAAAATGAAAAATATTGTAGCTGTTGCTGCATGCGATATGAACAATAGTTCTTCTGGTAGTTTATTTAGGCTACTGTGCAAAAAACAACCACCAGAAATTAATTGCGAATTAATTTTAATCTTATTTTACAGGAATAAATTTATACCAAATAATATAAAATGAACATTGATGTCAGATTGTTTTCTGAAAGATAATTGTGGCATCTCTCGTTGTTATTTTTTCTGGGTTCTTTGGGAATAACACCATATAAACTTGAAAGAGATATTTCAAAAAGTCCAAACGTTTCAAGGTCTAAATCAGACTTCGTTTTCAATGGTAATTAACAAATCTATAAGAAATTAAAAAAATAAAAGAATTCGTAATGACAAATTTAAAAAATCGCAATTTGTGATTTACTACATTTTTCTAAAAAAAATTCTAGAAAAATTCACTGTAGTGTGAAACCGAAAAAAAAATACAAGCATAAGAATCATAATATTAATTCTGTATATTAATACGGACGTGATCTGCCTTTTGTTGAAAATTATATTAATGAATAGGAGTATTGGGGCTTCTGTTATTTTTATAAAAAAATTAATACCTTGGAAATAAATTGTTTTCTATTAATATAGAAAAAAAATCCCTCGGAAACAAATAGTTTCAAGTGAGAAAATCGATAGAATACTTAAAAATTGCCAAAAACATCACATATGTCAATAAAAAATATCAAAAAACAAAATGTCGCTAATGACACATAAAAAAAAATGTAAATGTACAAAATATCAAGACTTGATTATTTTTATGTTTCTTTGGGGAATAACACCACAATAGGTATTCCTGCAATATACGTAGTTTTATTTCTATTGTGGTGGTATTCCCCAAAGAAACATAAAAATAATCAAGAATATGCACAAACAACGTTTAAAGACATATCTAAAAATAACAGAAATAAGAATAAAATATCGACATAACCTAAAACGACAAATATAAAACAATGACAAAATTGTCAAATTATTCAAAAATGTCAAAATCGTCAAAAAATTAAAACGACAAATGTGGCAAAAAAACTAAAAAATATAGAAGTGAACAATAACAAAAAAATAGGTCAAGATAAAAATTAAAAACGTCCAATTTGTCCCTTTCGAAGCTTGAATTATATTAAGGTCACAATATATAATAAATCAAAATGACAAATGTAAAAAAATACCCAAATATTCAAAAATGTCAAAAATGTTAAATACGTCAAAACCACCGAAAACGTCATACTCGTCAAAAATATTAAAAAGGGAGATGTAAACAATTACAAAAAAAATCAAGATAAAAATGAAAAAGACACCCATTTGCCTACCATTGCGAAGCTGAGGCGGGTAATGAATAATATTGAGTTTAGTCAGCTTACTTGCTGTATCCCTCCGTTAGATTCTGTGAAGTGTGTTTATTGTAAAGCAAACAATATCCAGTTAAAATAAATTTTATGAATTAATTCAATTTATTTTTGTGATAAATAACAGTAAATTACCACATAGATACTATTTCTTATCAATATCAATCAAAGTACTGATTGTTCTTCTCAGAGTAATTGAATAGACTTGGAGATGTTATTATCGCACAAGCATTTGTGTTTCCATGACAACATCCTGGAAATCCTCGTGCTATTAGTCCTTTTGGTAAGTAAAACGATTTCTCATCCAAAGAACCCCCTCCCAGACTGGATTCCACTTAATTAGTTGGCATCCAACCCGACCACGAGTGAATATGGCCGATTAAAATGTTTGTCTCATGGGACCACATCAGGTTTTCACAGGCAAATATACTCCCACAGAAACAAAAGGATTAATTTTAATGCGATGTTTTATTCGGATGGTAGATTCGAGATTTGAAACGTTCTTTATGCTTGCTTGAAAATTCAACAAAGCTTTAAACTCCATAACTCTTTTTCATTTTGAATATGCCCCGTAATTTATATTTTGTTATGTTACAGTTCCATTTGAGCGTTAAGATATCTCTGGTGCGGCATTAATGTTTTTGTCTTATTCTTAAAACAAAAAAAAATATATACTGTCAGTTTAATAAAAAAAAGATAAGCTACTAACCTTTTTGGAAGGCATTACAAACAGAATTCGTCAACTACCTGTACAAGCTTCTAAAATTTCTCTTATGAAAGCTGAGTTAATTTTTTAACCTTAAAACGATGATTATGAGTGTTTATAGCTTAAGCAGTAACTATTAGATAACTGTGAGATCCTGTTGCATAATTTTATGTTGTTAGTTGGTTGAATACCATTAGATTGAAACTTAAAAAAGTGACTGCGCATTGCTTAAGAGTTTCTTCCTAAGGACTAATTAAATTAGAACTAATAGATGAATGAAGTCGTTGCTTGATGTGTACATGTATAGACCAAAAGAAGATCCTTGCTCGTTCTTTGCGGAGAAACTAAAAAAGAGCGGTAGTAATTTGAGACTGAACGATGAAAACGAAAGCTTCTTACGAAATATACCCGTTTCTTGTTATCTCCATGTTTCCGTATCTCTTTCTTTGCGTCACGAACATTTAAACAACCGTGTAATTTAGTTCTTAATTTAAATATAACTGCAAAGGAACATTATGAGGTGCAAGTTGATTTTTAGTTAAAATATAAAATTTGTTGAATTATTTCTAGTGCTATTATAACAGATGTAAAAATGTGAATATTATTTGTGTAAATATGTTTTAAAGCATCTTCACATTATTTTTCAAAATATTAAAACAAGTATATGTCCTGGATTGAGTTGGCTGTTACTTGGTGGAAGTTGAAATTCATGATGAAACAAACTTACACTTTAGTAAAAACTTGTGACAATTGTTTCGCGTCCGATGGAGCTTATTCATACAATGGTAGTACTATGGTATGAATACTACCAGTTGTCTAAGTGCTTCTTGGGAAATAACACCACAGTTTAAAGAAAATTGCTGTATATTCCAAACGTTTCGGGGTCTAGATCAGACCCCGTTGTCAATGGATAAGAAACTACGGATTAAAAAGGCACAATTCTAAGATTTAAATTAAAATATTTGACAATGTGTATTATTTGATTTTTGACGTAACTAAGAGAATTTTATTTGTAATATACAGGGTAGCACAGAAATTTCTAAAGATCATATAATCATAAAGTTCCTTTCAAATTGGAAGAATTTGAAAGGGAGATCTTCAGATTTTATGTGGCGCTCCTAGGTGCGAATTTGTTATAAAATTCGCCAAAAAAGCCATTAAAGAACTTTGTTGATTCAGAGATCCCATTAAAATCATAAGGGAAAACCTAGGAAAAACCTTATGAACTATCCCGATATTGGGTTGTTCACAAGGACATGACCATTAGCAATTTCTTCCTTAATCATCGGCAACCAGGAACGTTACAATCGTTTTCATTTAACAAAATTAAAGCAGACTCTTTTAGTTTTCTTTTGGTGTTGTGTTTTTCTTTGGGTAATATAACTGAATTTCGAAACTGTATTTTATGACCAAGGTCCCAAGCATGTTCACAAATTTTGGATTTTTCAAATTGTCGTTTTTTATGTAATTTTTGTGTTAGTTTATTCGGACATTCAGAGGTCTACAACGTTTGGAATATACAGCAATTTTCTTTAAACTGTGGTGTTATTTCCCAAGAAGCACTTAGACATTGAAAAATATGCCACAAGTATCATTCAGAAAAGGGTTTGCAGAACATTAAGAATTATAAGGGGTGGTAATTACCCTTATTATTCAGGAGACGCTGCCTGTTGAAATTTTAGGAAATGAATGTACGTATTCCCTAAGTACATAAATCTTAAATTTAAGATTAAATTAAATTTGATACTTGCGCATCCACCAAATTTTGACACACCAAAGGTTCAACAGTTCCAAAACTCCAATTATATCAATTTTCATACGACTTAGGGCGTCATTCGAGTGATAGAAAGTTCGCATAATTTCAAGTATTAGCGCCTTGTAGTTTTCAGAGAGCAGTTTCCAGTAGATATTTTAGTTTTTTTGTTGATGTCTATATTACTCTGCAAATTCTATAAAAGCAAACATAAATAGTCGAAAAATGTTCTAACAATTCCATTTTCCTTAACAACAAGATTTGAGATCTTTTATTGACTTGACAGCCGAAGCGGAATTTTCAATGCGGCAGAAGCACGAGGCATTTTATAAAATGAAATAGGTATTTCGTCCTCACTTGCTCAAGTGAATGGAGTTCTCTTCTCCTCACCCGCAGCGCATCGTTATATTCCGATTGCCTCGGGTCAAAAAAAAGTAAATTAAAGGGGCAGAAAGAGTGTGCGGACTGGGGCACTGGGAGGACGTCGGAACGTCGTTGAGCATCCCGACGAGAGGTGTCGGACTTTTTTCAAGAGTATCCTTCATTGTCATTCACGTTAGAAGTGAAAAATAAGTGCAACTGAAAGACACGTGAGATATTGTGATAGAAGGGTTGAAGGGTATGCGGACAATGTGAGAGTAAAGACAAGCATACTCGGTGAATTTGACCTTTGAGTTTCGTTTATGGTTCGAACACTTCGGAATATAGGTCATCACTTTAAAAGAGTAATTTAACGATAGATAAAATCAATTTAATCAAAAAAGCGTAATACAACTGGGCCTTGAGTTTATTGACAAAAACAATTGCGTTTGAAACAATAAATTATACAGTACGATCCATATGTATAAATTTATTTTGAGTGTTATTATTTGTTGGAAAAAACTGAACCAGGTCGATTACTATTACCAATTGGACAATTTACTGTATGAAAATATTGCACTCTTCCTATACCCCCTCTGAATAATGAGCACCCTCCCAAAATATTTAAATGAGAAGGAGGGTCGGGGGCACCTTGTTCGAAAAGGATTTTCGTTCCCTGAGACCATTTGTGTTGAAATTGAAAAATTTTGATACTGTACGTAAAATGAAGGAAATAATGTCAAATAATGTTTAAAAAATATTTTTCCATTTATTTTACAATTAAATTAATTGTTCAAATTCACCACCATTTACCTTTTGACAATTAACAAGGTAACCTTGGAATTTTCTTACAACATTTTGTAGGACCATAGGGTTTATCTTGTTAATTTATACCGTTGTCTTAACTGTCAGATATGTAATATATACTTCTGATGTTAAATAACTCCATACGAAGCAGTCCAGATGACTCAAATAGGGGGATCTAGGCGGCCATATCGGAAACAACTTCGTTCAAATAATAACTAACTATATATGTGTAATGAGGTGGAGCTCCACCTTGTTGATACCAAATTGACCTGTCTATTGCATTTGGGTCATTAATATCAGGAAAAAGTCTTTGTAACGTAGGCTGTGAAAAAGTTTATACAAAAATGTTGATAAACCTCGCCATTTAGTGTGCTTTCAAAAAAAAGGGCTAATAGTTTTGTGGTTAATTATCCCAGGCCAAACGTCAATTTTTTAGGATATTGTGTGTGGGCCTCACACATGCAACAAGGATTTTCTCTGGTCCAATATATTCTGCTTCCATTCTGTCCATCATCACATCATCAGTTCACAGAATTGTTGCCTTCTATCAATATCATCCTCATTTGACTACTTAACCAACTGAACTTTATAAAGATGGCAGTTTTGCATTATGTAAAGCTTTCAATATCGATGATATACTTACAACGTACAGAGTATATATATATATATATATATATATATATATATATATATATATATATATATAAATCTACGGCTGTGATTCATTGTAGCAGCAAAGATTAATAAGTGTACTCTTTTTTATATGAGAGCTTTCGGAATTTTTTTATTCGCAGTCAAATACTGAAAAAGTTAGTATATATACTATAAATGAAATTAATGGTAACTACTATTGAGGTATAAAATTAGCATATATAACATTTAGTTTTATGATTGTAGTTTAATGAAAATAGATCTAAATTTGAATTTTTTGATGACATATAAATGTGAAACCATAGAAATGTCCCAATTTAAGTAATATATGCAAATATATATTATGGGTTGATTATTATTTTATATATACACATATATATTAGTATCAGTCATCAATAGTGAAGTTTTTTGAAATTTTTTTAGATGACCAGTTTCACGTAATTTTCTTTCTATTTTGCCAAAGGAAGGCTGTGAGACGTATTGACCACGGTATTTATAATTAAACATATCACAAAATTCCTTTATCTTTCGGGTGCTTCTTTTACTACCTCATCCAATCATAATTAAAATGTCTATTCTTTGAGTTTCTGATAATTAAGCCACATTTAAATCAAATAAGCACACAAATATTTTTCAATTCACTGACATATCCAGCAACTTATAAATGTAATGACAGCAGTATACTAGATTGATATTACAGATAAATAAATACCTGAAGACTATTTATAGAGTCATTTAAAAACAAAAAAAACTCAATAGACCAGAAAATATTGCAGAATTGAGAGTTTAGGATAATGGTAGAAATTAAGACAATCCGTGTTATCCTACGATATGTTCTACAATTCCAAGATTGCTTTCTTATTGTGAAGAAGTGAAAGGTGGGTATTTCGAACATTTCGTTTCATTGCAAAATAAATTGATAAATACTTCCTAAACATTATGTGATATTATTTCCATTATTCTACGTAAAATGTCATAATTTTACATATCTAGAACAATTTTCAATTATTATTGTACCAAATTTAAGAAACTTAATATGCTGAATACATAATGAAAATTCCCTATGAACAAGGTGCCACACAACCCCACTCCTACTCATTTCATTTTGTTGGGGGTGCAAGAATATTTTCATACTGTAAATTTTCAAATTGACAATAGAATTTAGTTTTTTCCTATTCGAAATGAATTCATTCCTTAGATTGCATGTTTTTAACAATTTTAAACAATAAGTTATATCTCTGAGTATTCAAGTTATGGTTTAACGCTAAGATAGTCAATAAAAACACCACCCAAAAAATGTTATAGAAACGATCAAAGTACTGAATGTAATTTTTAAATATTGATAAATCTCAAATTAACACCAACTGGAACACATATTATGGATGCAACATATCCTTTTATTATAGAAATAGCATGAAGCTAAGTTCTTCAGAATATGTAAAACAATAAATAAGTTTTACCAGGCAATTGCTTAAGGAAGGAAAGGGATTTCTCCAGAACGGAAAATATTCTCAACAAAAAAAAAACAACAAAAAACAAGTCTAAGTGTTTGTTGGGAAATAACACCACACTTTAAAGGAAATTGCTGTATATTCCAAACGTTTCGGGGTCTAGATCAGACCCCGTTGTCAATGGCTAAGAAATTACGGATTAAAAAGTACAATTCCAAGATGTAAATTTAAATATTTGACAATGTTTATTATTAAAAAAAATATAATCAAATAATAAACATTGTCAAATATTTAAATTTACATCTTGAATTGTACGGATTAAAAAGTAATCCGAGTTTCTTAGATTGACAAGCAACCAAACGTTTGGAATATACAGCAATTTCCTTTAAAGTTGGTGTTATTTTTATGAATAACTCCTATCGAGTGAATTATATCCATAACTCCGTTATTTTTATGAATAACTCTATCGAGTATTATATCGTCGAAAAGCTCTAAAAATCTCCGATTTCTTGAGGTCATAGCCCAATTATGGTTTCTATTAAAATTTGTGACATATCTCGAAAACGAGAGCTGTCACGCAAACGAGGACATGCAAATCATATTCGGGATACCATTTCCGTCAATTTTGATATTTACACTTTTTTTATAAAATCAAAAACAAAGGAGCTAGAGGGATTTGATTAAATTGACAGAATTTCGTTTTTTCAAAATATCTGGTAAGCCATGACTTTTTACAAAAATCCGAAAAAGTCATTAAATTGTGCCAGTAAAACTGCAAATCTTTCCCAATTTAACCATTGCTCTATCTCCGCTAGTTTCCGAGATCTCCATACTGATCATAAAAAAAACTCACCCTGTATATATATATATATATATATATATATATATTATATAACTTATTGATGTATCATTTTCTGAATCACTCTGTACAACTATAATTCAACTCAATACAATATCACAACGGTCCTGAAATTTTTAAAACCACCCTGTATAAGTATAAATCCTCTCCACACTATCTGACTCTTTATATTTTTCAATTGTTTAAATTATTTCCTGTTATACCAAAGATTTTATTTCGCCCCATATGTCTATGTATTCCATTTATGCAACTGCTCATGGTCTACCCTATATAACAAAATGCACCTTTTTGAGCCACACTTTATGACTATAATCTTAGCATTTACTTCAACCACCCGGTATATCTAAAAATTCTATTTTTTGTTTAACCCATGTCTATAATTATAACTCCGTCCTACGTTCTATAATTCAAATAACCTAACTGCTTATGCTTATATAAAAAATTTTTGATACAACCCTGAATAACAATAATTTTACTCATTACTTGAAACACCTTGTATAAGTAACTACTTATGTTCCAAACTATATAACTTTTTTAAACCGCCCTGTATAACTGTAATTCTACTCCAATTTATATTTTAACCATCCTGTAAATGTACTTTCAACTACTTCTGACAATTTTTTGTATAACTGTAATTATTTTCCGTCCTATAATGCAAATATCCGCTCTGTATAACTCTAGTTTTGCTCCACTCTTATTTTAACCACCTTGTATACGCAACTACTTATGTGCCACCCAATATTATTATATTCAAATTGCGTGAGCACTTTTAGAGAAAACAGTGAAGATTCATTGAAAATCGCTGAAATCCAGTCCCTTATGTAATTTTTTTCTGATTTTCTAGAAAATTTCATGTCATTGACAATTATATGGGACCTTTCTGTAATGTTCCTTAATATAATGAAGTTTAAATCATCAAAATTGCCCAAGCCGTTTTTGAATAATGGCTGCACATACATAAAAAAAGTTGCATACGAATTGATAATCTCCTCCTTTTTGGAAGTCGGTTAATGATTAGTAGCCATAACAACTAAAATGATTAGTAGACGAAAAAAGAAGATTGTCATCAAGTACCAACTATTTTTTAGTTTATTCCCGACACGAAAAAAAAAACACTGTCTAGTGTTGGGGAGGGACATATATTAAATTCTCATAGTTCTACAAATATTAGACAAAACTTACTTCAAGCATTTCCTTTTTTATTATTTTTTTTTCAATTAATATTAAATGCTCTTGGTGTTAAATTACTGAGATTGCCGATTACAATTAACATTTGAAGCAAAATTTTGCCAAATGATTTGTATGAATGACAGCCACTGCAAAATGAAATATCATCAGCCGTTATCAGTTGTGTATATGGAGCAACATAATCTTCACTGATCCATATTTTTTTGTGAAACATGTATTTCCAGGAGAAACTTCCCAAAATGATTGATAATTTTCTACGCAAAATGTTAAAAGTGGTGCATTTTTTTAAACCGATAATACAAATTAAAAATTCATTCTGTTCATAATATTTTCCAATATCATTTAAATCTTCTGTAGGGTGCAGGGCGGCTGATTTTGACGTCGACTTTACAGGATGTTTTGAGTTTCAATTGTTACGCAATTTCGTATGTAAGTATTTTAAATTGGAATTAATGGAAAGTTTTAATTAATTTTGAAATTTAATTAACTAAGTTTCCAGTATATTTTAGTGGGCTTATTATTAATTAATAGACTTTTAGGGTTTTACTTCCTCTACAGTGAAAATTAAAATTACGGCAAACTTAAGGAATGTATTGATGGGTTAAGGATTTGTTGCGTTTTTAGATTTGGAGGGATTTTAAGCATTTCATAGGAATTGTTATTCACAAAAATGTACTTTTAGTGTCTCTATCATTGAAGTTATTTTAAAATGAGAAATAATCATATTTGAAAGTGATTATACTGGAAGTAATTTGCAATAAATGATGAAAGAAGGAAGCAATTATAACAAATAATGTGGACGAAAACAAAGGGGTATGGGTGAAAAAGATCTTTTTAACAGAATAAGTAATGCGAACCGAACCAAATTATGACTGGATTGTGAGCCAGAAGACCGGTGTGACATAGAATAGAAGAACATGAAATGGAAAGATCAATTAAAGAATTAAAATGCAGCAACCGTGGGTATGCTGATTATATACCATCTGAAGCGTTTAAGGTACCAGGAACTTTTGTTATCTCTAGAATCACGAACCTTGTAAACAAAATTTAATGATATAGGATTATAGGTCTGACGATCTTCTTAAAAAGTATTATAGTTTGCTTAGACAAGGAAACAAAGACCACTCAACGCACAGGTTATAGAACTATAGAAGCTTTATTTGCTACCTCACCAAATAATAACAAGGATAGTGCTACAATGAACTGAAAATAATAATGAAATGTAAATCTAGATCAGTTTGGATCTAAAAAGTAAGATGAACCCGCGACCCAATAGAGTATAAGCAGGCAGACTGACCGAGAACTATTGAAAATACTGAAGGATATTGAAGTGGATTGAAATGATCGACAGCCTCATTCTTTGAGTTTTACAAAAGACAAATGTGGTGCTAAAGGTGGAAATGAAGACATCAAAGAAGTACATATAGGTCGAGGAGTAAGACAAGGATGTTGTCTGTCACCGACACTATTGAATTCATATGCTGAATAAAATCTATGAATGAAGCAGTGAAAAAAAGTATGTTGATGATCAAGCAATCTGCAGGAACAGAAAATGTTTTACAAAATATAGTTTGAACAATATGAGAAACTGGTAAAAAGTACATTGGAAAACCAAATGTAATGCGAATAGAAAAGACATAAGATGTAAGGAGTATGTTGGAAGGATAACAACTGAAACGCAAGTAAGCAGATTTGAATATTTGGGAAGAATGATAAATTCAACTAAAAACCGCACCGATGAATTCAGGATTAGAATAGCCATGGACAAAAAAGTATATGTAAAAGTGAAGGACCAGTTAATAACAAGAAAGATTCCCCTGAAGCTAAGAAAAAATTCCCGAAATGCTATATCTGGACTGTGGTTTTATGTGGATCAGAGATATGGATGTTACAAAAATCCTTGAGATATTGAAAATAAAATAGAATGGAAAACTTCAATAAACTAAAAATTGAGGTCTTGAGAAGAGAAAAGGAAGATGGATAAATAGTGCAATCTATTAGAAAATGGAAAGCTAACTGACTCGGACATATTTTAAGGGAAGATTGTATTCAACGGATAATAATGGAAGGAGAAGTCAAGGTCTTAGAAGTAGAGGGGGACGATGGAAAGGAATGCATCATGAAACGGCAGACTTACGGATTGATGAAACAAGACTTTGGATAAGGTTCTGCTGGCTCCTGGATTCTTACCATATTTACTGCTGTTTTACAAGAATTGTAGTTACTATAGGTTTATGTTTATGTGGAACCAATATTTTCTTTAAACTTCTTTATCTATGGTATAAGTGCACTGGAATATTACTGAATAATGTCTTACAGAAGAAATAGGTCACCATTTCTATATATCGATTATACTCAGAAAGTTGTGTATACACACGAAAACTGCCCTACAATTTTAATAAAATGACATGAAATTTCAAAAATAGTCCAATACAATGACACCTCCCCCTGGGGAGAAAATTAACCATCGGATTTTTAATATTTGCCGCTTCATTTGCGGAAATGTTAGTTACTAAGCTGTAATAATTGTAGTGGTTTCTTATTATTGGATAATTCCATTAAGTTCACAAAGTTGTCGAGTTTTTAATTGGAGGTTATATGTATCCGAAAGCTGTTAAACAATTTTTGATAACTGTCTAAATGAGAAGTAGGTACTTTATTAATTGATGCTTCCCTTTTTGCAAACTGTAAATTATAACATCAAACAGATGGCTTAATTATGATATCGCTGTTAATTGACTGCACGTCCAACCCAAATATTTACCAACAAATATCATTTTAGGGAGAAATAGCTTATTTCATTAACTACATGAAATAAAACGGAATGTAGGTAATTCTAATGGACAACTCCGCGTCAATTTTAGAATCCAGCAACACCCTGTATAGTGTAACCAAACTTCGAAGTTATTATCCCGTTTATGTAAATTCTCTCTCAAAACTGTACCGTAAGAAATATTTTATTGATCCCGGAGGCACGACATGCCTACGCAGTTCATAAAAAAGAAATCTTCCACCCTGGATTACGACCACCGAGGTGATCGTATTTTAAAGTTCGACAACCCTATTAGAGCCACATGAACTCCTAGAAATATCCACTCGAGGATTCAACACCTTTCCTTGGAGTGCAGATGTCGAGAATCGGGATCGAAACAGGACGTAAGGGACCCCGGTTTTCGTGAAAATAAACTATCTAACCTGCCTGTGAAATTGCTTCGTTATCGTAAGTTATACGACTATCCTGATGATGCGAAAACTTTACGCTTCAATACTAAAATATACCGAGAGAAATCGTGTTGGGTTTATTATCTGTACTCGCAGTTATATGGGTCAGACTAATAATTTTCAATAAATCAATGACGAGGGTCTAAGATTATTGTAAATTTATACAAAATATCTTTATTGTCCCAGCAACATGACATACCATGTGTCTCAGATAAAAGTAACTACATGGGGATTTCAGAAAAGGCAAGAGATACAGAGTGGGTTAAATGAGTGTCTTGTGTTATTCCAAGCTCAATCAGGTACCGTATCGAAATTAAAAATACTTACCTCTGGGGTTTTCAAAATATCCAGAAAAAAAATTATGGTTTTCGAAAAATTGCAATATATTCCAAATTTTGTAAACAAATGTGACAGAATATAAAGATAAAGTTTATTGAATTACTTATAATACAATAGAAGAACTTGGGGCAGCAGTTGTTCGAGCCATTGAAGAAATGCCTAGCCAAATGATTATACATGTATATAAATCTCCAATTCATGAACGCCTCGGCCTTGATGAGTAAATGAATTCTATGAAGAGCCAAGCATCAAAATATGACAGGCATAAGTTTCACATGTGGCCCAACTAATAAGGGACAAGGACGTGATTCTCTAAGGAAACGGCCACGATTTTCTCGCTTTTGGCAAGCGTAACAATAAATGTTGATATTCAAAGTAGTCCACAAAAAAACGGAATAAGGTTAGGTAATAAGTGCGAATGGCCTAATAAGATTAAAGAGTGGAAAAATTTGTATAACTTGAAGGAGTCCTATCCCTAAACTTACTTGGCCAGTTGCAATCCTTAAGCAATTTTTTTGTGGACTACTCTTGATATCAACTTTCATGTTTCAGCTTGACAGAAGCTAGAAAATCAGGGCATAGTGTTACGTTTCCTTACAAGATCCCATCTTTAGCTTAACCCGTTCACCACATGCGACACTTATGCCTCATATAATTCAATACAATTAGTCAAGATGGTACCTTTATTTTTAGGCTTATTATGGATATTGAAGGCATTAAGAATAGTACAATATAACAGATAACAACTTAAGCAGCAAGCATACGGAGATATGTAAGTCAGAATTGCCCTTAATTTTATTTTATTTTATTTATACTAGTATACGTTTTTGAAGAAGTTATAAAGGCACAACTGATGGGGTCAGAACAGTGGCGGCTGGTGGGTTATGAAACTAGTGGTGCACATTACTGTTCAAATATTGGGATTCAAAGCTGCAACAAAACAAACCATAGCTTTGCTAATACTGCATTTATTTTTTATTGATTAAAATATTCGTCGACTGTTTTCGAAAGCGAAATGTCCAATGACCTTCTTATTAAAGTCTGGCATTGATTGAATATATTTTTTCAATACTAAGCACAGAAAGAGCATTAAGCCAATCCTGAGACTTCATATTTCTAAGAAACGTTTTAATCCTCCACTGCAGTTTCCGTCGAAATTGATTCCCCGCCATAAATAATGCAAGGAAAACAAAATAATGTATTGATGCTATAACATCAACACAACTATTTCTTTTTATTATTAATTTTACTTTTAAAGCTTCATGTCAATACTATATTTTTCATTTTGCACTCTTGTTTTCAGTTAAGATATGGCCTAGTTGGACCGCCAATTTTATATCTAATTTGTTTTGAAACGATTTATTGTTTTTAAAATAGTCAATGTTAAAGTTGATACTCATTTTCACAGTTATGTAAACACAAACACTCTGTATATTAAATATTCTTTCATAGAGTACGAGGACAAAAACAAAGCAACCACTAATTAAATCACATAAACAAAAATTTGAATTATTGAAACGGTCGGATACGGCCGGTCAATATCAGCACAGCTCCGTGTCTCCGTGCGGCGCACGAGAATCACCCAATCTCCATATAGTTTGCATTAACTATCTTCTATCTGACGCGCTAAGGGTGTTATATCGTATCTCATAAAAACTATAAAAGTTTCACCGTGCGCTAGCCTAAGTGCACGGTGAAATCTTCTTTCAAGCGAATATAAGTCTTAATACAAGTTTAGATTAGAGCTTAAATTGTTTTTTTGATAAATTCGTTGGTATTGAAATGATATTTATTAAACATTTGGTGTTGATTTTTACCTTATTAAAAGCTTATTAATTTTGGTGGTTCAGCGCACGAGTGCACTTAAAGGAAAGTCGCCCCTGAGTCATAATCAATGGTACAAGGCTTGAGAATCTGATATGCTGACGACACGGCGATATAGATGGATAGTCCAGAAGCATTTGCAACGCTTGCTAAACCAATTACTGCACTCGCAGATCCTTAAGGTGTCAAAGTAAATACTACTGAAGTAAAAATACTTATAATATCAAAAACCAGAGACACCGATAGGGAAGCCAATAGCAGTAGGAAAAAGAATCAAATATCTCAGGACCTGGATTAGTAACAGGTAGCATTTCGAAGTAGAATTAGACCGAAGGAAACGTATCTCTACGTTTAACCTGATGTGGACCCTCATTTTTTGGTTTTTTATTGAATTTTTGACAATATGATTTTAATAATTTCTTTATTCAATAAGAACATATAGTAAAATAGTTTATTGTAATAAATAAATGTTAGATAAACGTAAATATATTTTTAAACAGACCTACATATACTTTTCTTAAAATTGCTCTTTTGTGAGTATAAAAAACGGGAGACTGTTTCTTATCTAATATTTTATTTAGATATTAATATTTAATGCATAAATTTTATGAATGTAGTACTAACTTTCGTATAAATTTAACTTTTAAATTAAATTAATTTTTTTTGGGATTGAAAATATTTCATTAATATAATATTATTTATACAATATTCCCAAGGTGCTGTGTTACAAATCACCAAATCAGCAGACAGCAGAAATAACATTAATAATATAATAATAAAGAGAGTCATTTATGGAATGACTGAAACTTTTTGGTTGCAAAGAAAAATAGGGCGATAATTACATCGAACATGTTGCATAGACAATATTACATTTGTAATAATGTATAGGACATATTTATGTAAAATTAATCCTACAATAATATACATAAATAAAAAATAATTTAATCAATGACTTCGACAAATATAATCCAGGTGACTACCCCAAAAGAAAAAAATACAATTATTATTAGCTAAAAAACCTATCAAAGAATAAGTAACAACCACTCATTCAAATATGCATCCTTATATTTCTTTCTAATAGTTTTAGACATTTAGCATTTAGTTATACTTTGTATTCTGAAGAAGCCAGTAACCCAGTGAAACAATATTGTCGCACTCGCCTATTTTTCTAATTTTGCGTCAACTTTATTTCTTATAGAGATATACTTTTTAACAAAAGAACATCAATAATGTTTAAAAATCTAAATTTAGTGAATAGAGTGGATTTTCGCCACTAGGCTAATGCTAGTTTTATTAATTACCTAAATATCAATATATTATTATTATAACGAAAACTTGATTACCAGCAATGACAAATCTCCCTAATCAAAGTCGAAAGTTCAGAGAAAACCCTGAGATATCTAAGAGTAGGGGTGACAGTAGGAGTTTATATTAACACTGAGGTTGGGAGATTAAGGAACGCAAACAATGTAATGAACTAGTTCTTAATTAAAGCCAATGCTAAACGCAAAAGACAGGATGTTCTTAAGGAAACCATTGAAGGTAACTTTGTCACTTGGCATCTAAATTGATTTCATTTAACTGAGCCTCTAGAAATGCGTTGAGCTCTCAGAAATTATGTTACTGTTATTGTGTGGAAGGGATGCCTTTAGGCTCATCAAGAGCTGGAATAACGTTTCCTCCTTCAATGTTGGATGAAGAAAATAACAGTGTTTCTTGATGAAAATTGAGACGGCTGTTTTGGGCTTTGGCAAGAATGTCGGGATGTTGTTGTTGACGTTACTTTGAAACATTATACATTCTTTGAGACTGCTGTGCGGCTCTGCAACTGTTTTTTGTTAATTTTCTTGTATATAGGGGGTTTTTTTAATGAGATGGTATGTAAGAATTTTTGGAAAACTAAATTTGTTGGATTATTTAAAATATCCTAGGAATAACACCATAATTACTGGAAATTCTGAATATTTCAAATACGTTTCACGATGTAAATCAAATCCCTTTATCAATTTAAATAAAAAATAATACAACTGAACAAAGAAATTAAAAAGTTCGTAATGACAATTTTAGCTATCACAATTTGACGTACACAGAGAGTATTTCAGAAATGTCTGTACAATAGATTAAAAACAACATTCGAAACCAGAAATACACTAATATCATTGCGAATTATTTTATTTTTTAATTTCTTGTTCATTTTGTGTTAATACCATTGAAAGCGGGGTCTGATTTAGACCTTGAAATGTTTGGACTTTTGAAATATACAGACTTTCAAGTTTATGTGGTGTTATTCCTAAACAACTCGGAAAAAATAAAAGTATCGATAAGATTAAAAACTGAACCAAATCACCAGGAGTAAACTCAAAAAAATACAACTGTAAAAAATACAATAAATTTTGTATCGAAGAAATCTCTAGACATATAAAGGAATACGAAAATTATATAAAGAAACGATAATTCGAAAAGTAAAACAAATAAACAAGCCTGGAACCTTGGTCATATGTAATTTTAAAATGTGACCATATTATACAAAGAAGAACACAATACAAAACGAAAGTTGAAAGAATCTGCTTTATTTTTATTAAAACAAAGTGTTTGTATCGCTAGAATTCAGCCGTTTCTGGTAACCAATAATGAAGGATGAAATTATTAATGGTAATGTTCCTAGGTTTTGCCTTATAACAGCTCCCTCCCCCTCGGTACGCGTATGCCTGTATATATCAAATCACAAGCACATTCTCTTAGTTACATCCTAACATAATCTCAAATTGTGAATGCCGGGCATCAGAATTCTTGGCCATTGCGAACTTTTTTCAAAATTCAGTTGTGTTAATTTTGTATTTTATTGTCATTGAAAACGTGATATGATTTAAATCCTGAAACGTTTGTAGTATTTGAAATATATGTCCCGAGAAATAATAAAAATACTAACAAGAGATGCCAAACATGATTCAGAAAATATCTAAAGATGTTAAAGATTTCAAAATTTGGGTATGAAGGATATTGCTTTTTTAAACTAAAATAAAATCAACTTTTGGCCACTTCTGGTTATACAGGATGGCTACGAGGGCTGCCTTTTATATTTCGGGATTAGAGAACAAAAACAAATATTAATCATCGAAAATCGCTTTATTGTTTTTAAAAATATTCCCCATGAAGATCTATACACTTTTGCATGGGTTTGACCAATAGTCAAAGCACTTTTTTCACTTTGATTGAGGTATCTCCAAAACATGCATTCTGAACGCAGCAACCGCTTCTTCAGGTGTCGAAAAATGTTGACCTTTTAGTTTGTTTTAACGTAAGGGAATAAAAAGAAGTCATTTGGTGACAAGTCAGGACTATATGGCGTATGACTCATCAAATCGATGTTTTGAGTGGTCAAAAATGCAGTTGTTTGAGCCGATGTGTGAGAGCTCGCATTGTCGTGGTGAAGAGTGCATGAATGAACTTAATTTAATTTTTGTCGATGAAACTCCATCAAGGACCACTGTTTATCGATGGTATGGTGAATTCAATCGAGGTCGTAGTTCACTCCAAGACGAATTTCGTGAAGGTCGTCCAAAAACAGTTTGAATGTCAAAAAAATTTGTTCGCGTTGGATTTCACACAATTTGTCAATCGTTCAAAAAAAGGCTCGTGTCGATTGGTCAAAAGAAAAGCTCAAAAAATACAATCGCGGTGCTTCAAAACACGTTTATGACATAGTGATTTACGCGTATGAGCCCGAAAGTAAACAGCAGTCGACTGTATGGGTGTTTCCAGATCCATCAAAAGTTGTTCGCACACGAAGTACTTCCAAGCAAATGATCGCCTGTTTTTTCACAAAAACTGGACATGTCGCAACCATACCACTAGAACAACGCAGAACAGTCAATTCTGAGTGGTACACAACCATCTGTTGGCCAATTGTCTTCCAAGAAATGAGGAAAACCAACCGCCGAAGACGGATCACTCTTCACCACGACAATGCGAGCTCTCACACATCGGCTCAAACAACTGCATTTTTGACCACTCAAAACATCGATTTGATGAGTCATCCGCCGTATAGTCCTGACTTGTCACCAAATGACTTCTTTTTATTCGCGTACGTAAAAACAAACTGAGGTCAACGTTTTTCGACACCTGAAGAAGCGGTTGCTGCGTTCAGAATGCAGAGTGGAAAAAGTGCTTCGACAATTGGTTCAAACGCATACAAAAGTGTATAGATATTCATGGGGGATATTTTGAAAAACAATAAAGCGATTTTCGATGATAAATATTTGTTTTTGTTCTCTAATCCCGAAATAAAAAAGGCAGCCCTCGTAGCTAACAAAACACTGATCAAACAAAAGAGAAATATGCTGTTGCAGGGCTTGAGAGGAACAACAACAAGCGTCGGCAGCATCTGAACATTTTGAACCACGTGGTGTGACGTGGCGTGTTGTGTCATCGCATCGGTCAAGTGTGTACGCAGCAAATATAAATAAACGGAAGAATATAGTGATACACATTTTCCGCATGGCATGGGATGACATGGCGTGGCGTGGCGTATTACTAATGGGTTTCTACTTTTATCCAGTTACATAATATAACTGAATTTGTAGAAAAAAATTCTAATACTGACACTATAAAAAGTCATAACTTAATACTATATTAAAATATAGCTTTAATGATAGTGTCCCGGATAACATCTAAAATTAAAAAAACTCCAAACGTGATTAACTTAATTTATTGAAATGCCCCTACCTCATACAGGGTGTTTCAGAGGGGGGCATTCTATTAGTATTAGTTACATTTAGTTAGTATTAGCCAGATCATTATGTAAAATGATTAGTTAGATGAATTAGTATTAGTTAATCATGACAAGCGTAATTGAATAACAATACTGAGATGGTATCAATAAACCGCACATAGAATATAGTTTACTGATTTACCCTGAGACACCCTGCTTCCACACGATATGGCGTTCCAGCGGTACTTTACATCACCTTTACATAAACATCTTACATTACATAGCAACATCCTGTATATAAAGAGGAATGACCTTAGGCAATTATAGGGTCCCTAATAATAACGACATGATTGTCCGGAAAACATGTACCTTTTCTTTTTGAAACCCTAAAAACCCTGTTTCTATACGCATATTATGTATAGACATTAACTTCGTTGCTCTGCGTCATGTATTATGATTCCTCCTTACATTAAGGGTCCGGAAAAGGGAATGATAAAAGTGTGCGTGTGCTTTATGCGTATATTTTCCAGGCAATCCTCCGTCGCTCACTTGATTTATACATCAAAGGATAAAGGGTCGAAAAAATGCAACCCCAGAAGTTAATCTGTTTCCAGGCTTGAATTGGCTTCTAAGGTGAATGACAGTGGCGTACCTACAATGCAGTCTTTAGAATTGAGATGTCTGCGTCATGTTAAGGTGAATTGTTAAATAATTTTAATCAGCTAATTACATGAGAATTGCTATGCACTGAGATTCCCCACGGCCTGCGAGATATTAAACTAAAACGTAATTTTCCTCATCTTTAGCCGAAATTACTAGTTTTTTTTGACATCTTTCCGGGCAGTTATTCCCTACTGCATTATGTATATATAGTGGGGACTTTTATTGCCTCCCCTTTACTTTTGAACGGAATAAAATATCGGTCCAAAACACAGACGATTCTGGGTCAAAACACCGATTTCTCTCACCAGAAGCGCTACCAGCGGCAATATCGCCCTTGATAGAATGTCAGTGTGACGTCACGGAATAAAGATACGTGGTGACTACCAGCAACGTGGTACCGCCTAATCCGTCACTGTACCAAAACTATCCTGCACTTCCCATCCTCCAGTTGCAATTTCCTAATTCATGCTCTCAAACTGGACGGAGGCCTTGGAATTTTTTCCTTTATGACAAAAATACCTACTATTCTTGTAAAAAGGCTAAACAACATCCATCTATTCCTTCCAGTGATACCAACACAATATATTGAAAGTACCATCGCTAAAATTGCTGCTTTTAACAACTTCAGAATATCTAATGAGGCCGACAACTTTCTAATATCGGGACTTGACTTCATGGTCCGGAAACGGATTACGACAATGTGCTGCCTCCTCCACCTTAAATAATTGGCTGCTTAACCTTCCAACTTCATGGACTTCGAATACCTTTATCAGGGCTGTCCAACTTCGTGGAAACCTACTTCCCTCCCGAGACTTGCCCTTTGATGATGTTCAACACAGACGTTGCAGATGAGGCTGTGACAAGAGGGAATCCAATTGTCACATTCTTCAAAACTGCTATATAACTCATTCGCCGTGGATTGCCAGCCATAATAACCTGGTTAACATCATTAAAAACGAAGCCGTTAAGCAAGGGTGGGTGGTCGAGGTTGAACCTAGAATAAGGACTAGTAGCGGCACTCTGAAAATCCAGATCTTGTCTTAACCAAAGGACTTAAAACAATTATTAGCGATGTGCATTGGGAAGGTCAAAGAGCCCTTGTGATAGGCTATAATACCAAAAGGGAATACTATCAACACCTGGATTTTCTCAAAACAGTTCAATTTACAGGCAACTCTACTGATATATCAGTTTTGCCTCTTATCATCGGCGCTAGAGGCGTTTGGTGCGGGAACAATGATCTGCTAGAAGCACTGAACAACAGTTGCTTCAATATCAAAAAGCAATTAGTCAACCGCGCCATCGTCAATTCATAGTCCTTCTTTAATCGAGCGGTGTGGCGATAATTGTACTCTTATTTTCTAAATCATGTTTCTACACTTCCAGACATAAGCCACCTTTTGTTTTTTTTCTCGTCCTTTATTATTTCGCCACTATTGTGGTGGTTTGTTTTTTGATAAATTAAAAAAAAATGCAAAAACGACTACAATATCAATTGATAAAAAAGTTTACACCAAACAATATTAACCAAACAACATAAAAGATAGTCCTCGAGTGTTATTCATGATTTCACCGTTACTTTACATAACCTCACACATCGTTCGATGCATCCTTTAAGGCATGATAATCTTGAGATTTCAAAGGATTGCAGCCACCCCTCTTGACAAACATTTTCATCATTTCCATAATAAATTATAATTTCAAAGCACAAGGTAGGCCCATCGCCCTTCTCCTTATCTACTACTCTCTCACATATCGAATATTTCGTGAATGCGGAAGGAACAACTTTAACCTAATAGATATTTCATAAGAAATTTTATTCCTTAAGTGGAATGTAATTCTCAAATTCAAATAGGACCATTTTCGATGTATAGCAAATAATGTAACTCAATTAAAAACCATATACGTTGAAAGAATGTAAACATCTTTTGATAGTAATTTTGTTCCCAAATAAAAATTTTCCAGAACAAAAATGTGGTATTAATGCATTTGTTGCAACACACCTTGGCTATACGGCCGCTCTTTATACGGCTTATCGCTATAACGGCCCTCTTCAATTAAGGCACGTTTTCGATTTACGGCCAAGAAAAAACTTTTTTTCGAGGCATATTAAAGGACTAAATAAAAATCAAGTACACGTCATATGGAGATCCAACAAGTAAGCTTGGATGGCTAAAGCAATTTTTGAGGATTGGTTCAAAAAGTGAAAAAATATTTGCCAGACAATAACTTAAGCAACAAGGCTTTGCTAATTTTGGATAATGCACCAGAGCATCCTACTAATTTATCCGAACTATATGAAGATGTCATAACTGAGTACCTTCCAACAAATACAATAGCTCTGATCCAACCATGGATCAGGGTGCAGCCACTTTTAAGGCATATTCCCTACGCCGAAGTTTCCTACAACTTATACGTTATGGAAGCCGACGGTAAATCTTCAATTAAAACATTTTGGAAAAACTATATAATATCAAGGATGTTGTTGACAGCATCAGTGAATCATAGACGTAATTAAAATTAACAACAATGAACCATTTTCAGAAAAAAATATAATGTGTAAAAAGTACTGATGCAGAAGACAGTTTTCTTCCTGCAATTATGCAAAACATTTTGGATCTAGCACATGATCTCGGCTTTAAAGGTTTGAACGAACGTGATGTGCTTGATTTCCTTGAAGAAAATAGGGAACCACTTTCATATGAGGAACTCTTTCAGTTGCAAGTAGAACCGGCATTTGATAAAGAGACAGAGTATGTGTATTCAAACAGCTAACACCAAAAAAAATTTCGAAAGCTGTTTCCTATTTCGAACAAGGAATAAACATCCTCCTTGAAAACGATCCTAAAGTCAAACGTAGCGCATAAGAATTAACTCAGCGATATGATGTTATAAATCACTGAAGAACGAAATAGACAAAAAGGCAAGCCAAACAACGTTGGACAAATTTTTTAAGTCCGGCCCATCCTTACCAGCGAAAAATGATGACGACAGTGATCTGCAGGTTACCATTTCCTCATCATCTTCAGATTAAAACCATTTTAAAGAAATATGTATGCATGCATACACATAGTTTAGGTAACATGAGTTGTTTCATTTTTGATTATAGCTTATTGTTGGTTTTTGGGGTCGTTATTTTATGTCCAAATGTATGTACTTGTTGTGTATGTATTTTTGAATTAAATGAAATAAAAAGATAAAATGCTTTTTGAATGATAAACCATGTTACATATTTATCGAATTTGGAACCGATCTGATTGAATTTATATGAATTTGCATTAGAATAATTGATTCCTTATACGTAATATTGCGTTCCCGCTAATTTGTTTATTGATTTTGTTTAATTTTTATTCATTTAGTTAATAATTGATTTTTAAACTTTTACACCCTTTCCGTCGCGCCAATGCTCATTTATATATGTACATTTTTTGCGCCTAATAAGGCAGAACTAAAAGTGACTCGTGTTTTGACCGCCGACAAATTCGGACCAGAAATCGTTCGTCGCCATTTTTGTGTGTGTACAGAATACCTTAAGAACAGACGAAGCTCTAAATCAGTTCCTGCTACAGCGGGGCTAGCCTCTGAAGACAGAAGAACCCAGAGAACACCACCTGCAGAGCTTCGACAAAAAGGTTAGTGATTGACTCTTAATTAGTGTTAGTGACGTTTTGCGCGACGTGACATTGTTTCTGTCGATTTGTTCCGCTAAAAGTCCTTCGAACAGTTTATTTCATATTGCTTGAATCACCCGCAAGATCATTATTATACATTCATTTATCCTTACCATATGTGGTGTTCCAATCACGGGCACACCACACGTATCTAAGCCGTAAAGCGAGGTATGGGTGTATTTGAACTCTTTCGTAGGTGTAAAATATTGTTAAACGTTTCTTAATATTTCTAGTAAGATGGGGATTGTAACACACATCATTGTTAAATTTGTACAGCTTATTAAAGTCAAACTTCAAGTTCTGTTTTCGCCTAAATGATTTCTTAAAGACCTCCTATTACACTCCCTGCTACTTTAAGTTTCGCTCCACATATCACCTGTCAAACCCTTCTAAGTATATTAACAGACGCTGTCAAAGAAGCTTCCAGAGTTTATCACAAAACACTGCCGTGCGTCTGTTAGCGTATTAAACGGGCTGATTATTTGAAACAACATAAAAGACGTTTCTGAAGTATCATTCATTATTTCACCGTTACTTTACATAACCTCACAAAGTTCGATTCATCCTTCGAGGGGTATGCTAATCTTAAGATTTCAAAGGAGTGCAAGCCAACCCTTTTGGCTCCCAATGACAAACATTTTCATCATTTCCATAATAAATTACAATTCAAAAGCACAAGGTAGGCACTTCTCATTATCCTCTGCTCTTTCAAGTATCGAGGGGGTGTGATCCCGAATCCGGTGGCACTGTTAATGACTATTACTCATTTCGTTATCTATCATCTCTTTGGAAAAGTTTTAAGCGACTTCGCCCGAAATTGGGAAGGATATCAACTAACTTCACTCTACTATGTGGCAATTACTATTAATTAGACTCTCTGTTGATTTATTCAGTCTTGGAATCGTCCTAACAGAAGTAACGTTCTTGTGAAGGGGAGGCGTACACTCGCAGAGACATCTAGTAACAGGGGAGACAGCTGGGTTTAGATTAGCTTTAGAGATCGGAAGATTAAGGAACACAAACAATGTAATGAACACGGCCTTAATTAAAGGCAATGTAATTCGCGAAAGACAGGATGTTTCTAAGGAAATGAGTAGAGGTGGCTTCGTCACTTGGCATTCAAATTGAGGCCATTTCACTGAGACATTGTCGAAAGTGTGAATGGGCCTAGGAAGTGACGTCAGTTGGTGTCTATTGTGGTAAATTGCTATTAGTCTTAGTCGTCTTGTTGTCATTACACTTGTGAAACTTGTTATGCACTTTCTCATGATACTACAGGGTTTGCCAGTGAATTGGGAACTTTAAATGTGTAACAGTTTATTTTCTGCAACACAGGGAGCAGTAGTTTTATAACAAAACATTTCTGAAAATTTTAGCCGACTGCAAAGCAAACTAAAAAGCCGAAATTAACTAAACTATACAATTAATAGTACTTTCACTGTTGCGTACTACATACAAAATAAATAATGTAAACAATAAAATATCTTCAATTTGTGCAAACAAACCTGACCTATATTTTTGAAGCCAGAGACAAGCAAACCTAAATCCTGCATTGCTTGCATATCTACTACTTCATCAAACTTGATTATTACTTCGACTATTTAGTTCAACTGTGAAATCAGCTACTACTATTAAAAAAATATTTTATTTTCAATTTTTTCTTGTATTTTGTAATATGTTAATTTTTTAAAATATTTTCTTTTCAGCTTTCCATTTTATTTTGAACTATTGTATTTTTGAATCTT
This sequence comes from Octodonta nipae, assembly GCA_034190945.1. NCBI lineage: Eukaryota > Metazoa > Arthropoda > Insecta > Coleoptera > Chrysomelidae > Octodonta > Octodonta nipae. The sequence goes on from CM067217.1 coordinate 18,151,323, forward strand.
TCTATCTGTAGAGCTAAAGCAGGTAACAACACCGAAAGTCACGTCATTACAGAAAGATAAATCTCCGTTGAAGGTGATAAGTAACAGTTACGAACAAATGAACTTCGTAGGCGTGGTTATAATAAGTTAAATTGTTAAATTTATTTTTGTCACTATTGCTTTTATCGCTTTTTATGATTTTGTTTGCTATACCAAACATCGTCTATATAATAGTACCGTATAGCAATTTGAAATTTCACAAATGAAACATGAAATAAACAAAATAATAATTATTAAAATCAGTTCAAAACTGAAGAAAAAATCAGCTGACGTACATGCGAAAAAAAAATCAGGCTGAATTGGTAACGTTCTCTTTTTTGAAGTCGGTTAAAAAGGAGGTGTCCAGAAGTTGAAAATCGTTTCGCATTAAAATATTAAATTCAGTTAATTGTACTAAATACATAAATAATTATCCGTGATTTCAATTGGTTGTAGGGAGCACAACAAATGAAGGTTCTCGACTAGAAACAATATCTTGTCTTGCGTTCAGTGAATTGAAAATTCTCGAAAATATAATTCCTCAATTTATTTATGTTAAACAATTACTTGTAAAGGGCGGACCAGATTTAAATAGTTTAAACGGTATTGCGTTAAGGATTGTCTCGAAATGTTACTGAAATTAATGGAAAATAGAATAAACTACCTTCTAGTTCTATGATACACACACTACATACTCCGTGCATATGTAGTATGTGTAATACCCTTAAAAATTAAAATTCATAAACCCAAGATCCTTTTAAAACTAAACCAAATAACGCAACCCAAAACTCAAAATATTGCATTTTAAAATTCCTTGAGAATGTAATACATTTTAGATTGGAGAAACCTCGCGACCGATGTTTGAATAAATTAATACAGAAATTATATCAAGAAACGACAATTAGAAAACTAAATAATTTATATTTAAAAAAGAATCAACTTCAACCGACTTAAAATAAATACCGTTTAGAAACCGTGTGCAATCAATCATTATTTTGAGACATATCTTCTTTGTATCTGATTCTCTCTCTCTCTCTCTCTCTCTCTTCTCACTCTCTCTTTCTCCCTCTCTAATTAATATTCTATTCTATATTGTCCAAATATATTTTAACTTTTTATTGGTTTTATTATTTGGACTACTTTCTATAATAACTCTAATTCACTCTATATTGCATCCACACTGTATATGCTTCTGTGTATTGGTCAACCCTAAATAAATTATTGGTCTATCATTTTTTGAATCACCCTGTACAACTATAATTCAATTTAAAACAATATTGCAACTATCCTGATATCTTTAAAACCATCCTGTATAAGTATAAATCCTCTCCACACTATTGACCCTTTCTATTTTTCTATTGTTCAAATTATTACTATATACCTATGATTTTAATTCGCCCCATATGTCTGGTATTCCATTTATGAAACTGCTCATGGTCTACCCTATATAACAAAATTCACCTTTTTGAACCACATTTTATGACTATGATTTTACTCTACCATTTATTTCCACCAGCCGGTCACACATTTCTATAATTATACCCCGTCCTACATCCTATAAATCAAATATACTAACTTCTCATGCTTATGGAACAAATTTTTGATTACATTGAATTACAAAAATTTTCCCCATCGTTACCTCAAACACCTTGTATAAGCAACTACTTATGTTCCAAACTATATAACTTTTTAAACTAACCTGTAATTATACTCAACCTTATATTTCAACCATCCTGTATTTTCAACTGCTCCTGACATTTTTTAAAGCTTTTTGTATAATTGTAATTATTCTCCGTCCTATAAGGCAAATATTCACTCTGTATAACTATAGTTTTGCTCCACTCTTATTTCAACCACCTTGCATACGCAACTACTTATGTGCCACCCAATACAATACCTATTTTTAGAACCACCCTGCATAACTAGTTCAATTCCAACGTATATTTCAACCGTCATATGTATACAACTGCTTATGTACCACCTAAAATCATATGGCCGCACGCACACACCTACAACCGTATACCATTTAGGAGAGTTTTCGTTTTGATAAACCAGCGGAATATTTTCTGACCTTACAAGCGACTATAAACCAACTAACATAACTTTGTCTCTAAAAGAAACTTACTTCAAATGAATCAAAATGAAAACCATTACAAACACCCTTTCATGGCATATATTGACATTTAGCCTAGATATTTATGATGAAAATTTGACATTTACTTTGATGTTTACAGTTTTTTTCCATACATTTTCCGAATTCCAGAAAAATGGTATGTTTTACGTTATAGAAAAATATACGGAATCAAGCTGGAACATATCTTTGTAGAATACAATTTATAATATTCAAATTTCTTCCTTTATGACTTAATTGGCATTACACGAACATCAGAATTATTTGGTCTTATTTTTGGTAAATCTTATAACAAATTCACACCTTGGAGGGCCACATAAAATTCTAAAGACTAGCTGTCGCCCAGTGGTCGAAATTCGACCAATTGTGTCAATATCTCTGGCAGGTTGAGTAACATGAAAATGTTATCGTGACATTCTATCCTAGGACTTTAGGGAGAACAGCAATTACACAGAACGGATCCAGATTCGGAACCTCTGTGTGATAGTTTCCTCGAAAATCCTAGATGTCGGTCTTACATCTCGCTTGTACAAATAAGTAACGAAATTTAAGTTTTTTTCAGATATAATTCATAGAACTTTATTTGTGTTCAAATTCGTAATTTTTAATTTAATATGACAATTCAACCGCTAATGGGCTACCCTACATATGTATTTTTTCTAACCCCCCTGTATAGCTATAATTACACTCAATTCTCTAACATTTATTAAAATCCTCATTATAATAATTCCATCTCATTATATATTTACCCCACCCTGTATTTGCAACTGCTCATGGACCACGCATAATATTTTTTAACATTTTTGAACCACCGGGTAAACCATTCTGTATATGCTATTGCCTATGACCCACCATATTTACTCTTTTTGTTTATGAAATTTTTAATTATCTTCTGTAACTATAATTCTACTCCGACCTATATTTCAATCATCATATATATGGAACTCTTCGTGGTCTACTCTATAAATCATTTCCTTTTCTAACATTTTTTATCACCATCCTGTATATCTATAATTCCTCTCACGCTATATTTCATCTCAACTATATATACAACTGCTTATGGGTTACGAAATGTTGCATTTCCATTTCCGCCACCCTGTATATGCATCTATGTACATTTTTTGCACCACCCTATATAACTGTAATTCTACTGCACCTTCTATTCCAAGAACCCTGTAAATTCAACCGCTAATGGGCTTCCCTATATAATTATTTTATTAGTTATAATTGCACTCTACTCTATATTTTAAATACCCTATATATGCAACTGCTTATGTGCCACCCACGAAAAAAATTATTTCTAACATATCTGGAATCGCCCTGTATAATTATAATATACAACGATTACTTTGCCACTAAACAATAATAACGCTTGCATGCCACTTCCAGAAGTACATGCTTTTTAAGTATATAACAGCATTAGTCTGTCTATATATAATTACTCAATGTTTTGAGTGTGGCGGCGCACATTCAGTTGTTTGGCATTGACATTATTGACGTAAATCATGAATTTTTATTATATTTTATTTAATGAATGAACCAATATTATAAATTAAGATTAGCATTCTGCACTGAAGGTCGTCAGTAGCTACTAAACAAAAGAAAAATGAAGAAAATCGGTTGAGAAACAGAGGAGAAAATGGTACCTAATCGTTTTGTCTTTGCCTATTTATATATAGATAACTCTTCCAAATCCTTTCTATTTGAGAGAAGCTTTTTATTTCACATCATTTTTTAGAATTTTTTATAGCTATCCTGTATATATCAAATTAGCAGTAAAATTTTGTAGTTAAATCAGTTTATATTGTCAAACTTTTAATGACCAATTCTGAATGTTAAATTTGTCATTGCGAACTTTTTAATTTCGTTATTCAGTTCTGTTAACGTTGACATTGAAAAGGGGATTTGATTTAGGCCAGAAAATTTTGGAGTATTAGGAATATACCAATTTTCTAGCAATTGTAGTGTTATTCCCAAGAAATATAAAAAAAGTATCATATACCTATATTTTTTTCCCTTTAAAACTTTGCCACAAAATAATTTTTCAAGGCGAGATCGAGTTACTTTTTAAACGAATATCTGGAAGGTCAATAAAAACCACACATAAGAACTGCCCTTCGAGAGAGCTTTCGTTCTCGAAATACTCCTCCACACTCGTAAATCAATAAAAATGTATAAAAAATCTGCTTTGGACAAAATGTAATTCGCTCTCCTTTCAATTCATTTTCCTAGACTCGGAAAACACCAACGCGGCCTCCGGGGAATACGAAAGTTGTTCAAAAGTGATTTGTTTTCATCTCTGCGACATTCCTCCATCATTTTTCGTGGTGTCACTTACAATAAAAGACTCAAATCCCATTAAAAGTCCTCCAGGAAGTCACCCAAGTCTTTGTTCAAGTGAATACTTTGTTCTTCTTGACGTAAGATTTACCCCATCAATCGCGGTGGATAAAAATGAATTTGTTCTGCTCCTTCAGTCACGGTATCAAGATTTCGAATTTTTCATCCGTGCTCTAATTGGGAGAAAAAACTCGGCGAAAATCTCTGTCCGCCTTCGCAGTTCGTTGTTAGAATTCTCAGTTCGACGGAAACTTTTCAAATGATCATTACAGCCGTTCCAAAGTAGAACAGGAGGACAAAGCTGACAAGATTAGGATATATGGAAGCTCGGTGTCTGAATCAAAATTAATCGGGAATTTTAGTAGGTTTTAAAAATATTTGGATACTGAATTGAATCGGACGATACTTGATGAAAATTAATTTAATACAAATTAATTGATAATAATTTATCACAAATTTATGCAGTTTTAAGTTATTTTAAAATGCGCTTAGATCAAGTGACTAAATTAGTAAAGTAGCAAACTATCGAACCATATTTATAGTCGGTTTATTGAATACTTTATTCATATTACTACTTAAATAATTTGGTCAAGTGCGAGTTGGACTCGCATTGTAAGGGTTCCGTATCACCTTCAAGATTCGCTGTATTTAGTTTTCTAATTTGGCCCCCAAAAATTAACATTAGAGTTTTATTTTACTAATAAACTTTCAGGGAAGCCTTTTATAATCTATTGTCTGAATTTTGAGGCTCTATAGATTGGAAGATAAAGGGCACAATAGGTCAAGTTTTAAATTATAAATTATTAAATCTGTTATTCAAATTATTTAAAAATACAAATAAAATATATTTTTCAAAATTTAAATAGTATAGTGTCTAAAATGGGAATTAAGTCGATGTTTAATATCTTTGCTAAACAAATGATTTAAAAATATGATATATTTGTAATTCACATAATGAGTCTTTTATTTGTTATATTACATGATTCGTTTGAAAATTGAATTTTTATTTTCCATTTAATTGTATAATTTGTCCCTAAAATTACCATGGAGGTTATAAATTCCAAGTGAGCCCCAGTACCCCTAATTATTTTCAAAATTTTAGGTAGTATGGTTTCGGAAATAAAGCGAGAAATGAGAATTTTTTATATCTTTATGTTAATATCTTGTAAACAATTAATTTTAAAATTATATATTTGTACTTCTCATAACGAGCCCCTTCATTTGATATATTGCATGACACGTTAAAAAATATTTTTTATTTTCCGTTTATTTCTATAAATTGCCCCCCATTATTAATATTAAAGATTTCTTCGTATTTTTCCTGTAAATAAAAAAAAATAGGTCTTATAGTTTGGGGAATAAAGGGGGGAATGGGTATTTTTTTAAATATTTTTTTAAATATATTTTAAAATATTTATTTAAAAAAAAATAAAAAAATATATTTGTATTAGTCATAATGAGCCCTGTGATTTGATATATTACATGATACGTTAGAAACAAGTTTAATTTTTTATTTTCCATTTAATTCTTTAATTTGCCCCCCAAAATGAATATTAGGGGTTTCTCCTTATTTTTCCAGTTAAGTTCAGGTGAGGCGCTATACCTATTTTTTTTTCAAAATTCTACAGCTTGTGGTTTCGGAGATAAGGGGGGGGAATGGGTAAAATTTTTTATATTTTTGTTAATAACTTTTAATTAATTTATTTTAAAAATATGAAAAAAATATATTTGTTTTCGTCATAATGAGCCCTTTTATTTGATATATAACATGATGGGTTAGAAATAATTTTAATTTTATATTTTCCATTTAATTCTGTAATTTGCCCCCCAAAATGAAAACTAGATGTTTCTCCTTATTTTTCCAGTAAACTTCAGGTCAGAACCTATGAAAGTATTTTTTTTCAAAACTTTACGTTTTATAGTTTCGGAGATAAGGGGGGGGGAATGGGTAAATTTTGGTATATTTTCTTTAATATCTTTTTAATTAATTTTTTTTTAAATATGAAAAAAATATATTTGTGTTCATCAGAATGAGACCTTTCATTTGATATATTGCATGATGAGTTTGAATTTTTTTTTTATTTTTAAATTTTTATTTAATTCTATAATTTGCCCCCCAAAATTAATATTAATGGTTTCTCCTTATTTTTCCTGTAAAGTTCGGGCAACGTTCTATATTTTCTATTTTTTTCAAAATTTTAGGTTCAGTAGTTTCGGAGATCAGGGGGGGAACGGTCGATTTTTTTAGTTTTTCCCCCCAGAAGTACCCCTTAAATCAAAATTTCTTCTTTTGCGATATGTGCTCCTGATCAAGTCACCAAACTATACCTTCATACCAAATTTCAACGTCTTCCGTCAAGTAGTTTAGTTGAAAATTGCTGTGATGTGACAGAGGCAGAAATCCTGAGTGATATTATAAGGGTATCCGTATATTGTATATACGGAACCCTAAAAATTGAATTTTTAAATTAGGTTTATTGAAATGAAATTCTATTATTCATTATTAATTATTGAATAAATTATAGTAAATAAACAAAAATAAAAACCAATTAATTTACAAAAACCAGCGCAAAATTTGCTTTTCATTCTAAATTTGGACGAACTACGCCAATGAATTATAGCGGAGTGGCGTCAGATAACACTTACTTTGGGATGTAACGAATGTCCGATTTTTGATATTCGCGAATACGAATGCGAATATCAGATCAAAATTGACTTATTTTGGTTTAATAAAAACATATAACCTAAATTGAGCTTCGTAATCATTATAGAAAGCCACTCTTCTATTTTTAATATATAAATTGAAATAGCTATCTTTGTTGTGTCACAGATATATAAGCATAAAATTTTGTATAGTAACACCAAACCCTTACACTCAACGCTCTTTCAAAAGTTGTCATCATATTGGAGTGAACCAAAAACGTTTTTTTGATTTATGAAAGAAGTTATTATAATTAAACAAAAAAAATATATAATTAAATTTATGGAGTCAAATAAAAACTAAAATTATATGAATTGCCAAAAATAAAGTAATTTTATTGTCATGTAATAACTTATTTATAGACTCATTTACATATTTAAAAAACCAGTTTCAAAAACAAAGTGACGAACGAGTCTAACCTTTGTATAGGTTTAAAAGTAAGATTCTGCAAGCTTGTATATTTCTGAGTAAAATGAGATTGAATGCATGAGAATTGGGTCAAAAAATAACTGACCTATGACGAGGTATGTTTCAACATCCTGACAGCTAATTTCCCTTATTTTGCAAAATTAACTAGGCCTAAACACAAAATTTTTGGTTCGTTGGCTATCGCTACTATTTTGAATTGACAACTGCGAAAATGGTACTAGCTAATGACGATAAAATTTGCATCAATACTTTAAATTAGAGAACGATACATGGCGAGTTCTGCCATAATTTGTTGCTAGCCGATATAATAAAAAAGGATAACTTACAATTTTGTTAAGAAATTTCAACCTATCACAATTGCCAGGCGGGGGCAAAGTAGGCACGTGCCCAAGTAGTGTAAGAACGCAAGTACGACAGTTATGATGCTTTTGTTTCAGTTTATCTAACATCTAACTAATGGGGTTTTATAGGCTGTGTCCCATGTAAACACATACAAAGCATTCATTGTGTCCTTACTGGAAATTAAATTAGGGCTTTTGTAGCGATTTTATATTGTCCGATCGCTCAGTGGTTTGTATTCGCCCCTAGTTTCAGCGTGAGCCTGTCACTTTGACGTAACTCACGGCCGGAACCGCACAGAGCTGGTTCCAAAAACACGATAGGTGGTATATTTTCCTACCAACCAAAAAACAAAAAGATACGTGAAACACGATAAACCGTTTTTTTAGACAAAGGGGCAAGTTCACTAACTATATGATGATGACTTACTTTTATGTTTTTTTGGGCAATAACACCACAATAGAAATAAAACGACGTATATTGCAGAAATACCAAACGTTTCAAAGTCTATTCTGACTTCGTTGTCAATGGCTTTATATTTATGGATGTAGATTATATGATGATGTTTGTGGATTTAGCGCTACCCAACGAAGCAAAATTTGTTATCCGAAGATTTAAAACATACGCACCTTTTGACAGATTCTTGAACGTGACTTCCTGTTGTATCTACAAATATACAAGCTTTAAACTTATTTTTAAAACTAGAAGTATGACCCAAGAAAATACCAGCATATTTTAAAGTTTGTCAAAGTTTAGATATATCTGCAATTTTGTTTTTAAAACTGATTTAAAAAATTAAGTTATGACTCTGACACCATCAATTGTGGAGAACCTTTATAAGTTGCGCTCCCCTCAACTGATTGAATCTCCATAATTTCATTGACAGGTTTCCGTTAACCTAAGAATTCTTTGTCCTAGAAATCACAAGGAAATGGCGTTATATGCAGTATGACTCCTGATTTTGAGTCTCTGTGAGCTAGTTTTCCCTGAAACTTCCAAATCTCGAAATTCATTTTGCCATAAAACCCTATCATGTTGTGAAACTGACATAACTTGCTTAATTTTATTTAGCAATACCATGTCAGAGGAGGCTTTCAGTCAAGGTTGTACTATTGTATGGAAGTCACTTTGAACATTTGCTTTAGAGGCATTGTATTGTACTGTATTTCTTGTTTTTTTAATACTCTTTTATTATTACATGTACAGAAATTGCATTAAAAGTTTATTATGAAGGCATAGTACGTAAAAATGGCTTTCAAATGATATACGAGAACATCTATTTTTCCTATCTCAAATCTCAAAAAAAAATTTCCCCCTCGAAACAAATATCGACCTTTTTGTCTTATTGCAATATTTTTGAAAATCACCAAGATATTCAAGGCGAATATTCTGAGATGGAATACCCTGTATATATATTCACTAACAATGAAATCCCAACAACCAGAAGAAGATGTTTAAATTTAATTTAATAGAATTTGGGTATTATGAAACCATGCTTGACAAGATCTCATAACAGTAGGTGGTTGAAATAGCGGGTGGATAAGATTTATACTTAAACAGGTTGGATAATTTTTTTGTAGGATAGAACATGAGCTGTTGCATGTATGGATGGATCGAAGTAAAATTATACTTCATACAGTGTGATTAAAACAAATTTAGAAAATGCTGCATATAGGGTGTGGTTGAAATACAATTTGGAGACAAATTTTACTTTCAAGGGTGGTTCAAAAATGGTTATATAGCGTAGTCCATAAGCACTTGCATATATAAAATAGTGAGTGGGCTAGAGTTATAGTTAAGTGTTTAAAAATTTAATATTTGGTGGCCCCTAAGCAGATGCACATACAAGGTGGTTTAAATATTTTGTAGAGTAAAATTAGGGTTATACAGGGTGGTTCAAAAATACGTTGTAATTTTTGTCAAATTGGCAGCGGTGTATACAGTATGGTTTTAATGTGGATGGAAGTAGAGTTAATTATACAAAGAGATTTAAAAAATGTTGAAAAAAATTGTTGTATAGGGTGGTCAATAAGCTGTTGCAGTTTGGATGAGGATTTAAATAAAAGTTTGGTGTTAGGGTGCAAAACTGTAATTTTATATTTGTGACTCGCCAATGGTTCCACGGGCATTTCCGTTAGGATCGAACAAAGTTAAAAACAGTTATATAAGGTAGACCATAAACAGTTACATTCTACTATATGGAATATCTTAAATATGGGGAGAAGCAAGATTATAGTTTTAGAGTGTGTTTAACACAATGTTAGAAAAAGCTGCACATAAAAGTTGATGAAAATACAGAGTAAAGAGAAATTTTACTTTAAAAGGTGGTTAAAAAATATGGGAAATAATTGTTATACAGTGTAGACCATAAGCAGTTGCGTAGCTGAAATATAGGGTACAGAAGTGTTATAGTCAGGTGTTCAAAAAGTTGACAAAAAAACAGTAGCATATACAGGATGGTTGCAATATAGGGTGAAGTAGAGTTACACTTATTCAAGGTGATGCAAAAAAATGTTGAATAAATGGGTGGCGCATAAGTACTTGCAGTTTGGGTGAAATGTATTGGGGATTGGTGGATTTATAGTTAAGTAGGGTGGTTCAAACAAGTTAGAATTTTTTTTATATAGGATAACCTATTTGTTTCATAAGTTATTTCTTTTTGTGAAGGCTTGAACATTCCGTACGCGGGTGAAACCGCGGGCAACGGCTAGTGTCTTATAAACTATTATATACGTGAAGGGTTATGCAAAATACTGGTATGAAGTCTTTTCAAATAAATATACATAGGACATAACACTTATAAGTAATTTGCATTTTTGTATATTTATATCATCATTTTAGTTTCGCTTTAATGTACTTATTAAAGTAAAATATTAACAAACTTCTACACAGACATTTTCGCCGGCCAGTAAAACATCGCGAAGGGACGGCCTTATTCTCGACGGCGAAAGGTTTAAACGAGGCGGACGACGTGTCAGTGACAACAAGAGGCCGAAGGGTCGCCTTCTTTAAGTAGCTGGAGACTTGTAGTGAAGCAAGTAAGGGTAATGATGGCCGTCCCAGGACATCGAATGGCATACGACGTGACAACAAACTGCTAACTCAATTGTGCAGCTGAACAACTCGCATCACAGATCAAGACAATGGCAGTCGTTACTGGAAATTGGACGAGGAGAAGTCCGAGTTGATTTCTCTTCGAGAATAGAGTACAGAGCTCTAACTCTAACTCAATCTCGAAGGGATGGGCGACATTATAAACTGATTGCTACGGGTGTTTCTCGGATTGAATGTAAAGGATATGTGTCGAACTCCCATCGCACATCTCATCTGATGCTGAATGGCGGGCCGGCATGTTGTTTTTCTCTTGTAGAACTAATCAGGTCATGAGTTTTTCGGGAATGTATGTTTTCCTCTCGCTGGAGAGGAACAGTTTATGACTTTCCGTGTTTTCCGTCAAACGTTTTCCAAGGAAATTGTTGATTAGATTTCCCTGTTTCTAAACAATAAAAGTTTTATCGTTCGTTAAACAATTGATTAGTTTTTCGTAAAACATACTAGACCCAGATCATTTACGAAAATACGTAACAAAATTAATAGCAGCACAACACCAACCTGTTTTAAAGATAATTAAATGATCTAAAATTTCAACAATTTTTATCGATGCTTTTTGACCTAAAACCTCAGACTTCGCTTATAACTTAGTTTTTTTGCCTTTTCTACAAAATCTGCTTTTAAAACCATGTTCGCTACTATGGGCAATGTTGTAGAGAAATAAAAAATCTACAAAGTAAGCTTACTATACGCTCTATTTCGTTAATTTGTTGCTTTTTCCCCATATGGTACTAGACTTGGGTCGTTCGTGAATGAGTCGTTCAAAACGAACGACTCTTCTACACGTGCCACGAATGAGCGGCACAGTTTAGTCAAATAGTTCGTTCAGTTCGCCATTAATATAGTCATTCAGCTCGAGCGAGTCGAGAGTCCTAGGATGTGCTAAACGTTCAACGTTCAATCACGAACTAGAGACTCGTTCATTGTTCAATCTTTCGACCGGCACAGTCACCTCGGCTCGGAGCAGTGGAGAGAAAAGGGCCGTCAGCCGTCTGGTTCATGAGATGAAAGGTATTTTAAAATTTAGTCGGAAGGTTTTATTTTCAACGAATCGATGAATGAATGAATAAAGCACAGGGTTGTTATTGTTTTGCAGTGTTTTTGTTATATAAATTTCTATTTGGATTATAAGTAAGCATAATTTTATTTGTTTTGAGAGTTTGGAACGTTTACATTTTAATGTTTAGATTTTTTTTTCTTATTTTTGTTACCAAATTATATAAAAATAAAAATTTTGTATGTACGTAAATTAATGATCTTTGAATTACGACTCAGCAAAACTTTAATATTAATTTGACCAGTAAACTACACAAGTAGACACATTATATAAATCCGCCTAAGGCTAAAAGCTGTGGTTTAGGAGATCGTTCAAATGAACGACTCATTGTGAACGTCTCGTTTTGGTGAGCTGAACGAAATGAGCCGGCTCACTAAAAAGAGTCATAAAACCCAACGCTATATGGTACTCCTTTTCGGGGGTGAAAAATATTATATGAAAAAAAGTCCGGGAATGAATAAATTAACTAATTTTAAGCAACTTTTGTTAATAATATTTGATAATTTTTTTCTGAAAGTCAATTCTTTTCGAGCTAATCGATTTACAACAAAAAAAAAACAAGTTTTCATACGGTTTTTAGGGTTCCGTATATACAATATACGGATACCCTTATAATATCACTCCGGATTTCTGCCTGTGTCACATCACAGCAATCTTCTCCTAAACTACTGGACGAAAGAGGTTGAAATTTGGTGTCAATGTATAGTTTGGTGATTCGATCAGGAGTACATATCGTAAATGAAGAAATTGTGATTTTAGGGGTACTTCTGGGGGGAAAAACTAAAAAAATCAACCGTTCCCCTCTGATCTCCGAAACTACTGAGCCTAAAATTTTGAAAAAAATAGGAAATATAGATCGTTGCGCGAAATTTACAGGAAAAGTAAGGAGAAACCATTAATATTAATTTTGGGGGGCAAATTATAGAATTAAATGAAAATTTAAAAATAAAAATTTTTTAAACGCATCATGTAATATATCAAATGAAAGGTCCCATTCTGAGGAATACAAATATATTTTTTTCATATTAAAAAAAATAATTAAAAAGATATTAACGCAAATATACCAAATTATACCCATTACCCCCCCCCCTTATCTCCGAAACTATAAAACGTAAAGGTTTGAAAAAAGTTAGAGGTATAGGGTCGGATCTGAAGTTCACTGGAAAAATAATGAGAAACCTCTACTTTTAATTTTGGGGGGCAAATCTCCGAAAAATGGAAAAAAATTAAAATTGTTTCTAACCCATCATGTTAGAAAGGCTCATTATGACGAAAATATTTGAAAAAAAATGGAGGTATGGCCTCTCACCTGAACTTTACTCGAAAAATAAGGAGAAACCCCTAATATTCATTTTGGGGGGCAAATTATAGAATTAAATGGAAAATAAAAAAATATAATTGTTTCTAACGGATCAAGTAATATATCAAATCAAAGGGCTCATTATGAGGAATATATATATACTTATATATAATAATATATTTAAAAAATTACCCATTCCCCCCTTTATTCCTCAAACTATAAGACCTAAATTTTTTTGTTTCCAGGAAAAATATGAAGGAATCCCTAATATTAATATTGGGGGCCAAATTATAGAATTAAACGGAAAATAAAAAAATATTTTTTAACGCATCATGCAATACATCAAATGAAAGGGTTTATTATGAGGAATACAAATACATATTTTTCATATTTTTTAAAATTAATTGTTTACAAGATATTAACATAAAGATATAAACAATTCTCATTTCTCGCTTTATTTCCGAAACCATATTACCTAAAATTTTGAAAATAATGGGGGGTACTGGTGCTCACTTGAATTTTTTAAGAAAAGTTATTAGAAAACTCCCATAGTAATGTTAGGGTCAAATTATACAATTAAGTGGAAAATAAAAATTCAATTTTCAAAAAGCTCATTATGTGAATTACAAATATATCATATTTTTAAATCATTTGTTTAAAAGATATTAACAAATATATTAAACATCGACTTAATTCCAACTTTAGAAACTACACTATTTAAATTTTGAAATATATATTTGATTTGTATTATTAAATAATTTGAATAATATATTTAATAATTTATAATTTAAAACTTGACCTATTTAGTCGTATATTTTCCAACCTACAGAGCCTCCTCAAAATTGAGACAGTAGATTATAAAAGGTTACTCTGGAAGTTTATTAGTAAAATAAAACTCTAATGTTAATTTTTGGGAGCCAAATTAGAAAATTAAATACATATGTATTCTTATAAAAATCAAGCGAATCCTGAAGCAGATGAAATAAAAAGTCTATGTGTGGAAAATGAAAGTGTATATTTTTTATAAATTCAAAACGCTTCCTTTAAAAGATATTAGGGCAAATACAAGAAAATGCACTCATTCCCTGCTTGTCTGAAACTGGAATATTAGAATCTTGAAGGTGGTACGGAACCCTTAGTATGCGAGTCCAACTCGCACTTGACCAAATTATTCGTAAAGAACTTGGAAAATATGCACTTTAAGAAAAAATTATTCTATCAAAAAAAAAAAAACAAAACAAAATGCTGGGTTTGTGGTTTCTGCAGAGCCAATACAAAGTGAGTTATAGCTTCTTGCAATTTTGTTTTTATTTGTCAGAACAAAAATTGTAAGGTTCATCCTGAAATAACTGAAAGACAACTCCTTTATGGATTTGCGCAAATGGAATGAGAAATCTCTCTTAAAACCAGCTATTTTAAATTTAACAAAATACGAAAATTTTAATTTTGCATTCGGTGATCTTTAAATCAACAAACATATAACTTTTAATTTTAAAGAAATCAAATCTAAGGCATTTATTTTAACTACAAATGTAGATATTCTCATACCTTCTACAAATGGACACTGAAACTGGAGTTTTTGCAATATAACAATTTAGTCATATCAACTCCATTTCTCAAAAGAATCATATCACAGCATCACAGCAGATGTAATACAATTCAGTTGTCGTTGGAACGTAGAATGGTTGCTCTGATTTGCTTCAATTTTCAGAATTTCAAGTTTTTGAAGCGAAAGCTTGTTAACGGAGCCCCACAATTACACATATGAAAGTAGATAAGTAAGGGAATGAAATGCACAACTTTAAATTTCATTTGATCCAACACGACACAGCCGACCGACCACACACACTGCTTCGATCTTGAAATACCCATACATTCAATCCAATGCGTAAAAAACAAGGACCAGGTAATATATTAAGAATCTCTTTTATAGAAAATCAATAATAGGAAATAAACCAAATAAATAAGTAATAGCACAAAATTTGAAAATAAATAAAAACGAGTTAATTAAATTTGTAAAAATTCAATTATATCATGAGGGACTTTCGCTTCTAGTTACTCGAATAATTTATTATTTTTCGAAGCGAAAGCATAAGGCTACGAAATGGGGGTCACCTTTGTTGTCTTCGAAGAAAGTATACGGGTGTAAATTTTGAATATATATATATATATATATATATATATATATCCGGCAGGGATCAGTTATCTTCTAAAAAAATACGCGGATAAAGAGAATTCCCGAAACCACCTTGGGAAAACATTCTATATGTTATTGAAGGGGGGATGGGTTTTAGTACCTTTTAGGGAACAAAACTTGATGCAGTTGCAAAAGTATATACCTATGCAAAAATTTTAAAAGCGGTTAAAAATGTTAGAAGTAAAAAATGACAAGAAATGTCAAGAATGTTAAGAGTGTTAAAAATGCAAAAATTGTCAAAAACGTCAAAAATGTCAATGTCAAAAATGACAATAATTTCAAAAATTTCAGAAATATCAAAACAGTTGTTACAAAAAATCTGAAAAAATGTAGAGGATAAAATACAAGATAAATACGACCATTTGTCTAGCCCGTGCGAACCTCGTATTCTATACCGGGTGTCAATTAAATACCGGGACGGCTGAATATTTGCTAAAGTACTTAATTTCTGGGAAATGTCAAGGTCATTCCTTTGGTAACTTTGACCAAAGAATCCGATGGTGACCTTGAATTTGACCTTGAACCTCATTTTTGAGGTTATTTTGAGGTCAACCTAATTTTTTTGGTGGGAACCCCTATTTTTTACTGTGGAGTCGGAAAGAGCGGGAAATTTCACTTCTGGGCATGTACTGAGGTATGAGGTTGAGGTAACCTCTAGAGGTCAAATAATGACTTCTTAAAAATCTCACCAGTTCAGTGGTAACATAAAACTAACAAAGGTCATATCCTAGGTAAGTCTTAATGAGGAGCTCAACGGTGATCTTGGATTTGATCTTACACCTCATGACATTTGTTTGTTTTGTTTTACCACTGGACTCGATGCATTTTTGAGAAGTCATTATTTGAACTCTAACAGTTACCTCAACTTCATACCTCAATACATGTCCTGATGTGAAATTTCCCCCTCTTTCCCATCCCGCAATAAAAATAGGGGTTCTCATTTAAAAATATGGGATTAACATCAAAATAACCTCAAAAATGAAGTTCAAGATCAAATCCAAGGTCACCGCCGGATTCCATGCTCAAAGTTACTAAAGGAATGACCATGACCTTTTCTAGAAGAAGTACTTTAGCAAACATTCAGCCGTCCCGGGACATAAGACACCCGGTATAGTCAAATGTCTGTTCAGTGACGCGTTGTATAGCTACTTAAAACCAACTTTTGCGTGCAGATTTCTAATTCTTCAATTAATAATTTTAATGTTTATTAACATAACACTTTTCGATAATATGTATATAATATATATAGCTCTCACTTCTATTGGCACTCCTCGAGTACCAACAATTTTTTTTTAATTATTTTAATTCGTTGTTCTGGAATAAGTGTACTGTAATTACTGTTTAAATGTAAATATTTAGTAGCTATTGTTATTGTAATTTATTTTGGCAAAAGCTTAATTATATAAAAAATACCCCATTGATGAAATTCAATAGTTTTTACTTCAGGCTATTAACAAATTTCAATTAATGCCTGTCTGAGTATTTCAAAATATAAATGGATTTAAATAAAAAACCTTAATTTCATTCACATTTAAAACACATACTATTTACCCTTTCATAATATTCTATATTGCTAAAATTGTGCTATTATTAAAATACAAAACATGCTAAAATAATGGATTATAAACGCACCTCTGGACTAAATCAAAACGCACAAATATTTGTCTCACAACAGTTTGCAAATCGCCGCGATTTTTTTAATGCACGGTGAAACGGATTCAAGATTAAAAACGAAACTGAACTCGAAACGTTGTTGTGTAAAATCTTAACCCATTTACAAAACTATCTGCCAAGTTAATAAAATACTGGTTTTTGCTTAAACAAGTAGTCAAGTGTTTAGTTTATTTTGATTTTTTCAATGTCAGTGAACCCATTTGCTGAAGGCCCGATAATAAAATTCTAGTTTATGGTAATTAGAATATTTTAATAGACTATTGACATCATCAGACTGTGGGTAATTTCTTTCACAATCGATAATCGAAGAAGAGGAGATCTAATATTCAGGAATCTTGTTAATTATAGTTAACATACACTGCTAGTAATACAGAGGAACCTAAAGAAATGGTTAATTAATAGATATTTGTAGTATGAACGAAATTTTTTTCCAAATAAGGATTACGTCTGTGAACTAGGTTGCTGATATGTGTAATTATTTACAAACAAAGAAAATTTTATCGAATTTTGTGAATTTTCCTGGAAAAGTTCTTAATTCTGTTATTTTGCCTGCTTATTGGGTTTTCTCTCCTCAAAATTTTTTCCGGCAACCGATAAGCATTTGAAATTTGTATATGGAGAACAAAGTGTTTGTACAGAGATTTTTGCTCACAGTTATAATGGCAGAACGAAATGTCTACAAAATGATCAACCAGTAATCCTGTATATATAAGTAATGTATTGTATGTAATTTCGAAAAGATTGTTGAGGAGGTCTTGAATTATTTTGTCTATTCATTGGGTTTTCTCTCCTCCAAATTTTTAGTATTTAAAAATTGTATATGTAGAACAAAGTGTAGTAAGGCAATTTCGTAAAATTGCCCGGATTACTGGCTGTCTGTACAGAGATTCTTCCTCACAGTTATTCTGAGAGAAAGAGATGTCTATAAAATGATCAACCAGTATTCCTGTATATAAGTAATGTATTGTATATTGTGTAATACTTATCTGTGTATGGAGACGTTTCAACTCCGAGTCTAGAGTCGTTGTCAATCGTTTAGTGTTGTTTTCGAGGTTTTTTCTAAAAAATTTTCGCTTTGATCTTGAATTTGTTGTTTGTCAAAAAATTTGACACTGTCAGTTTGTCGTTTGGCGATCACTTGACTCTGAGGTTATTCTTCCAGTCCAAATGAAGGTCGGCTCAAGGTGTTCCGATTTCAGTGTTGTTTATCATCATACAGCTGGCTTCTTTAAGTTTTCCCTTTTTTAAATTTTCTTCTTTCAGCAAAATCTTTGTTTTATACCAGTCTATCCTATGGCTGCCGGTGCTCGTTAATACATGATTGGCCAAACTTGATTTGTCCACATGTCTTCTGGAAATGTTATATTGATGTTCTTTTTTCCTTACTTCTAAAGGTCTTGAAGTTTCACCGGTATAAGAATGGCCACAGTCACACAAAACACTGTACACGCAATTTTTAGAACTCTGGGTTGCGTTAAACGGTTTGGTATGTGTGAGGATAGAGTGCAAGGTATTATTTGTTTTAAAAACAGTTTTAACGCTGTATTTATTTCCTAACCGCTTAATTTTTTCCGATACACCTGGGATATATGGAATTATGTTCATAATTTGGTTGTCTGTTTGTGTTTGGTTGGTATTAGTGTGATGGTTATTTGTGCTGGTTTGTTGTTGCGATTTTCCTTCTAACTGATTTATAGTTTTATATATAAAGTTTTGGGGATATTCATTTTGAAGTAGATGTTCTTTGATAATATTAACTTTTTTGTTTTTTTTTGGTGGATGAAGATATGTTTTTTGCTCTATCATATAAGCACTTTACAACACCTTTCTTTACATTTAAGGGATGGTTGGAGTGAAAATTCAAATATCTATTAGTATCTCTAGGTTTTCGATAAGCACTTGTACTTATTGTGTTGTCTGTTCTATCTATAAGTACATCAAGATAAGCAAGTTTATGCAAATTTTCCATCTCCATTGTAAATTTTATTGTGGGTTTTTCTGCTCTGTTAGCAATATATTTCTCATGTCCAGATGAAGGCAGATTGAAGGTGCTCCGATTTCCGTTGTTTATCATCATACAGCTGTCTCTTTTTTAAATTTTCCTCTTTCAACAAAATCTTTGTTTTATCCCAATCTATCCTATGCCTGCCGGTGCTGGTTAATACATGAATGGCCAAATTTGATTTCTCCACATGTCTTCTGGAAATGTTATATTGATATAATGATATATTTTTCTTTAGTTCTAAAGGTCTTGAAGTTTCACCGGTATTACTTCTTAATTCTTTGTTTTTTTTTGTTATTAAAAGCCTGTTAGGTTTCCTTTAAATTTTGTTTTATAAAACAGTTGCCTATACCCACACCTAAGACTGACTAAATAACTTTTCCTCACGATGGGAGAAGAAGTCAGCACTCATAAGTATACAGTATTTGTATCTGAGTGTAGTAGAATTAATATTGGTATTAATTAATTGGTAACTTAGTGAATGAAGTATATAAAACAACTCTAAAGAGAGCACTTCTTACTTTAGGAAGGCATTTGCCCATCCAAGTTGTAATGTGTATTATAGCAATATTAAATAATTTTTGTCCTAAATTTACATTTATGATAGCCCAAATATGACTATTTGAATGAACAATAAACAATAATACTTCATAAACAAAAATTATATTTTTCGAAACAGCTTAACCAAATTGTATTCACTTTTTAAATTTTTGAGCTGTTTTTTGGAGTAGACAATTAAAACACGGAAAACTTACATATTTTCAAAAGAGACTGGAAAAAAAAATTGGGCTATCCTATAGGTACTATACTCATGTGTTTATTGTGGATTGTTGTGGTTTGTTAATGATTTTCAACTTTTTAGTTCAATATTGAAATCCGATAATTTTTTAAATTCTTTGTTATCATTATATTATATTTCATTTCATCCTGTTTTAAGCCAGAGACCTTTCGACTAAGCATAGCAGTAATAACATACATTCGTATATTTGATGACAAAGACATAATATTTAACATTTTCCATGGCCCAGAATTCTCCTTGTTGCTTCTTACAAACCGTGACAATTTTTTTTAGCAAAATATATGCTGCTACTTCCGTTAGCTGTTTCAATATACCATTAGAGAGATTAAATAGAAGTGACTCGAAACATGGATGCGTTTAGTGTTTACATTTCTGGCAATTCAAAATGAAAATAACATCTCCTGTTCCCGACTCGTGTTTGACGAATGAAAACTCACTGGAAAATGTAAACAGAAAAGTGTGCAGTAATCAAAATTAGTGCAGCTGTTGCTCTCAATCCAGCAGCGTTTGGCTGCGGCAATAATTTCGTGTTTCAAATTTGTTTACGCATTTGATATTTTAAGTGGATTAAAAAAATTAAACGTTGCAACGTTACCTCATTTCAAACTAGCTCATGATTATCATTTAGCAGATATTTAAGTAATCACTAAAATAAGCAAAATCATGAATATTTCACTTTCCGAAGTGTAGCAATTGAGAAATCTTGAGCGTAAATATAAATCTTTAACTAAAACATTATATTTGTACCACAAAATTGCGTGTTGGGTTAAATTCCTTTCAATTTAGAAGTTGAAACCATTAAAAAAAGGAGGGGTGCCTACGGGGAACCCTTTGTCTCCATTTCTTGCAAATTTGTTCACGGACAAATCCGTAAATGAAGCAAGGGATTATTCCCAAAAATTCCCTAGGGTGTGAATAAAGTATCTGAGAGTTGTTACTCAAAGTACTTTGTCGTGTATCTATATAATATGATTCCGTTCAATTAATTTTACTATCCAAATACAGTATAAAATAAAAGGCTATAATTTGATCCATAAACTCAATAAAGCTTTCACTTTTAGTGTTATAAAATAGCGGGAATCCTTCTGTTGTGCAAAAGAGAGTTATAAGTAGTTATAATTTAAAATCAATGTTAGGTATTAAGCAAATGTTTCTGTTGTGACTTACTAATGATTATATTACAGTTTAAAGAATCATTATTTAATCAGCAATTATTTTATATAAGACATTTCATTTTATTATCATTAAACCAAAATAAACAAACATTTGCAATTTAACACCTCACGCTTTTTTACTATGGATTGAATTATTTAGTTAATAAATTAATTTTTATTTAAATATTATTCCTAATTAATTAATCATAATTGTTAGACTTTCTATTGCTGTAACATAAACTTTTCATAATAAAAATTATTTTCTACTTTTTAGTTCGGTTTACTATTAAAGCCTGTTTTTTTAGTTTTTTTTAAACTAAATTATTTAAACACCCTCATATATTGGATTGGGTGAATTCCAAATTGAATAAAAATTTAGCGCTCATTGCAAGATAAAATTGGGCTATACAGGTTATAGTTGTGAAATATAAACTTACGATATGTCAAAAGGCACTATCGCTTTCACATATCAGTTGCTCAATAATTTCCTTATTGTTAATAACTACAGCTGAATACAATGGCGTGAATCCTACTTGCCACATTGAGGTAACTGAATTTTTATAGACACCCTGATAATCCACAAGTGATTACGTGAGCTTTTTCCACAAAGTTTGCACACATTTCTGATTATTATTAGTTTTATAAAAATTCAACCCTATTCAACTAGCCACTAGTACATAAAAACTTATTTTTAGCCTAAACAAAACTTATATTATACATAGAAAGACATATACAAAATTGGATTTTAGTAATTTAAAAAGACTCTGTTGAAACCTACAAGTAATAACGGGAATTTGTCATAAGTATCTTTTGAAGACTGTCAATATATTTCTCTTTTTCTCTGTTTAGAACTTCACAAAGCACACCAAAAGCCTGTCCAGATTACGTTCGTCATTATCATCATTATCTCTGATTTTCTTCCCCCTTAGCAAATACAAACTTGCAACCAGAATATTGCATCGTACTCTAAAAAGGATTTTACAACTCTCTGGAAATTAACTAACTTCACAATTGCTTTCGTTGTAAAACAATAATCATTCATCCATGTATCTTTTCATATTTTGCAGCGAAATCATTTCTCAGTTCAAATTCAACTGCTTTAACAAGTAACTCATATTCATCCTAATAATGAGGAGATCAAAACTAACAAGCTGACAATTAATTGGGTACCCTTGATATCAGTGTAGTATTATTTTGAAGTTAAATTTTTCTTGTTTTACATATTGCAGTTTCCTTAACAATATTATTTAAATTAATTGGATCCTTTTATATAACTTACATAACTGCCTCTTATTTTTCCTGATGTTTATGATCCTATCGATAAATTATTTTGTTCGGGGATTTGTTTGAAAGTATGCCTGTCAAATCTATATATTTTAACAACTGTATTGGGAGGATAGCCTCCAGGTTGCTTTAGGAAATTAATGGCGTATCAATTACCATTCCAGTGAATATTTTCGGACAAAAAAACACATTAGTTTATTATAAGTTTTACGGACACAATAATTCCTAATTAGGATAATTAATGAT
Organism: Octodonta nipae; assembly: GCA_034190945.1. Classification (NCBI taxonomy): domain Eukaryota; kingdom Metazoa; phylum Arthropoda; class Insecta; order Coleoptera; family Chrysomelidae; genus Octodonta; species Octodonta nipae. The sequence goes on from CM067217.1 coordinate 18,174,105, forward strand.
GATAGAAATAATTTATAAATAAATACACAACATTGGAACTGCATGCTAGCTTGTTATGGTACAATACATTATGTAAACGTAGTCTGAGAACTTAATGCTGTAATGTGTTTGCACAGCAAATTGTGTGTGTGTGTCTTGACTTGAGATTGAATTTCAATAACTCACAACTTGTTTTGTGATACAAATCTGGCCAAGAAGGGGAAATTTACCTACAAAACTTGTTCTTACTTGCCTTGATTTACTGACACTTGCTAACGGCAGCTTGTTATCGGGACCACATTTTGGGTGGAGGGTTTAAGTAAATCTTAGAACACGGAAAAATTATTTACATGAGGCTAGACAATTTAGAAACACATACTTGTTAGAAATTTATTTATTTAGCGTATGACAATAGTATACATGAGTTGATCTTATAATATAAAAATAAGAAATTACATTATAAACACTAACAATACACAAGAAGAATAATAAAAGCGTACAGAGTAAAAAAAATATAAAAAAGAACAGAAACAGAGTTGTAAATAACAAGTCCACACATAGTAATCACAAACTAACAGATAGGTTCTTCATCCATTCAGTCGCTACAGGAGGGAGAGTATATATATATATATATATATATATATATATATATATATATATATATATCGTTATTGTTCCCTGGTGGGCCGTAAGTTTACAGTCTTGGTATATATGTTTGACTGTTTGATAGGCTGCCCCGCATTCACAATTGTGCGTGGGTTGTTTATTCCATTTATACAGCATATTTGTGCAGACGCCGTGTCCCGTATATTGCGAGGTAAATCGAAACCCGCAGGTTCCCTCCAACCTGTATACCATTCCCGGAGACCCCTGAAATCACTTTCGCAGTCCTGATTGGTGGATGTCTGGATTTCAGTCTGGTGAGGCAAGCAGTTGGTATATACTCATGGATAGGCATTCCGTCGGATGTTTGGCGGCATAATAGCGCTGAGAGTTGGGAGCCAGAAGTTGGTGTAGATTTTATGCATCCCGTTCATTCATACTGGAGCACCATACTCAGCCGCGCTGAAGACGAGACCCATTGCCGAATATCGTAAGGTATCGGCAGTTGCTTCCCATGATGTTCCACAGAGCTTTTCTAGAATGTTATCCCTCGTTTGAATTTTTGCAGCCGTGTTCTCTATATGTTTCCTAAAAGAGAGCGTTGTATCCAGTGTAATACCCAGGTAATTTGGGTTCGGATTGTACCTAAGGCGTTCACAAATCCAGAATATTTCAGGCTCTTGATTAGCCTGTTTATTATTTAGGTGAAAAAAGGAACACTCTGTTTTGCTGGGACTTGGAACTAGTCTCCATTTGTTATAATAAACATCGAAAGTTTCGAGATCTTTTTCTAACATTATCTTTGCTGCATCAAAAGATTTAACTTTCACCGCTATAGCCAGATCATCGGCGTACGCAAATTTGTGTGCAGTCGTTGCAGGAAGATCAGCGGTGTATAAATTAAAAAGGACAGGAGCAATTACGGAGCCCTGAGGAAGGCCATTATTTAGAATTCTCTTTTGCTGGCTTTGCCGTTCATGAGCACTTGGAATTTTCGATCAGAAAGCATGTTATTTTAGAGCGTTCCAAGTTTTTAACAGGGAATCACATGCAGAAACTCCAGACTGTGTCATGGGCAGCTGTTAAATCTATGAATACAGTCGTGGTTTTAAGAAAATTCCTGGTAGCCTGATTCAATGAATGTTGTCAGGCTTATCACTTGGTCCGTGTAGCTTCTACCTGGTCTAAATCCAGCTTGTTCGATTGGAGTGTTCGCAAGTAATTTGTCTTGGAGTCTATTAAGTATGAGTCTTTCCAAGAATTTGTAGCAGGTGCTAAGGAGTGAGATTGGTCTATAGCTGTCGGCTCGTGATTCTCCCTTTCCAGGTTTTAGTACTTCAAATATTTTTGCTCTTTTAAATTCATTAGGCAGTTTACCAGTGTTCAGAATGTCAGTGAAAAATTTTGTTAACAACTGTCTAGCATAGGGGCCGCAGTCAAAACTCATTGTGAACTCCATCAAATCCCAGAGCCTTTCCTACTTGTTAAAAATTAAATATTTTCACTCAATGACCAAGAAAAAGTTATGTTAAGAATGCTTCGTGAGCTAAATATAACGTTGATAATTTACTTTCATTAACTTTTAATTGTAATGGATATTGAGGGGACTAAATCAGTAAGATAAGTGGGGGTTTTAATTGAACACTTAATAATTTCACGCAAAAATTATCAAACAATTACTGATAAATCAATCTAAATAAAAATGTTTCAAATTTTTTGTTTGCAAATAGTTTACAACTTGCATTTAAGAAGTGAGCTCTGGATGTAGGTGTATAAAATTATGAATTTCAAAAAATTATAAGTGCTGGGTAGGTATAATTATCACCCTAATTCATCTCTATATGAACAATGTAATCCCTATGCCATATATGACCTTTTATATAGTACATTGATTTTCAGGATTGTTTAAAAGAGTTGAGAAAATATAGATATTGATTGTATGTAGGTTTATGATAACATACTGTTATAAAAGAATTTTTAAGGATAAGGAAATTAAATAAAGTAAGAAGATATTTACTCAAAATACAGAATGTCGAATTCCTCTATCAGAAAATTGAATCCTAGATATTCTGGTTATTAAAAATAAAATAATCCTTTTATAATTTAAAATTCATGTGAAGTAACATCCAAGGCTTATCCAAACTTAGTAACCAGACATTTGATAAAAAAATCATTCAATAAAAAAGAAAAAAATAGTAGTTATATAAAATTAAATTAACAGAATGTAAGCAGGATAAAATTTGTGTCGGTAGGTAAAAAAAGGTAGGAAGAAACTACAGGGAAATATGTTAAGAAGTAGGGTTATTATGTAAAAAGAGAAATCACAATTACAGTCACTAAATTTCAGTAAAAGATATAAAATAAATTGATTAGTAAAGTACCATAACTATAAATTAAATACTATAAATTAATTTAGGAATAGAAAAGGAATAGAAATCAATAGAAGGAAAACATTAACATATGTAACACATTTAGATTGGAAGATTTTGAGTGATAAAAAAAAATTGGAATATATCCAGATTCATAATAATATATCAATGCAAAGAATAGGAGTCAATAAACATGAATTATTAGATAGGAAGGCGAAAAATAACAGATTTTGAGAGAAAGTTAAAAATTACAGATTCATCTGACAGATCAAACTTTGAAATGAAATTACAAAGTTAATATTTAATTAAGTTAAGTTAATACTGAATTAATAGAAAAACCAAATAGATAGAAATGTTTAAGAAAAGTAGATTCATGTAATTAGTAATAACAAATTTGTATAGATTAAAATTATTTTTAAAATAATTATGTAAATAATCAGTTCACATTCATTTGTTTTGATTATCATATAAAAATAATCACAAACCTGTCAAACTCTTTTTTGAATTTTGATCTTCGAAGTGTAAACATCGTTCCTGTGCGTGTTTTAAAAACCCATCAAAACGCTCGTGAAAATTTTTGTTTCAACAAACTTTGTTGTGGTAAAGAAGAGTTCAGACATCTTGAATTTAAAATTTCATAAATCAAGAAAAAGCAAATTTGGTGAACTTGTACGTATAATACCACAAAATCCATAAAAGTGACAGAACATAAATCATATAAATTACAAAGTTTCGAATGTGGTCAGAGAGCTGATTGGTAATAGACTATACAGTGCGACAAAACCAGCATTAGAGCATACCAAAAATCATAATGGAGCGGTATTGAAAAGGTGAACCGAATATATTTGTATCAAGAGGAAAAACGACTTGTAGAAGAAAATGATGCAGAAGCAGTGAAGTTAAGGAAGGACAATTTGTCAATAGATAAGGTATTTATGCACCAAAAATAATCTGTTGAAAATAATAAAGAAAATGTGTATTATTTGTTAGAAGTAGTTTTATGTACAGTTTAATTATTGATTGAGTACATAATCTATCTCCACTTAAAAATAATTTATACAGTAGATAATTTTGAAAGTATGTTGTTAATAATTAAAAAGAGTTCAGGTTAATTGTTCTAAATATTATTAAAAAGAGTTCATGTTAATTGTTCTAAATATTTCATTTTCAAATATGAATAAAAAAAAAATAAAATTTTAATTTCCAAATTTATTTGTTGTTGTTAAAGTAAATTCTGAAGAACATAGAAAGAAAAATAATTGATGATAAAAATAATTTCAAAGTTGATATAAATAAGATAAAGATAGAAAAAGGTAAGTAAAAATCAAATATAAATTTATTTTAATGCCCAGAACTCAACCTGAGATGGAGAGTTGTTATGGCTGAATTTGCATACAATTAATAAATCAATAAACTAATGATATATATATATATTTTATAAAACCAAATTAAATTAAAAATGCTAGCCGAGGAAAATTTTTATTAAAATTAATAATTAAATCACTAAAAATGGTGAAGATATGGAAAAATCATAATTAGATTAAAATTCCATAATATATATATATATATATATATATATATATATATATATACCATTAAAGATACATGTAAAATGGGAAATATTTTCAGTACCTATATGTCTTTACTTAAATAAATGAGTGGTGTTAAGACCAACTATTAATAATAATAGGGTCATCTGGTGAGATAATATGACCCTTTAGAGCGAAATCTTTAGGATTGACGGAAACAAGCAAAAAACAATCGATACTATAGTAAAAATTAGTAAAAATTACGAAACGTTCTAAATTAAAAAAATAAAAGGTAAACATAATAAACGGCTGAAATAAAAAAGAAGAGCAACACAACGGTTATCATGAAATTCCAATAGAGATTAAAAAAAAACAACAGCGATAAGGTTCTTGAATACACTCTGACAAATCAGAAATAACTATTGAAATTTTAGTATCATCCACATCCATATAAATGACGACGGTCGTACCAGTTGAGTAGTTTAGAATTTGCGATGTGCATAGCGAAAGAAGTGAACAAATGTTTCCGATAGTATTACTCATTGTGTTTGTTAACAGTGAATTTATTTGGTAAATAAAGACCATTTGAACGTTTATGAAATTGAACCCACACAATCTATTGTAGTATTAATTTTTTGAGACGAGATTATAAGGAGGTCAACCCTTATAGTTTAAAAGAATGCTTTTATTTTTATTAAGCAGAAAATGTTAATTTCATAAAATACATTCCACAGCAATTACATATATAAAAATCGTTTCTATTGTTTGTTACATAACCATGAATTTTCTTGGTATTTTAATTCATTATAAAGATAAGCAGGTAATTTCTTGTATTTCATTTTATAATTGCATCCTAATGTCTTAAAATATATGTAGAAATGCTAGGACCTCTAGCATAGATGTAAAAGTCTCATTGCCTTATTTCGAACCAATTGACGTTCCTGAATTTTACTTTTTGGGAGGTTAATAAATATTGTAGCATAAAACCCTATATTCTTCAGAATGTTATAACTGTAAAATAAGAAAATTACTCCGATTGTACTATATCGAGGACCTACTTGAGAGAGCTTACTCAGAAGTTTGAAGCAACGGGCCATGTAGGCTGATCGACCCACAGTTAGTGATGAAACAAAAATTGCCCAAATGATATTAAACTCTACGTCCTCTACAACTAAAGTTGCGTCTATAAACAGATTATCCACACAAATTAAAAATGGTGCATCAATTTTCAGGTGACGACCTCGACAGAAATCTGTAATTTTGTGAAATTATGACAAATAAAATATAAAAAAATCGAAACCAACACTATAGAAAAGCCATTTGTTTTAGTTATGAAAGTACTTTTTCCCTTAATAGACTTGTCTTCTAAACGTTGTTTGTGGCATATTCTTGATTACTTTTATGTTTTTTTGGGGAATAACACCACAATAGAAATAAAACTACGTATATTGCAGGAATACCAAACGTTTCAAAGTCTATTCTGACTTCGTTGTCAATGGCTTTATATTTATTGATGTGATTGCAAAATGAAAATTTGATTTATGACATTTAAAATTGACATTAGAAAATTTGTTGTTTTTAGAAATACAGGTAGCACAAAAAATTCTAAAGATCATGAATTATAGTTAACCAGCTTTCAAATTAGAAGAATTTGAAAGAGTTGTCTTTAGAATTTATAAGTGGCGTTCCTAGATACGACTTTGTTATAAGATAGCGCATTCGCCAAAAATGCGATCAAAGAATTCTATTGTTTCAGTGATCCCATTAACGTCATAAGGGAAAACCTAGGAAAAAACCTTATGAACTATCCCAATATTGGGTTGTTCAAAAGGAGGTTACCATTAATAATTTCTTCCTTAATTGTCGGTAACCAGATACGATTAAATTCTACAGAAGTAGAAGCGATACAATCGTCTTCATTCAAAAGAAAAATAAAAGAGTCTGCCTTAATTCTTTTGAATTCTGTAGAATTCACTCGTATCTGGTTACCGACAATTAAGGAAGAAATTATTAATGGTAACCTCCTTTTTGAACAACCCAATATCGGGATAGTTCATAAGGTTTTTTCCTAGGTTTTCCCTTATGACGTTAATGGGATCACTGAAACAATATAATTCTTTGATCGCATTTTTGGCGAATGCGCTATCTTATAACAAAGTCGTACCTAGGAACGCCACTTATAAATTCTAAAGACAACTCTTTCAAATTCTTCTAATTTGAAAGCTGGTTAACTATAATTCATGATCTTTAGAATTTTTTGTGCTACCTGTATTTCTAAAAACAACAAATTTTCTAATGTCAATTTTAAATGTCATAAATCAAATTTTCATTTTGCAATCACATCAATAAATATAAAGCCATTGACAACGAAGTCAGAATAGACTTTGAAACGATTGGTATTCCTGCAATATACGTAGTTTTATTTCTATTGTGGTGTTATTCCCCAAAAAAACATAAAAGTAATCTTAATAGACTTGTTAACACAGAAAAGAAACTTCTATCTGGAGATGTCATAAAATGCAATTAAGTCGCTAATTCTTGAAATTCTTAAATACAGTCCAAATGGATATGACAATTTGCAAATAACACTTCAACAAAATGGTGGTCTTTCGCATTATTATCGTGCAGTAAGCTGTTACCTGGATGGATGAAATGGACTGCGAGGTCTCATAGAATGGCCAGCTCGATCATTGGGCCTGACATCATTAGATTTTTTCTGTGGGGGTTTTAAAAGAATTATTAAAGAATGCACGGCAAGTTTTCGTTGTCACATACGAAAGAGTTCGCCAAAAGAAATTTCTAGTAGGGTGCATTTCTGTCAGAAAAACGGGGCACATTTTGAACATTTTCTCTAAGAACTAATTACACTGTAAAGGTGAAATAATAAATTTAGTAATGAGCAAATGAGTTATCACTTGCCATAAGGTCCTGTTTAAAATTAAGGCCTACGGTGGCCTTGTGACGCCATCTCCTATTGTTACCTCATCTGATAACACTACGTTTATTCTCAGCATGCTGTTTAAGTTAACCGTCTTGTATTTAAGACAAGACCTACTAGTTCCAGTCGAGTAGGCTAAGTTTATTTCTATTTAAAAACCTCTTTAAGCATATGTAATACCCTAAAAGAAAAGTTCATTGAATTCCAAAAACTATGCCTTAAACTAGCAAACCATTGGAGACAAATCGTTACAAAGTGCAAATATTAGTAGAAGCTCTCGGCAAATCAATCGTTTACTCGAAACAAATATTTTACCTGGAGATAAACAAAGTCGACCGCCTACTTCACTGCCGAGTGGCTTTTGACGAACAATGCAGTCGAAAGTGGAGAACTTTTCAATCTAGATATTGTCAAAGCACTCAAAAAACTGCTAAACTCGAGAGTTTCTTTGTTTCAGCCTCCGAAAATCTCCTTCAGTATTCTAAAACTGGCTCGAGAAAACAAGTACGTGCATGGAAGAGACACGCTGACCCTGTACAGTCGGAAACTCACTGTTCCGAGGAATGAAAATTTAAATAACGTACAAAAATAAATTATTCAAGAGATTACTCAATCGTTCAAAGAGGGGTGAATACTGCAAGCATTAAATCTTATTTCTTATCGGGCCGCTCCAGCGACAACTTCATCTTTTCCTTGACGAAATTGAAATTTTGAAAATATAATGAAATATATCTGGAATCTTCTCTAGATTTGGAGAAAAGAAAAACGTCGCGATTATCCGACTCTCAATGTCTTTTCCAGACGTTTATTTTGATAAACGAGCTGTTTTTATTGGATTGTTTCGCTTTTTTTAGAGCTCGTAACCATAAAAATGACTTATCGCAACAGGACTGGCGTCCTTATTTAATGGCTCATTATTAACACTTAAAGATGACGAGGAATCTTCTCTTGGGTTACACAATTTGGTGTTATTGTGCGGACGTTTTATTTGCTTTCTGGAAGAATTAGTGGCAATGAGGAAGTCATTGAACTTATTATGAAGTTATTCGCATATTGCCGATGTTGTTATTTTCGTTCTTCAAGAAAATATACTTTTGTGCGAAAAACACATGTCGTCATTACTTGCAATTATAAGCGAGTTCGTCAGGGCATGCAAATTCAAGAGTGGGAACGATAATGAACGATAAATGAAAGCACAGTGACGCCACTAAAGCTCTATCAAAATGGTTTATCATCAGGGGAGTAATATAAATGTAAGATTATTCTACATAGAGGGTTTGGTCTCTAATTTGGATGTGAGTTAAAATGATTTCTGAATAAACTTTAGTATCGTGGTGTTCTTCGTCAAAATACTCATCGGCGTTGGTGTGGATAGTTTAGAAGTACCCAAGTTTGGGGCTCCAAACATTTTGTCGTTTGCCAAACACTCATTGATTAGTTGGAAGACGTCGAGGTGGAAGTGGTGTTGGTGTCAGCATTACAGGTCCAGTTGAAACTGGGCTTGGTTGTTGTTGTCACTGGGGTCTGTATTGTAAGGGCAACGGTGGAAGAAATGGTGGTTTTTGCTAATTTGGTCTACTTTGAACTGGAATTTGGGGTAGATTTACTGGTGGATGTATTGGTACTTGGTTCTTTGGGAAGTAATTTATGTTGTTCTGCTCTCGGATGTACTGCAAGGCAGGCCTCATAGCTCTAATGGTTGAGCCCAAAGGCTCACATGGTCCAGGAAAAAATGCTACAGTTTGCTTTTAAAAGAATTATCCTTTACTTCTGCAGATACTATTATCGTTGTGGATGTCGATGTAGTAACAAAGGGCTTTTAAAATTCCTATATATTTATAATAGAACTGCATTAGTGATTTATGTGATAGCTGTGTTAAATTGACCAAGTCTCTAGTTTGTTGTTTAATGATGAGTTAAATCAGGTGATCGTGCTGGCCATTCTATCGCTTCTCTATCCACTAATCTGGAATTATTATGTCAGGCTAATACCATAATTAATGCTCCATTTTCATTTGCCAAAATGAGCATAATATTTTGAATAGAATTCAGCCCTGTCAAAATACAAAGCTTCGTAAAGTAATTGTTTGTGGTTTTGTTTTATAATACGTAATTTCAGTTGGAACGACTGCATTTTGGGGTTCGGAATCAGATAAAATTTTCTGGTGGGAGAAATCGCATCCCCTAATTTTATTACTGCGTATCGAACTGGCATTTAATATAAAATGTTTTCACATGGAAAAAAATATTAGTTGTTTTTTATAGATTTTTGTGTACACATTATTTTTAATTAGAGGATTGTAATAAGGAATAAACAATACTAATTTAAATAGATCCTCAAAGTTTCCTTGGACTTCCTTCGTCTTGAAATGGTTGCTCTTACAACATGTCAGTAGCCTTGGATCTGCTATGGTCATCAGGTGAATGATGGGAAATTCAAGAAGAGCTCTCGAAACATTTTAATTTGGACGCTGGGCTTGTTAATTATATTCTCATTCGAGATTATGTATGCCGTCTCTATGAATTTCCTTTTATACCAGTTCTCTTTCTTGCCTGGTCCCAGTTGATGACTTTGTTAGCTCCCCCCACTGAGTAGTTATGCGGTGCTCGTTAACCCTGGTGTCCAGTGGTCGCTTGGTCTCCCCGATGTAGTGATTGCCACATTCACAGGGTATGCTGTATATTATACAGTTTTTGGTTCTGCAGACTTTGTTTTTATAATAATGTTCCTCAAGGTGTTGCTCTGGAAACCATTTTTAATCCATATACTTGTCCAATAGGTCTAAGTTTTTCCGACAAGCCTATCGTGGTTTCCTTTTCCTGGCTAGGTGGTTTATCCAGTTGTTCAAACGCCTTGTTAATAATGATTTCCGGGTATCCATTCATCAAAAGGTTTCAAAAGTTTCATTTGGTCTTCTTTGAGGTCTAGTGTTTTGATGATGCCAGTTTTCGTTGTTGATGAGTAGTTAGAGTTGTAGTGTAGGTATAACCCTGTATGAGTAGCCTGAATGTAGCATTTCTTGAGGCATATTATAGTAAATCCATTATTGAAGCTATGGCAGGTCCGTCCTCCACATCATGGTTTCGTCTTCAGTAACTTTCTTTATCACTATGTCGAGAGATTCGTTCTAACGGTCAGTTCATGAAGAGGTCAACGTCAAAACTTACCAAGCGATGTTCTGGCCCACGTTCCATGGATTCTATGCTTTGGACAAAATGCTTTGAATCCTTGACGTGCGATGATTTTTCGCCTTTCAAAGGTTGGATGATTGCTAGGAGGATAATTCTGCTGTTGGTGAGATGCGTGAGCTATAATCGATCTGAGAGGTACTCCAGCCTTGTGCATCTTGGGTAGCCCATAAAGATGATTGGGCAAGACTGAAGTGACTCAATGAGCAGGACCGGCTAAGCGTATAAATACGACGGATCATCTGAATTTCCCATCATTCTCCTCATGACGATAGCAGATCCAAAGCTGTTGAAACGTGATATCAACCCGTTCAAGACGATTGAAGTCCAAAGATACTTCGATAAAATAGTGTTATATAAATGTTGAAATTCATGTCGGCTTTTAATAGTTCCCTAATATAAATGCCATGTCAAGAATAAAATGTAAAGATGACAGCTCAGAGACGAGAGGCGATGGCTATCATAATGTGCTTATGGTGTTGATCCAAGTTAGAATGTCACGAACATATCATTTTTTCATTAACAATTTCTTTATCATAAAAAAATTAAATTCCGATCATTATAGTTTAAAAACGTTGGAGGTATGGTACAGAACAAAAGATAAGTATTAGCTGGCAAAGAGCAATGAATTTATAACATGGAATTTTAATACAGTAAAAATCCAGAGAGGAAAAAACCCCCCCAGGTCATGAGATTTGAACTGGACTCGATACGAATATTAGATTTTTGACACGATATTTATATTAGTAAATTGATAAATAATATGAATTTCAAAATTTATTATTTATTATTGTCATTTTTTATTACATTCACCTAATTAAGAATAATGTGTACATATAAATCCGCAAATAAAACTACCGATACATGTTTTCTATACGAAAAATATTGTTATAAAGTTCGTGGGTCCAATTAAAATTATACAACTAATATTCACTTTCACTTTTCTAGAACTTTTATTTATATCAAATTATGCAGAACAGCTGATTCAAATCACAATAACAATTTTACATATAAGCTCTTCACTGTACTAACTAACTGCCGCGATTTTGGGTCGGTCCTTTTAAAACCAGCATCGAAAATTGTCGTATAATGAATCATCAAGTCCACAGCCGCCGAGCCATTTCGAGAACATTTTTATTTCCTAGAAGCGATCGGTGTCGTACTGAAATGAAACAGGGTAAATTTCGTAACACTGCTCCCCCTTTAATTCTGATCGTCCCGGTCAGAAACATCCTCTCCGTGGTAGGGAGCCAGTCGATCTAAATGGACCACCTTCAACTTTGCCTCGGGGTTTCGACGGTTCCGGTAGACGACGTCATTAAGCCTTTTGATCACCTCGTATGGACCATCCCAGGCGGGTGTAAGCTTTAGGGATTTCCCCTTGCTCCATTGGGGGTTGTACAGCCAGATTTTGTCCCTCTCCTGGAACCCGACTGAATTGGCCTTCAGGTCGTATCGCGTCTTCATCCGGTCACTGGTGGTCAACATCTGCGTTCGGGCTAATTCGTGTATTGCCAGCATGTTATGTCGGAGCTGGTCGACATAATTGTCGATGTCTTGAGAAGGTTCTTCGGGGAGCCAAAAGGCAAATCGCAGGGAAATCGGCAGCTCCTTTCCGAATAGGACCCTGGCTGGGGTCAGGCCTGTACTATTATGTACGGCAGAGCGATATGCCAACAGGAATAGGGGAATATGCTCATCCCAATCACGCTGGTTATTACTGACAGATCTTGGATAGGTGTTGTTCCAAGGTCCTGTTGAATCTTTCCACCATTCCGTCTGACTGTGGGTGCAATGGTGTTGTTCTCGTTTTCCTGATCCCCAACATCATGCAAACCTTCTGAAATACAGTCGATTGGAAGTTACGCCCCTGGTCTGAATGTAGTTCCATCGGGACGTCAAACCTGCTGAATAGTTGTTCTACTAGCACCGTCGCTACCGTGGTTGCCTCTTGGTTGGGTATCGCATATGCCTCAGGCCATTTGCTGAAGTAATCCATTGCGAGCAGAATGTATTTGTTCCCCCTCTCAGACTCGGGAAACGGACCGGCGACATCGATGGCAATTCTCTCAAATGGGCTGCATTCTGCCCTTGGTCCGGGTCTTCGGGACCTTACTGGCTGCACAGGTGGCACATTTGCGGCACCAAACTCTGACGTCTTCGAAGTAATTCAACCAGTAGTACCGCTGGCGAACTTTGTCTAGGGTTTTATTCATGCCCAGGTGGCCTCCGGTAATCCCATTATGTACTTCGGTCAGGATGGCTGGTACCTTTTTCTTCGGAACTACCAGTTGGGACTTGGTTTCCCGCCCATCGGCACTTTCCGAAACTCGCTTAAGCATTCCATTGTCTACTCTTAGAGAGTCCCATTGAGCCCATAACGATTTCAGCACGCCTGAGTATCTAGCTACCTCGTCCCATCGTGGCCTGGTTGCCCCTCTCGTTTTGAGTGACAAGATCGAGATCTGGATCAGTCATTTGGTCCTGGATACACTGTTCCGTTGTTCAGTCTTCATTGGCCTGCACTCGGATCTGCCTGATGGAGATACCCTTTCACTGTTCCGTCTTCAGAAAATGTCCGTATTTTGCTCCACAGGGTCTTCTGGATAGGGCATCAGCAGGGTTGGCTTAGGTAAATTTCGTAACAATATGAAAAAAGTCAATTCGATAAAGTTAGGGAAAAGGACGAATTCCCTCTAACCATCTTTATTCGAAGACTAACGTCGAAATACATACTTTTTATATACAGTAAACAAAAAGAAAAATAAAATCTATTACGGAATATGCTCAAAGATTTAATAATTACTATATTCCTTCCAGATGATGAAAAAATTAAATTGTAGTAAAATGAGAGCATTGTAAACTTCTCGTAAAATAATACGTCTTTAAAGAAAATCACATTTGCGAGAAAACCTTTAAAATCATGGAGTTATGATTCTGATTAGTTATTTCCGTCGCAAAAGAGAAAAATTTTGCAGAATTGCAGAGTTATAACGTGTTTTAAACAATAACTATGAGAAATTGAAAAATAGGCTATTTAACAGTTTTTTCAAACTGAGTAACTGATTATTCAATCGACTAGAAGAACCTATCATTTAGTAGCTATTGAAAATACATACGTAAACAAACCTGGAATTGAAAGAAGTATAAAGATTGGTTCAAAATTAAAACATGTTCGTACCGAAAACAAAGAAGCTTATGAATTTTATTCTGACTGTATAGAAACAGCAATTTAATGTCTCAGAGTTGAATCTTTAATATTTTATATTTCTCTAAATTCCATTACTTGGAGAAAGTCTCTGAAAAAGTTGTTTACTAAAATATAATTTTCCTTTCAGTTACTTAAAAAATAGGCTTGAGACGGTTGAAATAAAAAAAATTCACAGTCTAGAAATATAAATTCGACAGCTATATATTTTTTCCACTTGAATAGTCGAACGCACGATCGCTGTGTACGCGAACAATTCAAATATCCCACGTCGAATTTTCAAAGCCAAGTCACCAAAGAAAACCCAACTTTTCCAGTGCTTTGACAACATTTCAATTGGAAAGTTCTACCTTTCGCCACACTGTACCCCTTTTGTTTGCTGGAAGCTGTTTGGCCTTGATGTTTGTGGTTGCCTTGTTTATACCCCAGTGGAATGTTTGTTTCATGTAAATATTAAATTCGTTAGTGATTGGTCTCTCAAATATTTGCAACTGTAAATTATCGCTAATGTAGAATATCGTTGAATTATTGTTAGCAGTTTGCAATTTCACATATAATACAACATTTATTGAGTTGTTCAAATGAAATGCCAACATTTAGAAACGAAATATCAGTATTTCCATTTAAATTTGTATTTAGTTTTTTGAAAAAAGTTTTGGAAAATATTGTCTTGAGACAACACGGGTCGCTAGATTAGAGTTTAAATAAGAACTTTATGTTGCACTGGAAATTGTTTTCATTATGAATTATAAACGTATTATACGAAAGTTTTAATATAATTTTGAAAAACTATTTATGTCGCCCTTTTTAAAATAAATGAATTAAAAGAAACAATATTTTTTCGATTTTAGAATTTACTCAATAACAAAAAAAATCAAATGCCATATGTTACTTCGAATGTATGAACTGTTATTGAAGGTTCTCGGGATTCTCGTGTGTATGGTTTAGTTGTCTTAGAAGAGACAGTTTGACGTTTCGATGAGATCTCACTCATCTCCTACGGAATAATCGATGTTGTTATTCCTTAAGCGTAGTACAAAATGGGTCGATGCTGCTGGGCGTCTTAGTTTTATTCTATCGGCAGGAAGAGCAGTGGCCTTGTTTGTTTTGGCCAATCAGAACTCTCGCTCTATGCGCTATTGTCTGGCCTGGGAGGTATGTTGGCGCCAAATCAGGAAATCGTGCTGGCCATTCTATCGATCCGCGCCTCCCAATCCAGCGATTTGGAAAAATTTGGTTCAAGTACTGTCGGACATTGATTTCGTAATGGGGTCTCCATCTTGTGGGTTTACTGGACCAGGATATAAGTTTGTTAAAGTTGGCACGACATTATTTTGGAGCAGTTCTAAATATTTATCCACATTCAAGTTGCCATCAATGAAAAAGGGACCTACAATATGAGTTCCAACAATTTCTGCCTAAACATTAACGCTTTCAGGATATTGCCTATGTTTCTCTGTCATCCAGTGAGGATTCTCATGAGGCCAATAGCGGCATTTTTGACGATTAAAATGACTGTGCTGTAATCAGAAAACAAATCATTCTTCTTCTAATTGGATCACATTACTATCATTTGTTATCTTCTCCAAGAAATCTTTCTGACCATCATTTTATAGTTGTAGCATAGCGCCATTTTTGCAATATTTAAGTGGACGTTTTATATGAGGTGTTGATTCAAGTTATACCTAGAATGTTTCCAATGAAATATGTAACGTCTTCCAGACTTACCAGAAAGCTCCAGTGAGTCGGCATATGTCACGGACCGTAAAATTTATTTTCGAACTGTTCGGACGAGAGACGATGCATTTTGTTGACCCATTCAACCACGAAGTCCAACATTAGTACAGGAAAGGAATATTCGAACATTCATTAATGATGAATGCAAAAAACTAAATGAAGACGAAACAGGGGTGCATTTTACGAAAAATTGATGTGTTGCTAACGTTGAACAGTGGGGTTGTCTTTCGACCAGAATTATGTGGGTTTTCTTGAAACTGAATCATAATATCCAAATTGGTGTCACTTAGAGCATTGGCAGCTACTTTTTTATCTGCCTTACATGACCAAGCTCGGGAAACTGCTTTCCTATTTTACTAATTGGTTTTTGGAATACAGGCGGCAAATTTGGAAAATTTTCGTAAAATAACCAATCATTTATAGAATGGTTATTTTGTACATTTCTGTTAAATGAACCATTTTTCTGATATTATTACGTACAGTTAACGAAATGCAAAGACAATAGCACTGACACTGATCCAGTGATCTCCACTGTCATGCAGGCAGACAATAACATGCTACTAAGTTTGAGTGTTGACGAAAATAATTACAAACTGTTTTTTTTTTTCAAATCAGTAAAAATGAACGCAGGAATGGGAATTATTATTGGGTGTAATTTTTAATTTTTATCAAGAGTTAAAGGGGAATCAAGTATTTTTTAATGATAATTTTTGTAATAAATCTGAAAACACTTAATATTTCTAAAACAGTTGAAGATAGTTGTAGGACATTGTACATGAATTCTGTCTATAATTTTCTAGAAATTCAAAAAATATATACAGGGGATTGCGCTTAAAATAAGAAAATTGGTATTGGCCAATGCATTTAAAAAAAAATGTGCACAAATGGACGTGTCCGTTTTTCCCTACAAGCCCTCCTTTATTCGTTATCGAATTTATTCCATTTAGCTGTTCCACCACTAGTTCATAATTTTTTTAACATTATAAAATTGTTAACAATGTGCCCCTTTATCTGATAAAGGATAAACAAGTAATAGAAACTTTATATTATAACAAACAATGTCCTAATTATAGTTTATTCGAAGAAAAAAATGTTAATACTACTTACTTGAGTTCAATGGGTCAATAGCTTGGACCTGTAAGAAAAAAATAGGTGTGACTAGTTGTGGTAAACTGAGAATTAAATAAAACGCCATATCAAAGCCAGAAAATTCTGAATAATCGATATTTAAATGGACGAAACAATAGAGTGATTTATCATTTTTTCTTACTTTATATTAACTACATTTGGTGCTAGTACAGTCTATCCAAAGTCAATTACAAATTATTATTGTCTGCACATGGCTTTGCTAACTTCGGTTGTATGTGTTTAAATAGATTCACATAATAGTTTAAACAGCGCTGGTTTAAATGAAGCAAATGGTTTGGTCTATTGAGTAAAATCAGTTTACCTGCTTGGGGCGAGGAAGAACAACAAAATTGTTATGAGGGTATTACAGAGTGGGGTTCTAAAGTAGCGCATAAATTAATTTTCTATTTTCTATGCAATTATGAATATAAATGAGAAATACTTAAAGTATTACCGATAGATGGTTGAAGGGGCGGTGAATAAATTTATTTTAAAAATTGTAGTTTAAAGCCATTGACAACGAAGTCAGAATCGACGTTTGGTATTTTCTTTCAACATACAGCTTTTTTAATTTAATTGTGGTGTTATTCCCAAGAAAACTTAAAATTAATGTAGTTTCATATATATATAAAAATTTCTCTGTTTCAGATTTTTTTCAGGTATATCCGTAATTACGTAGAAAATGAGTTTTGCCGCTACTTTGAGACCTTAAATAAATGCTTAAATTTTATACATACAGTAATTTGTAATAAAACAAATGTTGCATTGAGAATTACTTTGTAATAAGTTTATAGCTTTATAAGACTACTCGTGTAGCTAACATTATCTTTACTGTAACTATAGACCTTTAGAGACTAAATGATTTTTTTTATAAAAGAAATATCTCAAAAATGTGATATTGGGTGAATGCACAAACACAATAAACAAAATCATTAATTATGAGTTCTGTTTCGAAAGAGTATACCTAAAATATATTCAATATTAAATTTAGAGAAGATCTCTGAAAATATAATTTACGTCATCATATTATTTTTGTGACAGTAAATGTTGGTCATGTACTTATTTATATTTTTGATTTTTAATGCTTAAGTTCATGTTCTCGTCACTGTTAATTAAGCCGTAAAGGTTTTTCCTAACAGTAAAATCTTATAAAAAAACTCGGATAAAGCTGTGTTGGCATTTACAATTTTCTAGTTTAAACAGTCCCGTTTAATACCACTGTTGAACCTCTGCCATAAAAACTCATTTTTGATTAGACTACGGATAGATTAGTTTTGCTTTTACTTCCATTTGTGCATTTCAATTTTTATAACCCATACGAAGATTGATCAAACGAACGATTTTCCCGTTTAAAATTACATTTTCGACGGTGTAGCTTTCATGGCAATGCTAATCCTATTGTTAAGTTTTACGTACAAAATTAATATTTCCAATTTGATTGTATAAAGAGTAACGACATTATAAAACGTTAAATTACAATAGCGCCAATCTGACAAAGAACACAGTAATATTTCAGTGGAATTTCATATTACTTTGTTGACTCGATCATATTTGATATTGAATATTAGTACAATAAACAATTCCTGTCATAAAACAAACGGCAAATTAAACAAATATTATTAGCGTACATTAAACTGGTTGATTACCCAATGTGTCGTATTATTGTTTCCGCAATGCTATTGTTCTGCTGATAATTTGTTACACATAAAAAATGCACGGACGTATTTAATTACTTCAATAATCAATACCATATACGGGCTGCTAAAAAACAAATAATTCTCTTTAACAGAACGTAGCCTTCCTGCCCAGCATTTGTATGACTTCAGTTCCTGTTGTTTCAAATCAATTACGATAGTAGAATATATGGTAAAGTGAACGTTTCGGCAGAATCACATCTGCCCTCTTCAGGACGGTTCGCATAATTCTCGTAGATGTTCTGTAGGGCCAGCTGTTATGTACTTGCGTTTCGGCGCTTATCAGTTTGTAGCGTGAACGGCTGCGTGTGAAAGGCACTTGGCACTCATTGGCCACGCCTCGCGCTTGCTGATTGGTTATTTCCGGTTGAGTTGTTATAGGCCGGGACTGGACCGGAACGGTGTTTTTCACAATTCGATAAGTTCTGGATTTCATTGCGTGCGTTTAGACTGTGAGGCCTCTTCGCGATTTCAACTACCTCTCTTACGACTCTCGATTTCGGGTATTCTATACCTGCCAGTACTCTGGTATTCTCAAAAGTTTATTCGGTGTGAGGTCGCAGTGGCGGGCTCGGCAATGGATGTTGTTTTTTCTTGGTTTCTTATGGCGTTCTGGTGTTCATCACATCTAGCTTGAATTGTTCTTTAGTTTGCCCTACATAGGTTTTATGACAGTCTGTACATGGAATCTCGTACACTACCTGTTTTACTAAAGGATTTCCCAACACCGTGCCTATTTTTGTGTTGTAGGTATTGAAAATAGTACTGATATTGTGTCTCCGTAGAATTCTCGCAATACTGCCCGTGGTACCCTTGACCACGTACAATATATCTATAATAATTAAAAAAATCGACTTTTGTTTTTTTTGTGAATTAAGTAGTACTTGGAGAAATGTGAAAAAAACTATAAGATATAATGGAAACATGTGAATATCAAAGTTCTAGGTTAGAGGGCTATCGAATACAGTACACAAATTTATAAAATCTTCTTTTGTTGCTTAGCAAATTGCAAAAAGCAAACTTTTCATATTATTTTCAAGGACGAATTTATTTACAATTTTATTGGGATAAGATGGTCTGGACTTAGTTATTTATTATCAAAATGAGAAATCTTTTAATTCGGGAATATTAACTATTTTTATGTATTATTATTTATTTCTTCTTATTTAACTATTGTTTATGTGATGTTACTATTCTTATTTCGATTGCTCGATTATTCCATTTTGGAAGGTGGCACAATTTTTTTTTTGTATTTCAATGTTAATACGAGATTTACAGATGTGGAAATGGTAATTATATTAGTTTTAATTTCTGCTTTTAGTAAAATGGTTGAAATTCCGTTTTCCTCTTGATTACTGACTAGAAGATCATCCCTATACCAGTGTCTAATTATGTCTATGATTTGTATATTCTGAATCATTAAATTTACTGTTGCACAGCATTTTTTTTAAATACCTTGATATCACACGTACTTAATTTCGCAACAGGAAAGTAGTCACTCGGTTTGAATGGTTTTTTTGTAATGTGCACAGCAACAAAATAAAATTTTACAGCCTAGACGTTACTAATACCCACAACCTTCTTAAGCACATCTGTAGCCCCCCGGTGTCTTAGTGAGACCTCCAGGTTTTAACAATTGTATAAAAATCAGAGATTTTGACCGGGGATCGAATTCCAGCTAGGTTAAGGTTTCCTCATATCCCCTGTAAAATTCTAATAAATATTTTTCTCTTTCTTAACACTTCGAGATTAATTCTTCCCACAAACAGACCTTAAGCTCTTCATCTGTTCCATCATTATTTTAAGTTCTGTTCATTAATACATTTCTCTAGCCTAGCTCTTCATAAATAATTGCCATAAATATGTTCGTTAACAATCCTTCTCAATTCTATGTCGACAGTTCTTCAATTCTTCAGTCCTACAGTTCTTCTTGTGTTTCTTTATTTCAGTTAGTCCAATACACTCCTTCAGTTCTTCTCACAGATCTTAAGCGCTTCCTCGTAGCTTCTTTTCAAATCCTTAAGTTCGGTAGCTCCACAACTCTTCAAGCTCCTCTGTAATCTTTCTATTCTATTCGTCATCGCGAAATATCTGCCAACATTGACTACTGAACTTTAATCATGTAATGTTTTGACCTTAGTTTATTTAAAAACACAATCCAGCTCACTATAATTTATTTCCACTATTTTACACAATTTATATTCACAGAACTATTTAGAATTTATCTTGAACACCTGATCTTTACTATACGGCCATCGAATACTGAATGAATTATATCGCCAGCTGTTCGCACTTCCCCAGATGGTCAAGAAGCCATACTTCCTTCTTGTGTTCTCGAAGACTCTACGAAATTCGACAACTTTATGTTAGCGTCAGCCGCGAGTCTCGGGTGGCCAGACCAATATTTCGGATTCCCCGAAATATCGGTTGAATGCCGAGTCCAGGAATTATCGGATGAATTCTCATCACAATAATACTTTACAAAACATATATAAAATTATTAAGGACCTAGCATGCGATCTGGTATCTGGGAAAGGAACGCAGGTTCTCATAGGCCATTAAGTAGATACGTATAGCTCTACTCATTCGTTAAAGTTTTTATGTTAGAATAAGTAACGTCTGGTGTCCTCGAGATCATCTTCCAATAAATTTTTACTAGTTTTATAGCAATATTATTGTTTAACAGTAGTTGTATTTGTAATCTGAAGCAGTAAAACTCATGCATTAAATTATATTATCGCTAGAGCGAACACATTCTAGTTGCACTCCCAATTTACAACATGGATCTACTAAAACTCATTCTATCTTATCCAGAAACTATAACTAGGAGGAAGTTTACAAATTTCCCTGGATATTATTTAATTTCATTAATTTATCTATTGTAAGCAACTCGTACAAATCAGAGCTCACGTAAAGCGCATAGAAACTCTAACTCGTTGGAGTTGAATAAGGGAATTACACAGTTTCAGTTGTACGGCATTGAAAACTAGTTGACAACTCAAGACAACTTTTACGAATTAATCAATATTGAATAACTACATACATCAGACCGAAATTCATTATCATATAGCAGAATGTCGTATAGTGCTGCATTTGACAACTCCATATATCGTCTATGCTCTTTTGAATTGCATCGGAATGCCTTGTTAATCTTGATTTAGATATTTCCTAGAACGGTTAAAAGCATTTTACATAATAGACTGTTTGCAGATGACTCAGTATAGCAGCGTCAACGTCGATGGTGCTTGTTGATGATAACGGCAGCATAGTGGGTTTAATTTTGGGACAATCTTGGCTCGATACGTTGAAATTCGATTATGCATGAAACACTGTTTTGTACAGGCAGTTCGAAGAGGAATTAGTACTCGTACAGGATCGGTCTCACATGGCTATTATTCTCATAGGTGTAGTCTTTCTGGAGAAATAGAATTGTTATTCATCACATGTTTCAGGGAATTGAGTTATCCTAAACAGAGATTCTCCCCAAAAATCTTGCGTTGAAAGATTTGTTCAGTTTCTCTTTTTTTCCACTTAGCATATATTTTGTATCTGTCAGCTGACTTAAAATAAAAAGAGTTTAGAAACCGTGTGCAATTAATCACTATATTCAGAAATATCTTTTTTTATCCGATTTAATTAAGGTAATTTTTATTATTTGTCTATATTTTCCAAATATATTTTACCTTTTTTATTTGTTTTATTATTTGGACCACTTTCTATAAATGTAACTACTTCACTCTATATTGCATCCACATCCACATTGGTCTATCATTTTCTGAATCACCCTGTACAACTATAATTCAACTCAACACAATATTACAACGGTCCTGATATCGTTAAAACCACCCTGTATATGTGCAAATCCTCTCCACACTATTGACTCTTTCTATTTTTCTATTGTTTAAATTATTCCTATATACCAATCATTTTACTTCGCCCCAAATGTCTAGTATTCCATTTATGCAACTGCTCATGGTCTACCCTATATAACAGAATTCACATTTTGAACGACATTTTATGACTATAAATTTACTCTACCATTTATTTCAATCACCCGGTATATGCAACTCATTCTAAAATTTGTTTAACCCTTGTCTATAATATACCCCGTCCTACGTCCTATAATTCAAATATCCAAACTGCTTATGATTATATAACAAATTTTTGACACACCCTCAATAACAATGATTTTACCCCACCCTTACTTCAAACACCTTCTATAAGCAACTACTTATGTTCCAAACTATAAAACTTTTTTAAACCGCCCTATATAACTGTAATTATACTACACCATATATTTCAACCATCCTGTATACTTTACTGCTTGTGGCAATTTTTAAAGCCTTTTGAGTAACTGTAATTATTCTCCGTTCTATAAGGCAAATATTCACTGTGTATAACTATAGTTTTGCTCCACTCTTATTTCAACCACCTTGTATACACAACTACATATGTGATACCCAATATAATATTTTTAGAACCACTCTGTATAAATAATTGAATTCCAACTTATATTTGAACCATCTTTTGGATGCAACTGCTTATGTACCACCTAATATTACATGCACGCACTCACACACCTTCAACAGTATTCCACACAGAAGAGATCGCCGGAATAACAAATTTTCGTTTTAATAAGCTAATGGAATGTTTTCTGCAATTTCAAGCGACTGTAACTTAACTTAGCTTCTAAAATAAACTGACTTCAAAAGCTTCAAAATGAAAATTATTACAAACTCCCTGTACGACATACTTTCATGGCCTATCTTGACATTTAAACATGATGTTTACAGTTTTGTGCAAATATTTCTCCGATTTTCAGAAAAATGGTATGTTTTACGTTATAGAAAAATGTACGGAATCAAGCTGGAACATATTTTTGCGTAATACAATTTATAATATTCAAATTGCGTGAGCAGTTTTAGAGAAAACAGTGAGGATTCATTGAAAATCGCTGAAATCTAGTCCCTTATTTACTTTTTTTTCTGATTTTCTAGAAAACCGCAAATCTCATGTTATAGACAATTATATGGGACCTTTCTGTAATGTTCCTTAATACAAAGTAGTTTAAATGATCAAAATTGCCCAAGCGGTTTTTGAATAATCGCTTCTCATACATAAAAAAAATGCTGTCGACCAATTGATAACCTCCTCCTTTTAGGAAGTCGGTTAATGATATATTAAGTCATCCCTCAAATTTTAGTTTACTCCATGCTGATGACAGCTGTTATGTTGTTAACGTACAAAACTTTGTGTATATACAGTAATCCGTCATGAATTCAACCCTAACCACCTTAACTCAGCAATATTAAATAGCAACTCCCTACTTGTGATATCTCTTGGAATGCTTTCAAAAAATGCTTTTCAATGGCATGCTACAAAGCTACGTTTGATCAACCATTCTTTGGTTAATTAAGGATTATTCAATTAGAATGTTTTATTATCAATTAATTTCTCAATGTAATAAATGCTGTAAATATTTTCCATTATTTTGGAGACAGCCTATTATGAAACTTTCTCAATTACCCATTTCAGTTATTCCTCTGTTGAGCAGGTTGCGTTTTAGAAACAACTGATTTCAGGTAACCACGCAGCAAAAATCGAATAGCATTAGGTCGGGAGATTTAGGTGACCATTTAATCGCCTATCTTTTCCCAACTGATTGGAATAGTAGTCATCTATCCATTGCTAACCGGGACTACATAATGCGGAAGTATGCTATCTTACGGCAAATGTTACAAATGGTTTAAATTTAGTCCGGCATTGAAAATTTCAAGTTCTTATTTTTCATAATTAAAAATTGATTCCTAGATATATATGTTGTACATAAAAACCAGTTTGAGTAAATACGATCAAAGCGTTGCCCATCTACATACTGATCAAAACTAGATAGCAACTACTACGAAAAAAAATTATTTCCGAGAAACATTATCCCATTTATAAAAATGAAACAAATGTTTTGTAGAAAATTTAACGCTTTACAACAGCTTCTTAATTTTTTTATAGGGATTAACTGAACAAAAATTATACAGCAAAAACTGAAAAAAGGGCTACTAACCAAAAGTCATTTGTTTACAAAAATTGAGTCTTGGTTATTATTGCAGGCAAAATTTTCAATCAATTCCAAACATAAAATTGCTTCTTCCATATTTTGGGAAGTACATTTATAAGTTGTACTTCGCAACTTCGCTTTTTAAATTGGCACCGAGCTACAGTAAAACTATTTGATTGTTGTAGCAAAAAATTATTTCAGTTTTTTTTTAGTTAAGTTATTTTTTTGAATTCGGTTTTTTTTTTTTTTAATGTATTTATTTTACAATTTGTAGTGATGCAATGGCTTAATTGGATGGAGTTTTTAGATTCAATTAACTTTTTCCATATTGCCTAAAATAAGTTATTTTACTTTTAAGGATCATTTATTAGTTTAACCAACCTCGTTTGCTGTTTAATAGAATAACTTGTTTTCTAAATATGTATATGTATTAAATACATTTTGTATATGATTCTAACTTAGGTGGATCCACTATATTGTAGATGATCTGAGTATCATCATTCTTTAGGTCTGTTAATTATACTGACATTAATTTAATTGTCTCCCCTCTGCGGAATATTATAATAAATAGTTATACCGTTTTAAGTGATATAGCATAATAGGACGTAGTTTTCAATTCTAATAAACTGAAAACAATTTCAGGTATTATTAACAATAAGGGTACTTCACTTAAACAAAATTTATATTCTTTATCAAACCTAGTACACAATTTGGAAAAGTGACATCAAGGTTTATTTACAATTTTCAGCCATATGGCATAATTAGATGTATTTTATAATTCTTATTACTGATGTTTGATAAGAATTTTATATATTATGAAAAAAGGGTACTTTCAAGCAAAATTCATATTTGCTATCAAATCTCGTATACAGTTGAAAAAGTGACATGTAATGATTACCGTACATGCACATATTTTTATGAAGAATAACTTTTTCATTTCAATTCATACGAACGTTTTTCGCCTGAATTCAACAATGAAGACACACTGCAAATAGAAACCAACTGAGAACCTCCATCTTGAAATTGGTTAACTGACATTATTTCGATTTATTTCTAATCAACTTTGAATTTATTACAATTTTTAATAATACAGCACAATTGGATGCAGTTTTCAATTGATAAAAATTTTAGATGTTAACAAAAATAAAGAAACTTTTAATCAAAATTCCTATTTGATGACAAACCTCCTCTTCAGTGAAAAAAGTGACATGAAATGTGTGTCGAACAGAAATATTTTCATATTTTTAATGCAGCAACTCCATCAAAGCTTCCTGTATAAGAAAGTCGTTAAAAAAAGTTTTTCCGGATATTCTAAAACGGTACAAGCTATGTTATTGAAAAAAATATGGGACTACTTGGCGATCCCCCGGAACAAGATCCAGTAAAAACGGCCGAACATAGATAACAGATGAATTGAGAACCTCCTTCTTTTTTAAGTCGGTTAATAAAAAACTAAATGTTTGCTATTCAAAAATTATTTTAATCCAGGTGACCTGTTTCTACCCTCACCTCATACCCACTAAACAATGCAGCAAAATCGCGTATTCCTTTTGAAAATGCCGTTGCATTTCGTCATGAATTACTTCAGATGAAATATCTAAGAATCAAGCACGTGATAATAGAGAGAATTTTCTCATTTGCCGTGGTGCAGAGAAGCGTTTATTAAGGTATTCAACACGTCTCGGGAATTAATTCTGTAGTTCTCGTGGTTTTGGTGACATTTTTGTGCACTATTGTTTGTTACTCATATTTGTTTCCTGGCAATGATTTTCTGCAGTTCTTCGAATTAAAACATATTTTATACCATTGTTCGTTTTAATGTTTTTTCTTTATATGAAGTAAACCGATTATTAGCGGTTCTAGCGTGGGTATTTATATTGTGTTCATAAAAGCCAGCCCACAAAGAGCTATTATAAATCCTTTTGATATCATAATGATTAGTGCGAAACCATAAAATGGAGAATTTCAGTTGTTATAAAGAAACGTTAATTAATTGAAAGAAAAATCTCATTTTGTTAGTAGAGTTCATACACTGTAGAAAATATTCTCAAAATATAGTTTTATATGCTCACCATGAACGATAAAGAAACAAAGAAGTTTTAGTGTTGAATTACTTAATTACATTGTGTTCTGTTTGTGCCATTATGTGTCATATGTTTTGTTGTTCTGAAATAGAGGTATAAAAGTGTAAACTCCACTATTATTTCGCAATAAATATTGAACCGGACATAATTTATAGTATATAATATATATAGTAGTATAGTAAACTGATAGCAAAAATCACAACAAAAATAAAAGGTTTCTTATGGTGGAGATAAATCTTAATAAATGTTTGAGTTCTTGAAATTTATCCCTTAGAAGTTTAGACTTTTTGTGAATATTAGAGATGTAAATTAACTAATTTTTGAATACTCGTATGTATTCGTTACTTTTAGTCTGACTACCTGATACACAGTATTTGTTACTTTGAGAAGTGGCACGTAAATATACAAGTACGAATGAGTGCATAAATATAATAATTAAATAATTATCCGATATAATACGTTGCCATTAAAGGAAAAAATAATTGTGTGTGGAATATGAACGGATTTTATTACTTTTATTCAATTATAAAAATAAAATAAGTAAAGAGAAAAATACAATATATACTCAAGCAATGCAACTAAACACATATTTTTATTTTTTGATATCACTCTCATTAGTAAGTAGAAAGCAATACAAACATAGAAACTATTTTCAATAAAGAAGTACATAAATAATTATATTCTCATACTAATTTGACAGTTCTCCTAATTTACTCATCCCAATGAAACTTACCAAATTACCGCATTTTATTTTATGCCCAAAATATGTCATTTATACATTTATAAATATATTTTCATCTGTATGGGTTTTTAAAAGGCACGTTTTTCCGACAATATTTACCCGATTTTGACAAAAGTCATTCTACTGACACTGACTTTACCAATATGCATACGTATTTTTGTTTCTAATTTCAACTTCATCATAGATATAACAAAGTTCGTGCCTGCCAAAATTTAGGTGCATTATCGTTTTTATAAAGAAACTTTTCTTCCATATATTGTTTTTGCATAATAATACTCCAGTTATTGGAGACGTTGTAGCACTCGATTTTGATATTACCGACATCAAACTCCATACGGAATCTGCATTCAATAAATTCATTCAATCCCAAATAGAATATCCTAAGTAAATATTTTACTTTATAGAGCTGTTTTGGAAATTATGTTTTATATTATACTCAATGTCTTCTCTATAGAATCTCAATGGGTTTATAAAAGTTCTGTAAAGTAACAGACAAATCACTATGTGAATAGTGTTCAAAATCACAAGATAGACATATTATATACTTTAAAAAATAAGCATTATAAAGATATAATCAGTTGTGAATGACGACTTATTTATCTTACAATGACGAGGTATTTATCTTACTGTCATAACAATTCGGTTGTTCGGCAAGTCAGACACCATTTCGGTAGAAATACCGAAATACGGTAGGTTCGAAATATTCGTACGTGCGAAACATGCGAAATATACGTATATACGAAACATACAAAATCATACCGTATCTAACGAAGTACCGAAACTAACGATGTGCGAGTCGGGCCTTTCGGTATTGGTATGATGATCATTCAGTCGACATGATTTGTGCTGATAGCAGATCAGACATGATTGTCGTGCTAGTAAGCAAGATAATAGATACTGAAATTAAAAGCATAGTATACGTTATGACAAATGTCATAACAGTAACAGATTCGGTAGTCTTATCGAGTTCGTTATCGTATGTATTCGTAACGAATACAACGGTTTGTCGATACTGGTTTGATAGTGAGTATACTTATCGTACAGTAACGAATACATACATACGATTACAGTATATTATAATATTATAATATTTTCGCTCAGCTGTTGAAAAATTATTGTTGGAAAGAAGGGGATCCATTACCTATATTTCTCCTAATTTATTATAAATGTAAATTTTAGGTATCCAAAAATATTTTAAATTTTTACCCGAAATTTATCGACATCTAGGAGATTCAGGGAAAACTAGCCCAGAGTCCCTGTGATTACAAGGATGGAAAGAATTCGTAAGATAAATTAATCTCATATTAGCTCTTTGGCAACTTAGCCAAACTGATAAGACCCTGAAAGGTCGAAAGCTGACCGTAACAAAATGGGATCAACACATAATGCAAGGTTATGGTGAAACCTTAGGACTGGACTCAGTTTCGTATCGTCCAGATCAAAAGTCAAATGCAAAACCATGGGTAACGGATCCACAAACATCAATTTTCGATGGTGGTAACCGATCCTTTATGGAAAAGCAAAAGACAAAGATCAAAACGAAACGAATAATGTTCATGATTGGAAAACCAGTCAAGTTCCTTTTCGGAGATTCGGCTTGTTTAGACTTTGGTTTGTCATCTTCAGTCAGGGAAAGTACAGGGTCCCCTCCTAAGGTTTCACCATAACCTTACGTTATGTGTTGATCCCATTTAGGTATGGTCAGCATTCGACCTCTCAGGGTCTTTAAATCTCGAATAATTATATTGGTATTTCGTACATACAACTGAAAATAATATTTCAAATTGACTCTCGATTTGTATTCTCTATAGGGGAACTGTGGAAACGACGAGACAGCGAGACATTCGATTTTCACAAAAATATAGTATATAAATAACAATAAATCATACATTTGTTTAATCAGTCGCTTGATTAATGGCAAATGGCGGTTGTTCATTATTAAGGCCGAGTTTGAATTGCTTATTAGTGTAATATTTTTATTTTTCACAAACGGGTTCTGTTCAGTTCTTGGATTTATTTAAAAACAGTCCAACTCACTCTAATTTATTTCCACTACTTAAACACAACTTATATTCACAGAAACTATTTACATTTTATCTTAACTATGAATCCCATCGCCAGCTGTCCGCATTTATATATTTCTCTTGGAATTATTCTGGCAAGTCAAAGAACTGTCGGAAAGTACTTTCATGTTCTGGAATCTTTAAGAGAATTCCCAGTAACGGCAGCGGTATCAGGATAATGTCCCTTCCACGAATTGGTTGGTGGCCGATTGCACCAGCTGTCGGATGAATTCTCGTAACATTAATATTGTTAATTAAACATCCAAAATAAGACTGTATTTTGTCCATCTAAATCGACGATTTTGCCCAGTGTGATGAGTATGAAGATGCCTAGAGGAAGATCATCAGAACTATAAGACATGCTAAAAAAGTTGCTGGGCATGTGTGAATATTGTCGAAAATGACATGTGATGGAGGGGGTATAATGACGAAAAATTCAAGATAAGAGAAGCACTCTTTGTGAGTGCTAGGAAGGTGGACAAGATACAAAAGAAGAGACTGGAGAAAATGGGAAAAGGTTCAAGATAGGTAAGGCCCCGGGGTTTGACGATATCTATCGACACAGCTTGATCCGAGGGAATAGAGGAAGTGGTACACTGCCTACGGCCAGAATAATTGATGAGTTATAAACGAAGAGGAAGTTGTGGAGACACATTTGAATTTCGCGAGGGCAGGCGAATGCCACATAGTTCAGTGGTGTGGAACATAATGTACGATCTAGTATTTAGGTTAAAGCTACCTGAAGTGTGTTCCAGTGTCGCCTGTGCCGGCGACTTAGCACTAGTAGTGCGAGCTAACAAGAAGAAAAAAAACGACTTATGAGACAGGGGGATCAAGTTCTGCACATTATAAGAGAGTGGTTTGAAGCAAATGGTCTGGCAGTTATGAGAAGAAAAACGAATGATGAGTAGCATGCCGAGTGCGAGGCCAAGAGACAAAGAGCGCGGTGAACCAAGACACTACCCCCAGACATCAGACCCTAGTTAAGTTTCAGGCAAACGAATCTAAATTATGTGATGACTCAGTTATTAACATCGCCGATGTCTTATAGCACAATTATACAAATTTCGAAGGACGCGGGACGGAAGGTGAGTCTACTGTAGCACGGATGATACGGAGGAACGTGCATGGGAATGATGTAAGAGAGGCATGCGTAAATATAGTACAGTTTCTATGGAAATAAATAAGTGTTAAAAACTCCAGCATTAAAAAAAGGGTTTCCATTCATGCGATAATCATAAAACCCAGACGTAAATAAATAGGTTCACACCAACAAACACCTTATTTTTACCGTTGTTTTCTTAACTGTTAATTTTCGGTATAGAACATTGTACATTAAAAATATTTAGAATTCAATGGAGAATTCAAAAATAAAATAAAAAACAAATGTTTTCATTTGAAAAAATGATGTTGATGGTCGCAATTTATTCCTGGCCTGTATACATAAATTTATCATCACAAAAACCGCAGTCCAAAAAAAAACCGACGTGTCCCAGCGTTTTTCCAAAAAACCAACACCTGAACTTTAAATGAATTTGTTTCAACCACACGCGTCCTCACTGTAGATATTTATAATTACATGTTTTACTCATACAAGTTTAACTCTGTATATAATTTTTATTTAAATAATACCAAATAATTGCCATCGTCATGCGGCAATCTTCTAAAGTTATTCACCCAAACACAATCGAAAAAAACTCCAAGCAATTAGTCGGCCTATTTTCTAAATTTACGACTTACTGACAGAGTTTCCGAATTGGCCAACCGTACAAAAAATATTGCTCTAGCGGGGCCGGTACGAATTCACCCAGGCATTGATAATCGGGGATGTTTTACTGTTACTTTTGTTCGGCGTTTGTAGTCCAGTAAATTTACCGAAACTATAATGGAATTTCCTTTGTTCCATTTCCTCTTTCTGGTTAAGATTGACGACAATTATGAAAATAATGCGCGTATTTCGTGAATGGCTAAAATGCGGTTTTGTAGTGAAATAATGACAATGTTACTCCAGTATAGGGGTCTGTAAGTTATTTTATGTGGGGTTTAAATACCACAATGTTTTGGTTTACTTGATGGCTATTAAACGACGTTAAGTGTGAAAAATATATGTTTTCGTTAGGGTATTTACACTTGCCCATACAGGTTGTTTCTAAAATAGGGTTCTGCTGTGTATAGAACTCATTAAAATAAGCCAAAAAGTTCCAATTAAGATGTGCCCTAAAACGCATCCTTAGACAATTATATCTTCTCAAAGGGCTCAAACAAAACTATTTCGTTTTCTGTTATTGATAGAACGGTCGGATATAAATAGTGGCCCGTTATTTTATGCAACAATTTCCTCTACAGATTTATAAAATGTTAACAATTTTTCGTAAAAAAAATTGTTTGCTCAAATCCATATTTTCAACATTTTCCCAGTAAATTGAGTTTAAACATTATTTAAATAAATTGCAGTTATAAATGTTCAATCATTTAATAAACAATTTTTGACATAAACTAAACTATTTAAATTTAGAGTTACAGTTAATAATTAAAGAACTAATTTCAGACAATAGGTAAATGTGAAATAGAAAATAATGGGATTAAAATTAGTAATAATAAGTTTAATAAATTACAAGAACTGCTCGAAGAGGCTATCTTGCATTTCGATGCATAATCTGGCCCGAAGCTTCAATGTTTTGCGAACTCTTTGGAAAATTCTTGTTGTTTGCTTCATATATTATGAATGCGGTTTCAATTTCCTCCCGTAGTTGCTGAATGGTCTCAATTGGAATTTTACAAAGCTTTGACCCCATAAAAAATAGTCCAGGCGGTTAAGGTCAGGGGACCGTGGAGGCCAGGGAACAGGACCTCCTTGGCCTATCCATTTTTCTCTATACAACTCATTTAAGTGTTGTCTTACATTATGTAAGTATTGAGGTGGCGCCACATCCTGCATAAACCATTTTCTTTGGCGTTCACTTACAGGGACCTCTTCCAAAACTCCTCGCAAGTCATTCACAAAAACATTATAATAATTCTCACTATTCAACCGATTAGGCAACACAAACCGCCCAATTAGCCGATCCGTTAAAATGCCTGATCAAACGTTGATGGAAAACCGAATCTGAAGTCTGGATTGAAGTATGCTGTGTGGATTTTCATCAGCCCATTCATGAGCGTTATGAAAATTGACATAACCAACTTTACTAAAGCTTGTCAAATCAGTAAACAAAATAAGGTATGCAAAATTCGGAATACGCCTAGATTTTGGAAAAACCATTTACAGGACTGCCGAAGTGGTTCGTAGTCGTTCGAATTTAAAGCTTGAACACCCTGGATATAAAAAGGATGAAGTAGTTGTTCGCAAACAAATCGCCAAACTACGGAATAACTTATATTATGCATACGTACGACACTTCTTACACTAATCCTTGAATTGTCCTCAGAACAATTTTCTTCCATCACTGGTTTTCTAATAAATCTGTCTCATCCACGATCATTTACTCTTAGTTGGAGTGAACCATTTTCTCTTAAACATTAATGGATCCTCTGAAATACCTGAATGTGACTCCATTTTATGCAGTAATGTTGTATACTTTCATTTGCCAATCACCACTTTTACTAGTTAAACATTTCAATGTTCAATTGAAAGTTTACCAATAACTTAAATTGTTAAGCGTTGTGTGGTGTCACTCTTTTATTTTCCATGGTAAATAGATTTTTGTAATTTTTGGCCTTATAACTTATTCGCTCTGAGCGAAGTCATGGTAGGGGAAATAAAATCGACCGACGCGTTCGTAGTGGTCACTTTGAGCATTACGGGAGGCTATTATTACTGAAATTGTAAGCAAGTACACGTGAAAGTATTTATTTTGTTCTAATTTTAATAAAATAAAAAAAAATGAGACACCAAAGATGTGTTGTGAATAGACAAACAAATCACAAACGCTCATACGACTGACGTACATTTGATCTTGAACTTGCGTATTGTTACGGAATTTACCTAAAGCCGACTCTGTGTCATTCAGCACGAAAACAAACGCTTCAAGATAAAAAAAATACGATTCTCGAAAAGGCTCGGCAGGGGAAGGAACGATGTTGATTTCTACTGGAGAATTCTACGCTGGTGATATAAAAGAAGAACGCCACGATCGCCAGGCAGTGATACCGCGACGACTAGCTTATATGAGAATGTATTGTGAATCAGCTGTTTTAAATGTAAATAAAGTTCTAGAAAAGTGAAAGTAAATATTAGTGTTATAATTTTTAATTGAACCCACGAAGTATACTACAGTATAATAAATATCAGTCTTTTTAAGTACTAACTTATTATCAATAAATTGTAAATACTTGACATTACTTGAATTATCAGCAATATTGATTATCGATTTTTTCTCACAGGAACTTGGACATTTAAATTCGACAATTTTAGAAATACAGCCATCATCAGTGACAACACCATCAAGGCTTGCACAAAGCCATGACTGAAATTTACTAACTAACACACCAACCCGTTTAACAATGCAATTTGTCAACTCTTGGTGTTTTTCTTTGGCATGAGTTTCCATTTTTAAACCATATCTGGTTGAAGCGCTGTCAATTTTACTAGGGTTTTATATATCTGAAACTAAAGCTTCAACTGGTTTTTTGCTTAATACTTTAATATTATGAACATTTGAACTTGCGGAAATTCTTAACCGTCGAGCTTTGAACCAATTGATACTAGAAGACTGCTTAACAGTTTGACAAGACAAATTGACGATTTCCTGTTCTGATAATTGCACGTTTTTTTGATAAAACTCTCGTATTTTACTATCCATGTGGTACTCATTTTTGTAAATTAAATACTCCTCACAGTAAATTAATAAATTTTCCATACACACAGCGCATTCTTCTTTCTCCAAATTCAATTCGACTTGCGCTAATAAAGAGTTCATAACATTTCTCACAGTATGTTTATTATCTTTTTTTTAATTGTGCTTGTATTATTAGTTTTAAGGGTGAATCAACGTTTAATTCAGCGATGGAAACGTTTTGAGGTTCATGTAATTGGGTGTATTTGTGTGGCATCATATTTTTTAAATATTCTCCTTTGGAATATTTTGTTTTTGCAAATTGACGTGCACTCGGCTTGCCCCACTGCTGCTCATGACTTGTTTTTGAAGCGCTCTCTTCATTGTTAATAAAATAAATTAAAGCCGCGATGTGTTTCCACTTTTTACTCTGATTATACACACAATTACAGTGTACATCTGTCACATGGCGTACCGAATTTATCTAAAATAAAATAATAGAAAAACCTGTTAATAACAATACTCTAACATTATTTAGCACGACAAAATAAATAATCAAATTTTTAATTACGTTCAGTGAAGTAATATATGGTGTACTGTGGACCGAGGCTTGTCGAATAATACGAGATTTTATTAAGAAGCTGTCATATTCCTCGACGTCTCTTACATGCTCTGCAAGAGCAAGATTTTTACCCTTGGTGACTGTTGCTGGTTGAAATTCTATTTGATGAGTGATCGACTGAAATCCGGCTTCTTTGTTGCTACAAAAAAATTACATTAATTCAACAGATATTTATTTAACTACTTATTTTTTATTTTAATTTTTTCCTTTGCATTCTTTTTTGACTTTAATTTGAATTTCAAGCAACTTAACCTAATATTTACTGCGTTCTTATTTATTTTTTATCATTATACTTACTTGTTGTTGATTCGTTTAATTGAAAGAAAAAACTGGAATCACTATAAAACTGTCACATATTTTTTTTACTATTGTTTATAATATTTATTTATTTTTCGATTTGTTGCTATTGACATACGTATAAAAACATGCTTTGATAGCCTCCCATAGTTCATATTTTGTTTGGCGCTACAGTCACACTAATAGCGAATAGAGCAGAGTGATTTTCAAACTCAATTACTCGAAATATATCGATCTGGTCAAAGATAATATTTTTTACCTAAAATTGTTAAGATTGTAAGAACTGTAGAGAAAATTGTAAAAAAATTTTATTAAAAAAATACGGGCCGAAAACCCCCTTCACTGACCTAAATAGGACGCTTATGATTTGCATGTAGCAAAACGGAGTAGCCATGTTATTTAACATAAAAAGTTATGTCAGACCCATACATTTTTTATATTTATTTTTGACTGTTTTGTCAATAACAGAAAAAAAAACAGTTTTGTTTGAGCCCTTTTAATGGCATATAACTTCGTAAGGGTGCTTTTTAGGGCACATGTTTTATACACAGCAGAAATTTGGAATCCTATTTTAAAAACACCCTGTATATTACCTACTCATCGTATTACTGGACGTTCTCAAAATAATGATGATTTTGACCTGAACAATAAATAACATTTGAGATAGCAATTTTACGAAAATTTTGAGTCCTGTGAACACAATACAGTGTAATGTTCTGGGATTGGGACCTCTTGCGCTACCATCAAATAATCGCAAGATTGAACTACTATTTATATACAGGGTATAAGGAAATAAAACCGACAACAAAGACAGTAAATTCTAGAGATAATTTTACTCCTCTTTGACATAAATTGTATTTGAAGACGCGAGATGTAAAGACCGACATCTAGGATTTTCGGGGAAACTAACACATAGAGGTTCCGAGTCTGGAGCCGTTCCATGTAATTACTGTTACCCGTAGTAGTATTCCTAGGATAGAATGTCACGATGAAATTTTCAGGTTAACTTCACCTGTCAGAGATATTCATTCTTTTGTACGCAAGACAATATATAATATATATATTGTTACTAGTTAGGGAACCTTCATCAGTTGCGCTTCCCATAATTGAATGTCCTGTCGAACACTTCTTTATGTATTTGATACATTTCGGTAAATTTGAAGACGCGAGATGTAAAGACCGACATCTACGATTTTCGGGGAAACTAGCACATAGAGGTTCCGAATCTGTAGCAGTTCCATGTAATTGCTGTTGCTCGTAATTCCTTGAAGAGAGTAATAAATTGTGTTACCCAAAAACCGCTTCTTAAGGGATGTAGTGGAAATTTAATTATTTTGACAATGAAGTTAAAATAACACTGACTCATTTTGATTTTTGAATATATACTCTTTTTTAAGTGTGATGTTACTTCTATATCAATCATTATAAGCAACTAGAAAATGCCATAAATAAGCTTCAGAATACATTCTCTCTGAAGATCATCCTTTGGCTTCGGTAATTACATGGATATTTTTTCAGAACCCTTTTTCGCTAAAGGGACCAAGTTAGGTCACCTGTTTACTGTTACTAGAATGATTGTTGTAAATAATCATATTTTCATTGCAACCATATTTGGCGGGTTAAACTGATATTTATTCGTATTTATTTCTCTTGCCTATTATTAATATCAATATTTTAAAATCAACAGGTGCACTTATCTCGAATGGGTAGAATCCCCATAAGCCAGAAAACTCTGTTAAAAAAATTAAAATTCGGTGTTTATTTTCCATGTAGAGATAAAGAAGTACATATTCTTTGCTAAATTTAATAGTTGGCTGTGGAATATAGATAAAACCATTAACATTATGAAGAAGATTCACTGAACGTCAACTGCATGATGGTGACCACTGCACACAAGGGTACAATGGCCGCTATGCATAAGAGAATTTTGCATATGTGGCGGCCATTGTACCCTTGTATGCAGTGGCGCCACTATGCGGTTGACGTTCCGTGAATCTTCCTCATAGTCAGAATGTCTTGTCAGACACGTTGTGTACTCGTAAACAGACTAGGTTTGTGCTGGAGCAATCTTAATTCGGACGTTTCCAATATCTCATGTGATTTCAAAGGGTCATCTCTCGCGGTTTCCTGTTAACTTGTTGGTTTTTGTGACCGTCACATCTAGCAGTTGATTCATCAGATCTAACCAGCATGTAGGGCGTGACCCTTAACAACCAGTTCTCCATATTATCGTTTGGATTGTATTGAAAATGCAATCGATAATATGGAGAAACTGTTTGTTCAGGGTTCAGGCATTGGCCTGTACCATAAAATTTCAATATTAGAACAGGTAGATATTCAACTAGGCTTAACTTTTTTCAAGAATACCGTCCTAAATGATCAATTAAATTGTAATAGAAGTGAGTTGTCCGATTTGTTAATACCATGGTTACTGTCTAAGTACTTCTTGGGAAATAACACCATAGTTTAAAGAAAATTGTTGTATATTCCAAAATGTTTCAGAGTCTAGGTCAGACCCCGTTGTCAATGGTTAAGAAACTATGGATAAAAAAGGCACAATTCTAAGATGTAAATTAAAATATTTGACAATGTGTATTATTTGATTTCTGACGTAACTAAGAGAATTTTATTTGTAATATACAGAGTAGCACAGAAACTTGTAAAGATCATATATTCATAAAGTTCCTTTCAAATTAGAAGAATTTGAAAGGGAGATCTTCAGAATTTTATGTGGCGCTCCTAGGTGCGACTTTGTTATAAGACAGTACATTCACCATAAATGCGACCAAAGAACTTTGTTGATTCACGATCCCATTAACATCATAAGGGAAAACCTAGGAAAAACCTTATGAACTATCCCGATATTGGGTTGTTCAGAAGGACATGATCATTAGCAATTTCTTCCTTAATTATCGGCAACCAGGAACGACTGAATTCTACGGAGGTAGTAGCGATACAATCGTTTTCGTTTAACAAAATTAAAGCAGACTCTTTTAGTTTTCTTTTGTTGTGTTCTTCTTTGTGTAATATAATAAAGAAGAAGACATTTACCTGATTAATAAAATTATTAGTATGTAAATAATTCTATTGAGGTTTAGGTATAATTTGACTATGTTGTAAGTAGAAAATAGGATGAAATGCAAAAGTTATTGAACATTCAATTTTATGATAAAGTAGTTCAAATCCTAATTGCTCAGAGAAACTGGACTAAACCAAACACTCTTTTGTCCATCGTCAGTGAATTCGTACGCAAGAAAACTGTGACCATTTACTGCATTTAAGTATCTAACACATTGTCCGAAACTACTCTGCTATTCCACTGATGTCTTGAATTTTATTGCCTAATTCCTACCTGATATAACTATTTTCTGCTAGAATAAATGGTTCGTGCGACTGTATGGATTTTATGAAGAGGAACGTTATATGAAGGTTCCTTTGTTTTTTGCTTTTCCTGAAAATAAATCTAATAGTAAAGCATTGCTTACCAACATTGGAGGCACTGGTATATATATATATATATATATATATATATATATATATATATATATATATATATATATATATTAATGTTGTTATTATATATTAGATTTTGTTTTTAATACTTTACTTTATCATAATGATATTCGATTCTATATAATACACATCTTTTTATTAAAATGCTCCGACTCTTGAAAGGCCTCCTCAGAAGGGATTCTAAACTGTTGTAATGACTTCTCAATAAGAACTTTAGACTGTTTATTTACCTTTTCTAATTAAACTAACATTCTAATTAACTTACCAAAAACTTGATATTAAAAGTAAAACATATATATAAACTATCAAATTAAATATTAGTTAATAAAATGATCAAATATTATTTAATTATATTTAATCAACAAATTTTTATCTATTTATTATTAAATTAATCTAAAAAGATTTGAATTTTCGTATAGTTCTTTTCTATTTACAATTACATTTTAAATGACATGCAATTTTAACATGCAATCCTGATTTTCAATTTTTGATCTCTAACCCCGTTACTATAAAAATTCCCTATAAATTAATATAAATTTCTTTTCAAACTAGTTATTAAAATTATGAATGTTAATAGTTCAGCGCCAATTAAATTGTTTTATAAATAAAAAAAGTATTATCACAACGTTTTAACCATTTTCTCCATGATGATGATGTCCAGGTATACTCTCTGCTTTAACTGCTTCCTAAATATATATTCTGCTTATCTCCAATCTTTACTGCTTTCTTTCCAATATTTAAATAGATATACTGCTTCATCTCGTACCTTTGCTACTTCTTTCCAAAATTGTTTATATAAATGTACTGCTTCATCTTTAATTTTTGATGCTTTTCTTTTCAAAAATTGTTCAATTAGATATACTGCTTTACCTCAAGTCGTTACTTCTTTTCTTTTCTAATACTTCGTATTGTAGTGCAAAACTATATATCAGTTGCCTTTGATCTGCTACTTTTCCTGGGATGATAGTTGTTTATTTTGTTTACAACTTCTACTAGTTCTGGACTTCTTTTTACAAAATTTTCAAAGTTGTGTTAAGGTTTAATATTAACTGACATCTTTTAACCTCAACTAGAGTTTACTGTTACACTGCCTAATTTATAATCTCTCTGTCGGCACTCGCTTATATGGTTTTTATTCTGACATGGGACCATATCCTATTTTTTTACCTTAATTCTTAATTTTGATTTACCATTTTAAAGTATAACACTCCCTTCATTCAAACTTGATCTCCCATTTACTCAATTTTGATTGCAACCATTTTATTTAAATAAAATTTCAAAATCATTACTTTTTCACGACCTGTGTCAAATATATAAATTCTCACTGTTGTACCAAACACATGTTCTATCGAATTCTCTACCCCTCTGTGTCTATCTGAATAAATTTCATATTATACGCTTCACCTGTTATCTCGTAATTTTGATCCAAGTGTTTCTGATATTTGTGATTTTCATTTACAAATTTTAAAGTGGAAATATTAAGTTTCTATTAACGATTTGTTCTAAAATGTGATTATAAGATTCTAAATTTATAAATACTACCCCTGTTGTACCTGAAATATAAAAATGTGCAAATCCCGATTAATTTAAATTTTAATGTTTTGATGTCCTATTTGCATATCAGTTTTCAATGTAAGATTTACATTTTCTACTTATTAAATGTTTTTTATTGTATTATATATGTTGGATAGAATATTCTTATCACATTATTAACATCCCTAGATGTTCTATTTTATAAGTGTCAAATGTGTATTTCTTTAAAAGATTCATTTTCATCATTTATTGTCTTTGAATTGCATATTGGGTTTTATTTCA
Organism: Octodonta nipae; assembly: GCA_034190945.1. Lineage (NCBI taxonomy): Eukaryota > Metazoa > Arthropoda > Insecta > Coleoptera > Chrysomelidae > Octodonta > Octodonta nipae. The sequence continues at coordinate 18,214,442 of CM067217.1, forward strand.
TTTTTACATTTAAATGAACTACCTTTCCAAAATTTCAATTGTATATTTTAATATTGGCTTTCAATACATATAATACGATACTATAAATCTTCATTTTTTTCTTGCTATTTTGATCTTTGATTTTTTTTATTAACCATATTAATATCCATAACAATATATATATATATATATATATATATATATATATATATATATATATATGTGGCGTAATTGCCCAAACATCATCTGCAACTACGCCACTGATTTACAATAAACTAACTTTGTTCAACAAATTGTATAATACATTTGAATTTTACTTAATAAATAATTTCTTACATTTCAAACATTGAATTTATTATTCATTTCTGCATATTGGTATAGGTGATAAATTTATTTTATATAAACAATAGGAAAAAACCTTTCAAATTATCCAAACTAAAACACAAATAAATTTCGCTGACGTTGCATGTGAAAAGTTATTAAAATAATAGCTTTTTAATGTTCCAGAAACAAGTTTTTCCCGAAATATATTATATCATTTATAAAAGAGAAATTTTCACCATTATATTAATAATCACAATCTATTAATAACATTTGCTGCACAGCAGCATCACCCGAATAAAGTTATAAAATGAACAATGCAAAGTAATTATTTGCTTTAATATCAAACATAAAAGAAAACATATTAAACAGAGTAAAAGCGCGTTAAAATGTCATTATTGTGAAATTAATTATAGGGATATAGTTATATAAATTTTTAAAATGCATTGTGTGGTCACTAGTAGTTACTATACCTATAACTATAGCTAATGTATCCAAAAATATTTATTGACTTGATGAAAGGGCAACAGTAAGCACTACTTTTACTACCCTGATAATTTTGACTCTTCTAAAATAGGTAGTTGAATCCTAGACTAGTACAAACTTACTAATTTATCTATGAAATTGCGAAGTGTTTATGGCCTTAATCGATATGTCACTGTAAGGTCCGTTTAGATGTAGTATTTTTTGTTTTTTGTAAAAAATATGTTTTGCATTTTGCAAATTCTACTCTGTCCAATAGGCATAAGAAACGGGAAAATATGAGACAACCACTGACAACCGTTGACCAAACAGGAGAATTTTTAGGTCGAAAAATAAACTCCACTTGTAGTCCATACATACATATATGTGAGTATCTCTATACCTCAGAATATTGTTGTTCTTTGGCTAATTAATTTGTACACAATGAGAATATTTTATTGTTTATACTCTTCACATTGCGTATAGGGTCCTAACAACAGTGAATTTGCTATTTATTGTAGTTTTGTTTATTGTTTTCAACTTTTTAATTAAGTGTACCAACAGTTTTTTTTGAGTATGTTCAATGAAATTTTATATATTTATCATACATGGAAGGCCACATTGCCATTTTCTAAATAATACCTAACATAGCAAATATATAACTAACAGTGACTTTTTTGTACTTCTTAGTACAGCACCCAGGGGCCTCACGGCTATAAAGGAATTGTTATTCTCAAAACTTAACATTTTGATTTTCTAAGTACTTCTTGGGAAATAACACCACAGTTCAAAGAAAATTGCTGTATATTCCAAACGTTTCCGGGTCTAGATCAGACCCCGTTGTCAATGGTTAAGAAACTACGGATAAAAAAGGGGGCACAATTCTGAGATATATTTGACAATACATAATATTTGATTTCTGACGTAACTAAGAGAATTTTATTTGTAATATACAGGGTAGCACAGAAATTTCTAAAGATCATATAATCATAAAGATCCCTTCAAATTGGAAGAATTTGAAAGGGGGATCTTCAGAATTTTATATGGCGCTCCTAGGTGCGACTTTGTTATAAGATAGTGCATTCGCCAAAAATGCGACCAAAGAACTTTGTTGATTCAGTGATCCCATTAAAATCATAAGGGAAAACCTAGGAAAAACCTTATGAACTATCCCGATATTGGGTTGTTCACAAGGACATGACCATTAGCAATTTCTTCCTTAATCATCGGCAACCAGGAACGACTGAATTCTACGGAGGTAGTAGCGATACAATCGTTTTCGTTTAACAAAATTAAAGCAGACTCTTTTAGTTTTCTTTTTGTGGTGTGTTCTTCTTTGTGTAATATAACTGAATTTTGAAACTGTATTTTATGATTTTTTCAAATTGTCGTTTTTTTATGTAATTTTTGTGTTCGTTTATTCGAACATTCAGAGGTCTAGAGGTTTCTCCAATATAGAATTTATTACATTCACACGGGATTTTATAAATGCAATTTTTTGTATTTTGAGTTGTGTTATTTGGTTTGTTTTTTGATATAATTGATTTTAGTGTATTTCTTGTTTTAAATGATGTTTTGATATTATATCTGTTTCCCACTCTTTTTAGTCTTTCTGATAGACCCTGTATGTATGGTATAGTTATTGTATTAATGTGATTATCTTTTTGTACATAATAATTACTAAATTTTTAATTTGGGTTATTTAGGGGATAATATCATTATTAATGGTTGAATCAACTACTAGTGGATTAAATAATCTTGGAAATAGTAAAAAGTTGTACTTCGTTACGTTCAATATCTTTCGATAGATTTTCATATAAGAGTACCGTGACAAAAAGAAGAATATTCAGCTGCGTCTGAAATGAAAATACTATTTAATAAGTGACGTGGGACCCTTGAGAAACATCAGAAATGCTAGGAGTGACTCTAGATTTTACATTGCTTTGAGCAACATACTGGATTCTGTTGGAGATAAATGAACAAATAAGATCCATCACAATGCCACGCTCGTGGAAATGGACAAGTTTGTCAGTTTCTGATGAAGTAGCTTGTCGAAAGCTTGGAAAAAATCGATGTACACAGCACATACTGATTAACCGTTATCCATACTCTTAAAAATATATACTGCATGAAAGGTACTAAAGACAGAAAACCCCTTGGGAGTTTTCGAATTTTTTTAACAGTTTCTTTAATTTTTATATACTCGACCTCGTTTAAACAACCAAGCCTGTCATTAATTAATAAAATTTTGGCTTACTCCATGACGATGAGTGTAAAACATTTTTTAAGACTATCATCAAACCAAGCTGGTAACACAGAATCAGTAGCGAAATTAAAGGCAACAAAAAAATGTTTCTTTTTGTAGGCCTATTTCATTTTTTAACCGACTTCAAAAAGAACTGTAACCATATTTTTTTGTTTTTCTTTATGTTTGTTCAGCGATTACTCGCAAACGGCTCAAGGAATTTCGACTGTTTATACTGAATCCTATTCCGAGGGATCGCGTTACCATATATTTTTTCAATAACTTAGATTGTACCGTTTTCAGAACATGGGGAAACATTTTTTACAGAATTTCTTATACAGTAAACTTTGGTGAAGTCGCTGGTATGAAAAAATATTGGAAATTTTTCTATTCGGAACATGGGACAAATGAAAAAGGAATTGGATTTAGTTCCGGGATATCCTGAAGTAGTCCCATATTTTTAACCGACTTCCAAAAAGGAGGAAGTTATCAATTCGTCGGCACGTTTTTTTATGTATGCTCAGTGATGATTCAAAAACGGGTTGAGCAAATTTGATGATTTTATACAGCATTGTATTAAGGAATATTACAGACAGGTACCATATAATTTTCTTTAACGTGAGATTTACGGTTTTCCAGAAAATCGGAAAAAAACAGTAAATATGGGATTACATTTCAGTGAATTTCAATAAATCTACACTGTTTACTCTAAAACGGCTCAAAAATTTAAATATTTTAAATTGTATTCTACAAAGAGATGTTTCAGCTTGATTCCGTATAATTATCCATATGATAAAACATCCGTTTTTCGCAAAATCTGACAAATATTTGCAAAAAGTCGGTAAATATCAACGTAAATGTCGAATTTTCACCATAAATATATAGCTTAAATGTCAAGATATGCCATGAAAGTATATCGTACAGAGTGTCTGTAACGGTTTTCTTTGCAATCGAGTGAAATGGCACAAAATGTTCCATTAGTGTATCGAAAAGAACATTTTTAGGATGAGCGATGTTTTCTATATGGTTGGGTTCAAAAATCTTACAAATAAATATATTGGGTGGTAGGTACATAAGCAGTTCCATATATTTTGTATGGTTGAAATGTAGGTTGAATAGAATTAAAGTTATACAGGGTGGTTCAAAAATTGTTGTATTGGGTGGCACATAAGTAGTTGCGTATACAAGGTTGAAATAGGAGTGAAGTAAAACTATACTTATATAAAGTTGATCAAATACTTTAAAAAATGGTTAAATAACCATATGCAGTAAAGATATTTGAGTTATAGGGCAAAGATTTCACAAATTGTTAGAAGCAGTTGCCTTACAGGATGATGGAAATATACGGTGGAGTAGAATTATAGTTATAGAGGGTGGTTAAAAATTGCTATATAGTGTGGAACACAAGTACTTGCTTATATTTGGCATATTCGGCGAAGTAAAATTATAGGTATACCGGGTTATTTAAACAATAGAAAAATAATAACAGTCAATAGGGTGGAGAGGATTAATACTTATAATCGGCGGTTGCAATATCGCGTAGAGTTGAACAATAATTGTACAGGGTGATTCAGAAAATGAAAGGTGACCAATACACAAAAACATATACAGAGTGGTTGCAATATAGGGTGAATTAGAGTTACACTTATAGAAAGTGGGCCAAATAATAAAATAAATATAGAATTAAAAAATATTTGGATAACATAAAATGTACAAATTAGAGGGAGAGATGGAGAGATAAGAATACGCTAAAATAATTAGTAGAATTGTACCTTAAATCAAATAAAAAAATATTTCAGAAAGATTTTCGAATAGTCTGTATATACAGTGTCATAAATAAAACGATTTCTTTTGATTAATAATTTTAAAAAAGCTATTCTTCATGAACAGATTTGTATAAAACGTACACTGTAATCATTTCTGGTCCCTTCTTTAACTGTAGACGAGGTTAGTTATCAAATAGGAATTTTCATTAAATGTGAATTATCTTTATTTTTGTTAATATCTAAAATTGTTATCAAATAGAAGTAATTAGAATTAAAAACTGCATCTACTTATGCCATTGCACCAAAAATTGCATAATAAGTATTTATGTAACTTCACCAACAATCTACTAGGTTTGAAAAAATATATCTATTTTGTTTAAATGTGAAGTAAATCTTTATATCACTTTTCCAAATTGTGTTTGTGTTTGATAAAGAATATATATTTGTTTAAGAACCTTTATTTATAATAATAACTCAAATTGTTATTAGACAAAGTTTATTAAAATTGAAAATTACGACTTATTATGCTATATCAATTAAAACTGTATAATGATTTGTTGTAAAATTATATTCCGCCGAGAGGTGACTATTAAATGAATGTTAGTATAATTAACAGAGCTAAAGAATGATGATACTCAGATCGTGCACAATAAAGTGGATCCCGCTATGTTAGAATCATATACAAAAATTTCTTGATACATATACATATGTACAAAACAAGTTGTTCTATTCAACAGTAAACGAGGTTAGTCGATTTAGTAAATGATGCTTAAAAGTAAAATATCTTATTTTAGGCAATATCGAAAAAGTTAATTAGATTCGAAAACTGCATCCAATTAAGCCATTGCGTCAATGTTTGGAAAATCAATACATTTAAAAAAAAACAGAAACCGACTTATAAAAAATAAATTTTCACAGCAAAGTTGCGAAGTACATCTTATAATTGTACTTCCCAAAATATGTATACTTTAGCTTGACACCGACTTCATAAAAAGTATTTAATTGTTGTAACAAAAAAATTAGTTAATGATTGTTTCGGTCATTCCTTGGTGAAAATTCATATTTTAATTATACTAAAACACTAACCACTCTGGTAATTTTCACAAATTTATTATTTTCTTGACAATTGTTTCGCTCTGATGACAGGCTTCGTCAGAATTAAATATTAAACTAAATGCTGAACGTCTGAATATATTATATAGTGTTGTAAAATAATAATGAGTATATAGGTAGAAAGCACAATATGTTTACTGTATAATATTAGTGAAGGTAAATATTATTAATATAATTTTGAATTTTGTATTATGTAGTATATTAAGATTAAGTAAAGGAGACATATTTGTATCAGTTTGGTCATTTAAAAAATGGGTGAATTTTAATTTTTATTGATCTCAAGTGATTCTAGCAGAGTTAGTTTTTTACTTTTTTGTTCTAGATGTAAAATTTCGAAAGTAGTTTGCGGAATATGATTTTCATTTAATAAATGGTCGGCAAATGTAGATATGTTGTATTTCTGATTTTCATACGCTTTTAAATGTTCAGACCAATTTGTTTTAAATGACCTTCCTGTGTGACCGATGTAAAATTTTGGGCAACTACCACATGTTAACTTATAGACTCGACAGTTTTCATACTTATTAATTTTATTTTTATTATTTTTTATGTGTTTGGGTAAATTATTGTCGGTTTTAAAGCCTGTTTGAATATTTCTGTTTAGTAGAAATTGAGAAATTTTTTCAGATGGAGAACCTATAAAATGGATTGGTGAAATTTTGAGTTAGAGTTGGGAGAGGAAGGGTATACTTATTCTATAGCTTTTTTTTTAATTTTCTGGATAATATGTTATCAATGAGTTGAGGGTTGTAACCATTAACTCAAATCATTGATAAGATATTATCCAGAAAATTAAAGAAAAAAGCTATAGAACAAGTATACCCTTCCTCTCCCAACTCTAACTCAAAATTTCACCAATCCATTTTATAGGTTCTCCATCTGAAAAAATTTCTCAATTTCTACTAAACAGAAATATTCAAACAGGCTTTAAAACCGACAATAATTTACCCAAACACATAAAAAATAATAAAAATAAAATTAATAAGTATGAAAACTGTCGAGTCTATAAGTTAACATGTGGTAGTTGCCCAAAATTTTACATCGGTCACACAGGAAGGTCATTTAAAACAAATTGGTCTGAACATTTAAAAGCGTATGAAAATCAGAAATACAACATATCTACATTTGCCGACCATTTATTAAATGAAAATCATATTCCTCAAACTAATTTCGAAATTTTACATCTAGAACAAAAAAGCAAAAACTAACTCTGTTAGAATCACTTGAGGTCAATAAAAATAAAAATTCACCAAATTTTTTAAATGACCAAACTGATACAAATATGTCTCCTTTACTTAATCTTAATATACTTACATAATACAAAATTCAAAATTATATTAATAATATTTACCTTCACTAATATTATACAGTAAACATATTGTGCTTTCTACCTATATACTCATTATTATCTTACAACACTATATAATATATTCAGATGTAAAGCATTTAGTTTAATATTTAATTCTGACGTAGCCTGTCATCAGAGCGAAACAATTGTCAAGAAAATAATAAATTTGTTAAAATTACCACACTGGTTAGTGTTTTAATATAATTAAAAAATTAGTTCATGCTTGTTAGTTAAGTTATTTTTTTGAAGTCTGTTTTTTATATGTATTTATATAAGCGGCAAAGTATACAACGTCTCATATATTCACAACGAATAGTTTTGTGCTGGCGAAAAATTTGTAGTCGGTCTTCGACAACACAACATCAAACAATCGATGATTTTCCCTCTACGGGCTTTTTTTATTCATCATTTTCTTGCGGTCGGTTAGTGTTTCCTCCGACTGATGTTATATCCACAGCCTCGGGGGCTAAAAGCAGATTTTATGTGCAATTTTCGTTAGAAAATTGGCAGGAAAAGCGTGAAATTGAAAACATCCAAATCGAATTTGTGTGTCGATGCCGTGGCTGTGCCGGTGTGTGTGAGTGTTTGTATATTTTCCTATTGCCTGCTCGGTGGCTTTTCTTTTATTCGCTTTAGGGTATTCGTATTACGCCACCAAAGTGGAATGTGATTGTTTTTGGATGATATAGTGAACGACAAGATGACATACGTGTGGAAACTATTTCCGCTTTATCATTTTTAGCTTCCACAAAAGAATTTCTTTTTTTTCCATCGGTAGGCATTTGAAAGATGTGATTTCAGGAATCTCTCTTATACTGACATCGCGAGCAAATTTAATACGAAAGCAAATGGTGTTTGGAGACGATATTGCTTTACTTATACAGGATGTACGCAAAGGTATCTTGAATATTAGTATAAACATAATGTTGCATGCATATAAAAATTTAAACCTTTGTGTCTATTTAACGATCAATCACACTACATTTGTTTAATGAAGAGCAGGGGCGTAATTTGGGAATAGCAAGATGTGGCAGTCATCACTCTAGAATTAGAAAGAATACTATTTATAAATTCATTTTTAAATTTTCTGTTGAAACGAATTATAGCATGTTAAATAAGTGTAAATAAAGAAATGTTAAACGGATAGCAATATCTTCATTTTTGATATGTTTGTCTTTTCCTCAAACGACCTATAACACAGGAACATTATCCAAGTGAACAGGCCAAGATTACGCTGTTGCTTAATAGTGATCGATATAAATTCGGATGTTTCCGATTTCCTGGAGTCTGTTTTCAACCACCTATGAGAAGTAAAATTATATCTACTAGTGGTCGCCCAGTGGTCGAAATTCGACCAAAATCATTGTTAAAAATTTTAAAATAATATACTTATATTAATTTGAACATTTTTTCTACTATTATATATTTTTTGTGAACTTTTACAAAATAGTTCACAACCATTATAATTAAGTAAAAAATTATTTCGAAATGGATAATAATTTCAGTTTTGTTGTGTTACAGTTCCAGTTAATGTAAATGTACCAAGTTAAGGCATATTCAATAAGCAAAAACAAATAACGTTATGTTCCTAAATAAAAACGAATACACAAATTTTGATGCCATAATACTTATTGAATAACTACACTTGGAGAGTTGAAAACGACAATAAAAATCAGGGATTTATAAGAAGCTTGACTTAAATTATTAGAAAATATATAAAATAATGTGGTGCTCTATCAGTAGAAAGTTTAATGGCGCTAGTTCAGCTATTATGGAATAGATGGAGCAATAACTGTTATTCACGGAAAATTTCGGCCGTTTGATTAAATTTTTTTATTAATAACACTAAAGGCCGTCAATTAGCAATTAAAAAACTCAAAAAATTGGTTCACAAACAGAAAGAAATCGTACCGAACTCTTTTGCACTTGCGTACATATAGATTTTTAATAAACACACACATTTAAAAGGTCAATATGTTCATTTTTGAGGTAAAAGTCATGCACCCTGTATTAAGTGGCAGAATTTTGCAGGAATGGTATATCAAATAATAAATTAATATTAAATATAATCTTTTAAACTTTAGTTTTTCCAAAATGCTTTACGGTTATTAAGATAATACACAATTATGATTTAAATTTCTAAAAAGAAAATGAAAGAAACCAACTCATAAGAACTATGAACATGCAGTATAAATAACTGCGATACATAGGTACTTACATATTAGTACACCTTAAACTGCAAGCCCAAGACCTACTGGTACAGCGGGTGCGGGAATTGGATTGCGACGTAGCCATAATCTGCAAGCAGTACAAAAACTTCGACACCCTGTCCTGGGTAAATGACACAACGGACAGAGCAGCGATATGGGCTTGCGGTAAACTTCCGTTCCAACAACTCCCAAATACCCTCAAACCATGGCTTGTGAGAGCCAAAGTGGGAGGGGTTCACTTCTATAGCTGCTATGCACCTCCTAGTGCACAGCTCGAGGAGTTCGAGTTATTCTTGGACACCTTGGCGGAGGATGTACGGAAGCGTGAATCGGTCGCCATCGCAGGAGATTTCAACGCCTGGGCAATTGACTGGGGATGCCGGGAAACGAGCGCGAGAGGACGAGCTCTCCTTGAGACCATGTCTTCGCTCAACCTGGTACTCCTCAACACAGGAGACGTAAGCACATATCGCAAAGGCACAGCCAGCTCCATTATCGATGTGACATTCGTTAGCAGCAACCTAATTAAAGGGGGCTGTGAGTGGCGGGTCGATGAGGAGTTTACTAATAGCGACCACCAAGCTATTATATGGGAAATCAACACCACTCCCAAACGAAGATTGTGTGTCAGTCGTGCGAGGCCACAGCCAGTCGGTTGGAACAAAAATGCTTTCGATGCTGATTCATTCGCCTTGGTTATGGGGCAAGAACCATTGTCAATAGCAACAAGCGCAGAAGCCACTGCCAAAGAGGTAATGACAAGCGTTGTCAAGTCCTGCGATGCTTCCATGCCAAGGAGACGGCAGAACAACAGCCGCCCACCAGTTTACTGGTGGAACGACACGATCTCACAACACCGACGAGAGTGTCTCAAAGCACGAAGGCTGCATCAACGAGCACGGAGACGCGACAGGGTCACAACAGAAGAACTAAGGCTCGACTATGAGATCAAAAGACAACAACTACGAAGAGCCATTCTCTCAAGCAAGAGATCCTACTGGAAGGAGTTGTGTGACGAAGTTAATCAAGATCCATGGGGAAAACCGTATAAAATCGTGATGCATAAAATTAAGGCCCCTCCCATGACATCAACGAACTGCCCCGAATCATTGCACCGCATTGTCACTCACTTGTTTCCTGCGAAGCCTGAGCTACCCGCTTATCCTTCGTGGCAGGTGAGGGACGAAGATATACCATCAGTGACTATGAATGAGCTGATGGGCGCGTGCAACCGGCTCCAAAACGGTAAGGCTCCCGGTCCAGATGGCATACCTAACATCGCGCTAAAATGCGCCATAGCCAATAGGCCTGACATGTTTCTACACATGTATGAGACCTGCCTAAAGCAGGGGGTTTTCCCGACTAAGTGGAAAAAGCAGAGGCTTGTGCTCCTACCTAAAGGGGGAAAGAAACCTCCAGACGAACCGTCATCATATCGTCCCCTCTGTATGTTGGACTCTGCGGGAAAACTCCTTGAAAGAATAATAGCAGATAGGCTGGAGCCCTACGTTGAGCCGAAACTTTCCACCAACCAATTCGGGTTCAGAAAGGGGAGATCAACCATCGATGCCGTGACACTCGTTACCAACATCGCCAGAGAGGCTATCTCGGGAAAGAGATGGAGAAGAGGTGGAAAAAAGTACTGTCTAATAGCGACCCTGGATATCAAGAACGCCTTTAACTCGGCCCGCTGGGACCGCATTTTGGAGGCTCTTGCCAGGATGGAAGTTCCTCAGTACTTGCGGAGAATGGTTTCACCGTATTTCAAGGACCGCATCTTGTTGTACCAAACTGAAAATGGGCAAGTAGACTATAAGATCACAGGAGGTGTACCTCAGGGCTCTGTTCTTGGCCCCCTCTTATGGAACGTAATGTACAACGACCTGCTCCTGCTCGGTCTGCCTGAGGGCGTCAGGCTAGTGGCATTCGCTGATGATGTGGCATTGATCATAGTGCGCAAGCACATAGAGGAGATACAAACAACCTTCTCATTCGCTATAGCCACAATTCAGCATTGGATGCTCGCAGCGGACTTGAGTTTAGCAGAACAAAAGACCGAAACACTTCTTGTTAGCAGTCGAAAGGCAAGGGAAACCATCACCCTCAAAATAGGCGACACCTACATACAGTCGCAGCCCTTCATCAGCTATTTGGGGGTGCTCCTGGACGCACGGCTCAACTTCAAAGAGCACATAATCGCGGCCAGCAAGAAAGCAGCTGGGGTACAGGGGGCATTATCTAGAATAATGCCGAATGTCGGAGGCCCTAGACAGATAAGAAGACAGCTACTGGCAACAGTAACTACTTCTGTTTTGTGGTACGGGGCACCGGTATGGGAGAAATCGCTCGAGCTACCATCGTACCGCCGGAAAATGAAATCTGTCCAGCGGCTCTCAGCGATTCGAGTGGCATCATCCTACCGCACTGTGTCTTACGAGGCGGTGAGTGTGATTGCCTCTACCCTACCAATCGACATCCTGGCTGCAGAAAGGGGACGGCTTTATCGCAGAAAGTTAGAGAAAGACCAACCGACAGGGAACAGCGATGAAAGAGCCATGAGTCTAGGGCAATGGCAGGAGAGGTGGGACAGCTCTACTAAAGGCCGGTGGACATATCGATTGATACCTAACATCAGTCGTTGGGTCAACCGCCAGCATGGGGAGGTTGGGTTCTACATCACTCAACTCCTGACTGGACATGGATGCTTTCGAGCATACCTGCACAGGTTCAGGAGGGCAAACTCCCCAAACTGCCCACACTGTACGGACGTTATAGAGGACGCAGAACACGTGTTCTTCTCCTGCCCCCGGTTTCAGGATCAACGTGCTGAAGTGGAGAGGATTCTGGAGACTAATATCGTTCCAGAACAAATAGTAGAAGCCATGCTGAAGGGCCCCCAAGCCTGGAACTTGGTATCAGATTACGCGGAGACTATCCTTAAAGAGCTCCGCAATACCTTCGAGGAGTAGGCTTTAGAGGCTTTCAATGTAAGAGCAGTTAACATCTGCAATGATCCACCCTTGCGAAGTAGTATTGACAAAGAGTGCCGCAGGGGACCATGGTTGTAGGAGAAAGAGGTTAGGGTTTTAGCGGGTATACGGTATACTGGTTTCAATGCAACGATTTACTCTTGCTTTGAAGTCATTGCATCGGGAGTCCCGCACGACGGCTAGCACGTGCTAGTTAAGTACGCAATGTATTTCCCCCCTCTTCGGATAAAAAAAAAAAACCTTAAACTGCAATGTATGTATAATCTCAATAATTTTAATTTAACACACAAAGTTAGCGATGACTATTTCTGTATTATATTAAAAATATAAAAACATACAATGCACCTGCGGTTAATTTGTGTTACGTAATACTTTTTATGTTGAGAATTTTTGCAATAGTTTTGACATTGAAAATTTTCAAATAATACACTGATAATTTTCACATTGAATTGAGAAGGTAACCTAACCTAACGGCTAACAATGATATGATATGTAAAACTGAAATCAAAATAATCAAATTCGCTAAAACTCACATGGCCGTGAAATTAGTAATATTGACATGATGTCAGATCTAACTATTTATCTTAAATGTCATTAATGGTTTTCATATCATGGGCTTTGTAATCTTAGTAACATTGCATGAAACTAATAGCCTTTAAAATAGGAACAATATAAATTAAAAGCATAATGTTATAATAATAAAATATTATCGGAAACACATTGATCAGTTGCCACACAATTCTAATTTTAGTTGACAAACCATATTCAGGAAGAAAGTTTCAAACTTGGAAGTACCAAATAAATGGTTATTATCATATAGTATAAATTTTTATGCGTGATAACTAAATAGCGTGATAATGTGGAATAACTTTCAGAACCGATCAAAATTTGTTAGTTTTTTGTTTCATTTAGTTTGTTTTTCGAGTCAATCCATCTTATCATTTTCTGTCCAAGCAATCTGGCGGCACTGTTTGGCATTGACAGCGTGGACGTAAATCAAAAAAGTGATTAAATTTCATAAAGAAATATCGGTTAAGTTCAAAAACAAAGAATTTTTTTATAACTACAATAAAAAAATAGAAATATGTGCTAATAAATTTTCGTGATTTTAAAATGAAACAGTCAAAATATTCTCCTGAAATTAATGGTAATTATGCGTAAAAATAAAATCTAAAATTTTCATGAACTTTGATCCTTTTTAACCGACTTCCAAAAAGAAGGAGGTTAGCAATTCGTCTGCAACTTTTTTTTTATGTATGTATGTATTATATTAAGGAACATTAGAAAAAGGTAACATATAATTGTCTATAAAATGAGATTTACGGTTTTCCAGAATATCAGAAAAAAAGGGCCTACATATCAGTGAATTTCAATGAATCTTCACAGCTTTCTCTAAAACTGCTCAAGCAATTTGTATATTATAAATTGTATTCTACAAAGATATGTTCCAGCTTGATTCCGTATATTTTTCTATAGCTTAAAACATACCATTTTTCTGAAAATAGGAAAAATATATGCAAAAAAAACTGTAAACATCTTAGTAAATGTCAAATGTTCATCATAAATATCTAGTTTAAATGTTCAGATATGCCATGAAAGCATATAGTACAGAGTGTTTGTAATGGTTTTCATTTTGATTCATTTGAAAGTCAGTTTCTTTTAGAGACGAAGTTAAGCTACGGGGTTATAGTCGCGTGAAATGGCAGAAAATATTCCATTAGTTTATTGAAACGAAAATTTGTTATGTTGGCGATCTCTTCTGTATGGAACACCGTTGTAGGTGTGTGCGTACGTGCATGTAATATTAGGTGGAACATAAGCAGTTGCATACAAGGATGGCTGAAATATAAGTTGGAATTGCAATAGTTATACAGGGAGGTTAAAAAAATATTGTATTGGATGGCACGTAAGTAGATGCGTATACAAGATGGATGAAATAAGAGTGGAGCAAAACTATAGTTATACAGAGTGGATATTTGCGTTATAGGACGGCGTATAATTACAGCTATACAGAAGGCTTAAGAAAATGTTAGAAGCAGTTAAATATACAGGATGGTTGAAATATAAGGTGAATTAGAATTACAGTTGTAAAGTTGTATATTGTGAAACGTATGTAGTTGCTTATAGAAGGGGTTTGAAGTAAGGGTGAAGTAAAATTATTGTTATTCAGGGTATATTAAAAATTTGTTATATAAGCATAAGTAGTTAGGATATTTGAATTGAAAGGACGTGGTATAATATAATTATAGACATTCAAAATTAGAAGCACTTGCATATACCGAGTGGTTGAAATAAACGGTAGAGTAAAATTATACTCATAAAATGTGGTTCAAAATTGACAATTTTGTTATATAGGGTAGAACATGAGCAGTTGCATAAATGGAATACTAGACATATGGTCCGAACTAAAATCATTGGTATACAGGAATAATTTAAACAATAGAAAAATAGAAAGAGTTAATAATGTGGAGAGGATTTATACTTATACAGGTTGGTTTTAAAGATATTAGGACCATTGTAATATTGTGTTGAGTGGAATTATAGTTGCACAGATTGATTCAGAAAATGATAGACCAATAAGTTATACAGGGGTGACCAATACACGGGAGCAGATACAGTGTGGATGCAATATAGAGTGAATTAGTCACATTTATAGAAAGTGGTCCAAATAATAAAACAAATAAAAAAAATTTAAAACTATTTGGAAAATATAGAAGTAGAATACAAATTAGAAATGGAGAGAGAGAGAGAGAGAGAGAGAGAGAGAGAGAGAGAGTAGAGAGAGAGAGAGAGAGAGAGAGAGAGAGAGAGAGAGAGAGAGAGAGAGAGAGAGAGAGAGAGAGAGAGAGAGAGAGAGAGAGAGAGAGAGAGAGAGAGAGAGAGAGAGAGAGAGAGAGAGAGAGAGAGAGAGAGAGAGAGAGAGAGAGAGAGAGAGAGAGAGAGAGAGAGAGAGAGAGAGAGAGAGAGAGAGAGAGAGAGAGAGAGAGAGAGAGAGAGAGAGAGAGAGAGAGAGAGAGAGAGAGAGAGAGAGAGAGAGAGAGAGAGAGAGAGAGAGAGAGAGAGAGAGAGAGAGAGAGAGAGAGAGAGAGAGAGAGAGAGAGAGAGAGAGAGAGAGAGAGAGAGAGAGAGAGAGAGAGAGAGAGAGAGAGAGAGAGAGAGAGAGAGAGAGAGAGAGAGAGAGAGAGAGAGAGAGAGAGAGAGAGAGAGAGAGAGAGAGAGAGAGAGAGAGAGAGAGAGAGAGAGAGAGAGAGAGAGAGAGAGAGAGAGAGAGAGAGAGAGAGAGAGAGAGAGAGAGAGAGAGAGAGAGAGAGAGAGAGAGAGAGAGAGAGAGAGAGAGAGAGAGAGAGAGAGAGAGAGAGAGAGAGAGAGAGAGAGAGAGAGAGAGAGAGAGAGAGAGAGAGAGAGAGAGAGAGAGAGAGAGAGAGAGAGAGAGAGAGAGAGAGAGAGAGAGAGAGAGAGAGAGAGAGAGAGAGAGAGAGAGAGAGAGAGAGAGAGAGAGAGAGAGAGAGAGAGAGAGAGAGAGAGAGAGAGAGAGAGAGAGAGAGAGAGAGAGAGAGAGAGAGAGAGAGAGAGAGAGAGAGAGAGAGAGAGAGAGAGAGAGAGAGAGAGAGAGAGAGAGAGAGAGAGAGAGAGAGAGAGAGAGAGAGAGAGAGAGAGAGAGAGAGAGAGAGAGAGAGAGAGAGAGAGAGAGAGAGAGATAGGAATAAGAATAGGCTAAAATATTCAACAGAATTGTACCTTAAATCGGATAAAACAGAAGAATCTTTCTAAACGGCTTTTATTTTAAGTCAGCTGAAGTTCTTTTTTAAATATAAATTATTATTCTTCGGAGAATAGATTCCAGATGTCCTTTTCTTATGTGAAGTTGAATTAAGGTATGTCTTTGAGCCATCGATTAATCTCCCAAAATAAGATATATTAAGTATTTTTCATACCACTCCAAATTAATTGGCAAATCAGCATATACCCATGGAACCGTTTAGAAACATGTTAAAAAATGGATTCCTGCTTTGAAGCTAATCAAGGCTGGCATTAAACCCGATAAATAATTCACAAACACGCGCCCCGCAATATAAATAAAAAAAGCTTTAAGTTAATTGGGTGTTTTCCACGTATAGACTCGAGTGTCAGCCTCAGATAAGGGGATACGTCGAGGATACGCTCACGGA
Source organism: Octodonta nipae (assembly GCA_034190945.1). Taxonomy (NCBI): domain Eukaryota; kingdom Metazoa; phylum Arthropoda; class Insecta; order Coleoptera; family Chrysomelidae; genus Octodonta; species Octodonta nipae. The sequence continues at coordinate 18,231,045 of CM067217.1, forward strand.
GACAAAAACAGATAGATACTTTTCCGATTGAGCTACGGAAAAGCTAATGGAAAGCGGAAAAATCATCAAGAGAAAGTCACGTATAGGTTGTCGCGGCCTAATTAGGTACCGACCTGAATAGAAGCGCGCGAGGTGAACACGAGAAATGGGAAAAGGTGGTGAATTTTTTTTATTTTCGTAGCGTTTCAGACAAATGTCACGAAGACGGATGAAATTTCGATAAGTTTACATTGCTATATTTACATATGGATTTTTAGGACAGAAAATGCAATTTTGTATATTATATTTAATGTTCGCTGAATATGATTTTGAAATATGTGGGCATTGTTATTTGACTGAAGATCATGAGAATTTGGAATTTAAAAAAACTCAACTCTGTTGTATCTTTCATTGTGAGGTTTCAGAGAGATAGTTGTGGCATCTCTGGTTTGTTTTTTCCTGATTTTTTGGGAAAACTGCACAAATTTCTAGTTGTTCAAGCATTACAGGGCCTAAACCAGATCCCGGTTTCAATGGTAGATAATAAAACTGAACGCAACTGAACAAGAAAATTAAAAATTAAGGTTCACATTGACAAATTAAGTAACTCAGAATTTGAAAATAAATGTTTGACAATAAAAGTGATGTAACTAAAAGAATTTGATTTTTAATTTGATAAATGCAGAGTAACACTAAAGAAATTCTAAAGATCGTGTGAAATAGCTTAGAAGAATAACTAATTAGAAAAATTTGAAATGGTTATCTTCAGAATTTCATGTGGCGCTGCTAGGTAGGACTTTGTTATAAGAAAGTCTGATGTTCCAAAAATCCCACTAAACTCATAAGGAAAAATCTAGAAAAATCCTTATGAACTATCCCGATACAGGATTTTCAAAAGGACATTGCCAATAATAATTCCATCCTTGATTATTAGTAACCACGAACCGCGGTTCAATTTTGGAATTGTATGTTATGACAAAAGTTTCAGACATGTTTACATATTTCTGACATTTTGAATTGTAGTTTCTTTATATAATTGTTGTGTGCAATTATTTGAACCTTTATAGGTATAGGGATTCTCCAAAATAAAATTTGTTTCATTCGCAATTTTATAAGTGCAATTTTTTGAATAATTTGTCACGTGATTTGGTTTAGTTTTTGTTGTAATTGGTTTCAGGGTATGTCTTGTCTTGTGGTTTTTAAACTAAATGTAACAAATTTTGTATTGGAGAAATCTCTAGACCTATAAATATGCTCGAACAAAAGAACACAAAAATTATATAAATAAACCACAATTCGTAAAGTCCAAGATTTGTGAACATACCTGGAACTTTGGTCATAATATACAATTTCAAAATTCAACCATATTACATAAAGAAGAACACAATACAGAACGAAAGCTGAAAGAGTCTGATTTAATTTTACTAAATGAAAGTGATTCAATTGCTAGTACTTCTGTTGAATTCAGCCGTTCCTGGTTACAAATAATCAAGGATGAAATTAATAATAGTAATGTCTTTTTGAACAACCCTGTGTTGGGATAGTTCGTAAGGTGTTTCCTAGGTTTTTCCTATGATTTTAATAGAATTTTTGGAAAACTGGAATTTGTTTGATCTCATTTTTGGCGAATACACTATATAACAAGGTCTTACCTAACAGCGTCACATGAAATTCTGAACATAACTCTTTCAGATTCTTCCAATTTGAAAGAAGTTTTGTTATTTCACACGATCTTTAGAATTCCTTTAGTGCTTCCCTGTATATATCCAATTAACAGTAAATTCACTTAGCTACATCAGTTTTATTGCCAAATTCTGGATTAGTTAATTTATCAGTGAGGACCGTTTAATTTTTAATTTTCTTGTTCAGTTGTATTAAGTTTTATTACCATTCAAAACGGTTTCTAATTTAGACCCTGAAGCAATTTGTTATTCCCAAAAATCGGAAAAATACAAATGTTTCCTCGGCCAGACAAAAATAAATAGTTATTTATTACTTTTTAACCTATATATGTTTTTCATAGTAATTTGCCTCCTGATGACGAATTTGGTGTCAGAATTTGGCCACATCACAATTTTTTCCTAACCTAAACTCGATGTATCCGAAACCATACTAGATTTGTCGGTTTCTAATCTCAAAGAGCCGTTCAAATGTCGAAATTATATAATACACAAAATTATGCGAAAATGACTAGCGCGGTTTTGAGGATGCTAATTCTAAAATTACTGTCAAATTAGCCAAATTTAAAATGGCGGATGTAATTTGGCGGACTAGCATCCAGTATTATAGATAAAATTTGTAATAGACAGCAGATTGAAGTCAATTTGGTTTATGGGTTTTTTCAGGGTTCTTGATCCTGAATCTGAACTTTGACTGCAAAATTAAAACCGGAATAGCAAGAACTGATAAAATTAAAACTGAGTATGACGATTGTTTTGATCTTGAGATACTTAAACATGATATAAATGAGTTACTCATTTCTTTCCCAATACTTGCAGAACAATCGCATATAATAAGCAAAAAGTCATCAAATAGTCCAACATTATGAAATAGGACACTCAGCACAATGAATGCCTGCTATGTTTGTATGAACGATGTGAAAAAGCACAACCGAAAAAGTAAATGTTCAATTCTCCTGTTTTTTAATGATTAATTTTGAGCCAGAGTTCAATACTCTCTTTGCACTTGTAGACTTGATATTATTATTGGTATATATAACTGCCTTCTTTGCCTGACTTGATATATTTCTTCCAATTGTCTCATATCTAATACCAATTATTTAAGGACATTAGTGACCAAAAGGATTACCACCCACCATTACGGCACAGATCATAACTTATGATATGATACAGTTTTTTCTTCATGACTCAAGACTCAAGAACTGAGTGAATTATACACCAACATGCTTTAAAAGTTCAATAAATTAGCATAATTCATATAGGTGTGAGAGTAGGTGACTAAGATAAAGTTTTGTGTAATAAAGTGGTTCGGAGTCAAAAGAGCACGGCTGCGAATCCAAAGTTCTCGGGTTCGAAACCGAGAACAATTATACTTTTTGAAATATTATGTCATTATTAATTAATTTTTTGTACTATTTTCAATTCACATAAAATGAATAAAACTCATTTTAATATTATATAGAATAAGAACTTATTTTTTTAATTGTTGCTATCGTTGAATATTAATATAAATTATTAATACTTGAATCGTAAAAATAGTGACAATTATTTTAATTTACCTGATATTTATATTCCTTACTAAGAGTGACACAAATAAAGAAAAATAGAGACAGTGAGATAACGAGAAAAGGGAATATTTCGTAAAATGCTTTAGCTTCCATCGTTCAGTCTCAAATGACTGCCGCCCCTTTTTTATCTACATTTCGATCCTTTTGATTATTTACTCGTTTGATATTTAATATAACTTTAATTTTATAGTCTTGAGTGAAATATGTTGTTTTGTTTACAACATTAGTAAACTATTCTAGAAGAGTTTTCTATCCAATATAGAATTGCCAGAGTCAAATAGAAATTATATGACGACAAATATTTCAATATTCCACTCGCAAAACTCTCATTCCAAGCAGATCCATGAATGCGAATGTTCGCATTTTGAAATTGCATTTTACTCGAATGCTAATTTCAAATGGGTTTCTTGTTTCCATTGTGACAGCTAATAAGGATTTATTAAAAAATTTCTCATGATTCTGAAAGTTGTAAAATGTAAAAGTTGTAATTGATGTTTGATACCCTGGAATCCTCTTTCTTAAAGTGAACGAAACTTTCCGATTATATTGAAGTTTGTAAAAAAGTTTGACATGTTTTGTGAAAATTGCTTTGGAGTTTTGAAGACTTCTGGAGCTTTTTTGCTCGGCATTATGGACATCAGGGATAAAAATAATTATTGAGGATAAAAGGGAAGGAGTAAACAACATCCGCTAAAAATTGAATGTAGAGTTTTTGCGAATAAATACCATACTTGAACAGAAAGCATATTTATTTCAAAACAGCAAACGGTTGAAGATCTAAATCAGATCTAAACCAGCAATAGAATAATAATGAAAAATAAATTAGATTTTTTTTTTAATTTAGTAGACTTTTAACATTTTTGAGCTAAAGCTATAGGTATATAGGGGTTTCACCGAAAATCTACCCCTCGGAGACCCCAAATCAGGAGTGCTGTGTATGACGCACTTTTCCTGTGATGCCTAAAATAAAAAACTAAAACCTTCTAAAGAATATATGATATTACATCTTCCGAGAATTTACAATCAGTTGAACTTAAAATCTTGAAAAAAATATAAATAGCTTTGGTTTCATTTAACCTACGAATTCTGATTTATATCTTAGGAATCACAGACAAACTACTTTTGTAAAAGAATCTGAAACTTTTACCTGAAAGTTTCGAGGGGCAATTATTATTTCTTCGTACCTATTAGTAATTTACAATTTGTAAATATATAACCGACTTCTACCTATAACTAAAAAGCTAAAAATAATTATAACAAAATACAACTGTAGCAAATAAATAACACATTCAATGTTTTTAGGTAGGTACCTACCCATGAAGTAAAAAATGTAAACATTAAAAGGTGCTCATTCTGTACAAATTAATTACCTACCTATCTAGTATATTTTTGAATTCGGTGCCAAGCAAATATAAAATCCTTCATTGCGTACTTATTTACTTGATTGTTGCTTGGCACCGACTTCAAAAATATACTAGATTTGTAGGTAATTATTTTGTACAGAATCAACACCTTTTAATGTTTACATTTTTTACTTCCTGGGTAGGTACCTAACAACATTGAATGTGTTATTTGTTTGCTAGAGTTGTATTTTGTTATAATTATTTTTAGCTTTTTAGTTATAGGTAGAAGTCGGTTATATTTTTTTAAAAAATATTTTATTTTCAACTTTTTAGTTTTTTTGAACTCGGTAGTTTTCATTCTTTATTTTTTATTTTGTATGTATAACCTTAATAGACAGAACCAGGTAACATCACACAATGAAACTTTCTCATTTAAATTGACAGCGATATCTTTACGAACAAAATGTACTAGTAGGCGTTGACTTAATAAAACCAAAATATATTTATGCCTTATGGACTACGCCATGTAACCTTTTTTCAAGTTTTTTTGACAACCCTGTATAACTATAGATAATTCCACTCCACCCAATATACTAACCATCCTGTACATACGACTGCCCACGGACAAGCATAAATTTGATAGCTGCCTTCTGTAAACTATAGGACGGAGTAGAATCCATCCCAAATTTACGGAGTCAAATCCATCCTATATTTAAACCATAGTATATAACTCCTTGTGGGCTACCCCATAAATTATTTCATTTTTAACATTTTATATTATCGCCCTGTGTAACATTAATTCCTCTCCACACTTTATGCAACTTCTTATGGGCTATAAAAGAAATATTTTTTTAATGACATTGTATAAATATAATTCATACTCCAGCATATATTTCAATCATCCTGTATATGATTTGCTTATGTCCACATCATATAACAGTTTTTTAATCACCCTATATAATTTCAATTTCATATTTTTTCCAACATTTTTATACCACCATATGTCTAGTCCACCCTATATATATATATATATATATATATATATATATATATATATATATACAGCTGCCTACGGACCACTATCATTCTAGTCCGTCCTATATTTCAATCTTCATATAAATGCAACTCCTTCTATCACTTTACTTTGTGATTTGGTTTGCTATAACTAAACACCCTGTCTATAAACGCATCAAAAAGCAGTTTAAAGTTTGACATGTGTTGTCACTGAATTTTCTATTAGGCCGGGAGAATGTGACAACCAAAAGCACCGTCTTCGCTAAAGGGAAAAATTTGCATTTAAATAGGTATTTGCCTGGTATACAAACAAAACGAACTTGGTGCTCATTGATTTAAGGAGCCGAAAATACTATGCTTTACTACCTATATGCTTGAGATGTACATAGAACATTTTCAAATTCGCAATTAAAACTTTCAGTGTCTAAAACTACGGCACTATTACGTTGGAATTAAAATATTTATGAGGAAATGTCCGTTATGTCATTTCGGTGAAATTTTTGATAAGAATTTTGGAATTTTCGGCGATTTTCTGCAATACTGCAAGTTGCACGTCGCAGAAAAGTATATGAGATCACCAAAGGATCTTCCTTAATATATTAAACGTTAAAGAACTATATACATTCATAAGGATTTATCGAAAAATCGACTAAAATATTAGGAATATTGGTCGATTTCCATACACGCATGTGTTTATTAAAAAAATTTATCACTTTACCAATAGAATTCTTTTGCATAATTTCTTGTTTCACCAATCCGGATATATACTCTATAAAACAAGACCATATTCATTCAAAACGGTTCACCACAGGAGAAGAAATCAGGTAACATACATACAAAAAAAAGTGAAAAAAAATACGCGACGAATTGATAACCTCCTCCTTTTTGGAAGTCGTTTAAAAACTGAAGTTTCAAAGTGTGTTTGTGCGAAAAAGACTAAATGAATGGAGTTGCTGCAAGGTAAGTAACATTTGTTTTTTTTTGCTCATTCCTCATAAGTGTGGGCGACACGTCAGAAAACTTTGTTTATGTGCCGGTTTAGGTTTATAAAGAAATTAATTCGAAAAAATGAGGCGGTCCAAATCCGGAAAATGCAGAATCAGCTATGACTCTGGCCGCGAAAACCTACGTTCTCAAACAACAATAAATTTTAAACGTGTGTAACAAGTTTCTTGACAGGTGATATATCGAAGCCACACCTTTGTAGAGTTAGTTATAGTGAAATTTAGTTAAATTGCACGTTAAATTAGTGAAATTATGAAAATTTATATTGAGTAAACTTCGAAAGGACCCTCATCAAGTAGAGATATTATAGAGACTCATGAAGTGATTAGTGAAGTGGAATTATTAAGGACATTCAATGGCTGGTAGATATAAGATTATAGTTTTGGTAATGCTTGTGGGAAAAATACTAGTAATATTGGGAAAATAGATTTCAGGTAGCTCTTACTTTATGTTAAGTACAAATATATTCGGAAACAGAGAAAGAAGAAAGAAGTATGGGTCGAATGCTGACGTGTAGGCCATCACAAAACTGAGCCGAATAAGCGATATATCGGATTTTAGTAATGGTAGAAAAATACCACCCAATATCACATTTATTTATAAGATTTTTTGAACCCAATTATCTAACTGTAATTTTACTTCGCCAATATTTCAACTGCGCACATTGTCGCTGCTTGAATTTCGATGCACGCACACACCTACCATCGTATACCATATAGAAAACATCGTTCACCTAAAAAAAATTCTTTTTGATAATAGTTTGTGCCATTTTACTTGACTGCAATAAAAACCGTTACAAACACCCTATACGATATACTTTCATGGCATAAGCTAGATATTTATGATGAAAATTTGACATTTATATTGATATTTACCGTGTTTTTTCAGATAATTTTACGATTTTCCGTAAAACGTTATGTTTTACGTTATAGATAACTATGTGGAATCAAGCTGGAACATCTCTTAGTAGAATACAATTTAAAATATTTAGATTGGCTGAGCCGTTTTAAAGAAAACAGTGTAGATTTATTGAAATTCACTGAAATGTGTTCCATAATTACTGTTTTTTTTTTCCGATTTTCTGGAAAATCTCAAGTTATAGAAAATTATATGATACCTTTCTGTAATATTCCTTACGACAATGCTGTTTAAATCATCAAATTTGCCCAAGGCGTTACACAAAAAAACGTGCCGACGGATTGGAAACCCCTTCCTTTCTGGAAGTCGGTTAAAAAACCACCGCAATTTGTTTATAACGCAGTTGTAGAAAAACACTTCTTGTAACAGCGTTTATCTTCTGCGTCTTTATAAAACATATCAAACGTTCATATTTCGTGAAAGTTCTGGGTTCAATATTCAAAATTGCCAACCGATGATTTTTTCAAAAATTTCCAATTTTAGTGGTTTCTCCAGATTTTGTCGGTGGGAAATATTCCGATGCGGTTAAGCCTATAATATTTTTCAATTTTCTACAAATATGTTAGGAAGAATTTTGTTATAGTTAATAGTTTTCACATAAGAAAAAATCTGATAAATCCCAATATGTTTGTTAAAAAAAGAGCGGCAGTCATTTGAGACTGAACGATGGAAGCGAAAGCTTCTTACGAATTATGCTTCCTGTTTCTTGTTGTTTCCTGTCCCTGTTTCTATTTTCTTGTGTTATTATTAGTAATTTTATACATTTACAGTTATACATTTCAGGAGAATTAAAATAATTGTCACTATTTTGTTATGACTCAAGTATTAATCTTCTTCTTTCTCTGCTTATCCATTAATGGACGTTAGCGACCACACTTTCCATGACTTTCCTATCTCTGGCTGTGTGGATCAACGTCTGTATATCACGCATACTTGTTCATTATCTTACATTCCGCAGCCACGGCATTTTCTTCAGTGTCAATCCTCTTCTGCCCTCGACCTTGCCCTCGATAATTAACTGGAGAAGCTGGTACTTATGGTTACGCATGATGTGAGCTAATATGCAGTCTTTATTTTTTTTATAGTGTTGAAGAGTTCTCGTTCTTTATTAATACGTCTGAGCACGTCCTCGTTTCTTATTTTGGCCGTACATGATATCCTAAGTATTCTGCGGTATATCCACATTTCGAGAGCTTCCAATTTGTTTATATCATTTGTTTTTAGTGTCCAACTCTCGACACCGTATAGGAGCACCGACCAGACGTAGCATTTCACAAATCGCATTCTAAGATCAAGGTCGAAATCGCTACAGATGAAGACTTTTTTAAATTTCAGGACTGCGTCTCGGACTTGTTCGATGACCATTCCTCATGAAGCCATACTCCCAGGTACTTAAATTTTTCTAGTCGTTCTAAGACTTTTCCTTTATATATCTGATCCACCTCTCTCGTGACAACCATGAATTTTGTCTTTTTTGTGTTAATGGCAAGTCTCATATTTTGACTTCATTCTCCTAATACATCAACCAACTGTTGTAAATCCTCCAGTATTAATACTAATGGGTAATTTTAATTATAATTTCTATAAGTGCCAAATAAAATTTGTTGAATTATTAACTTGCAAGTTGAAGCTCATATCCGTTGAGTTGTAAATGCGACAAAAAAATTAACAAAAGGCGTATGAAATTATCAGCGTTCTTTCTGACATATGTCAATTCCGTAATGCTATATATCCCAAAGAGAGAATTGGAGTTTTTATTAGAAAAACAAATTTTGTTCAGGTTTTATATATTAATTAGATGTTATAATAGTTTATTTCCTAAATATTATTGATATTCTATAAAAGAAGAAACTCATAATGTATTTTACCTGGTCTCTGTTTCTTACACAGTAAAGTGTAAAATTGTATGGGTATTTCAAGTGTGTGATGTCGGTGTCGGTGTCAGTGTCGAAACAAATGAAATCTCAAGTTATCCAATTCATTTCCTTGCTCATCTATTTTCATTTGTGTAAATGTGGGCCCCCGTTAAGAAGCTTTCTCTTGAAAAAGTTGATAGCGACAATAGTGATGAATTTTTATCACCTATGAACCAGTCTTCAAAAGATGGGGTCAGGGCGTCCTGATCAATTCTCTTCCCAAAAAATCTCTAATAACAGGCATATATGAGAAACATAAGGCATAAACCAATCTGTCACATTATCACATACTAGCAAATTACTTCATGTAAAATAAAAATATTCGAAAGCGCTTAGACAACCAATGGAACAGCATGAATATAGCCAAAACAGCAATATGAAACCCAAACCTGTTTAAGAAATAATTGGCTTCCAAGAATGCCGGCTTTAAAGTGTTCGGAACACTGACAAGCAAACAATATATTCTCGACGCTTACCTGCCAAAATAATACTCTATTATAACCTTTCACAACGTGTACCGACTCTATGATGATTTAAACTTGGATGTTACATAATCTGTTTGTAGATCTAACTCCGAAACAGATATTTCACAAACAATTCCCTGAAAGCGAGAAAATACCATTCACTGCCAGTATTATGAATTCGAGAAACGTGTTTAATGCCTTAATAATACTTCTCAAGTTCATCGCAAATAAGAAATTCCATATCCTTAGCACGTTTCTGATCTCTAGATCTGCCGTTTTGCTTAACAAGAATAGTTTTGAAGAAATTACGAATTGAGCGGCTTAAATTTCCAACTTCGTTCTGTAAAATGTTGTTTTTCGTTTATTTAAAGACTTGATTTTCAAGACGGGATATTTGCTCAACGTTTAAGTGTAAAACAAAACTTTTAAAATCATAAAGTTAAGGAGGATTTGTTAGAAATTACGAAATGAAACTTAAATTTCAGATTTAATATAGAAAATAAAGGGTTCTCCATTAAGAATGTCTGAATTCGTATGTATCTATTTTTTATGTTTGTTCACCGTTTACTCGCAAACCACTCAAGCAATTTCGACCGTTTTTACTGGATCCTGATACTTATTTTTTTCATAGAAAATGGGGAAAAACTTCTTTAGCGACTATCTTATACTTTGGTGGAGTCACTGGTATTAAAAATTTGTCCATTTTTCTATTCGGAACATGGGATAAATTGAGAAGAAAGTAGATTTGTTCCGATATATCCCGAAGTGGTCCCATATTTTTGTCAATAACATAGCTAGGAAATCGAGAAAAGTTTTTTTAACGACTTTCTTATAAAGTAAGCTTTGTGGAGTTGCTGGTATTAAAAATATGAAAATGTTTCTGTTCGGAACATGTAAATAAATTGAATTAATCAAATAAATGTCAGTTAATCAACTTCAAAGTAAAGATTTTCGATTACTCTGTATATATACAGTGTGTATTCATAAATCAAACGATTTCTTTTTATTAATAATTTTAAGAGAAAAAGTTATTCTTTATAAAAGGATTTGCATGGTCTAAAACGTACATTGTAATCATTCCATGTCACTTTTATAACTGTGGACGAGGTTTGACATAAATAAGGAATTCTGATTAAAATGTATCATTATTTTTGTTAATATCTAACTTTGTTATCAAATAGAAGTAATTAGAATTAAAAACTGCATCTACTTATGCCATTGCACTAAAAATTGCATAATAAGTATTTATATAACTTTTCCAACTATATACTAGGTTGCTAGAAATATATCAATTTTGTTGTTTTTTGATAATATCTCAAACTGTAATCAAACAAAGTTTATTAGAATTAAAAACTGCATCCAATTGTGCTGTATTATTAATAATTGTAATAAATTGAAAGTTGGTTGGAAATAAATCAAAATACATTTCATTTAATCAGTTTCAAGATGGAGGTTCTTAGATGGTTTCTATATACAGTGTGTCTTCAAGTTGGATTCAAACGGAAAACGTAAGTATGATTGTCTAAGTGCTTCTTGGGAAATAACACCACAGTTTAAAGAAAATTGCTGTATATTCCAAATGTTTCGGGGTCTAGATCAGACCTCGTTGTCAAAGGTTAAGAAACTACGGATAAAAAGGCACAATTCTAAGATGTAAATTAAAATATTTGACAATGTGTAAGTATGAATATTATTTAAAGAAAAAGTTATTCTTCATAAAAATATTTGCATGGTCAGAAACGTATTCTGTAATCATTACATGTCACTTTTTCAATTGTGTACGAGGTTTGTCAGCAAATATGAATTTTTATTAATTATGCATAATATAAGAAATTACCACATTACTAAAAATTATTGGGTTGGTCAAACTAATAAATTATTCATAAAAGTAAAATACCTTATTTTATGCAATAACGAAAAAGTTAATTAGATGTGAAAACTACATCCAATTACGCCTTTGCATCACTAAAAATTGTAAAATAAATACATTTTTATAAAAAGAAAAACCGACTTAAAAAAATAACTAAACTATAAAGCATGAAATAATATTTGTGCTACAACAATTAAATACTTTTTGTAAAATCGGTGCCAATTTGAACAGCGAATTTGTGAAGTACAACTTATCAATGTACATCCCAAGACAGTTTCACTTTAGCTTGGCACCGACTTCATAAAAAGTATTTTATTGTAGCAAACAAATATTAAATGCTTTTTAATTAGGTTATTTTTCTTGAACCCGGTTTTTGTTGTTTTAAAAATGTACTTATTTTGATAACGTAAATCTACAGATATGGACATATGCAGAACGTTTCATATAAGTTTAGATATGAAAATTTCGTTAAGATGTGTTTTAAGAAATGGTCCATTTATTACAGTTGGATCGCAAAATCGTTATTTCTCATCTATCCTGAGGTAGAGGCTATTCACAGACAAATGAAATATCAAGTTAATTCTATGTTTCCTATTCAGTAATTATTAGTCATTAATTTCACAATTGGCATATAATTCAGGAATTTATTCTGGTTAAAATTATCGGAATACATGTATAATCTGAACAGTACAAAAATAGAGGATTTATACTTATATAGGGTGGTTTTAAAGATATCAAAGGGGTTGCAATATCCTGTGGTGTTGAATTATAGTTGGCTCAGAAAATAATAGACAAATAAGTTATATTGGGAGACCAATACACAGAAGCATAATCAGGGTGGTTGCAATATAGGGTGAATTAGAGTAACATTTACAGAAAATGGTCCAAATAATAAAACATACATAAAAAGTTAAACAATAAGTGAAAAATATAGAAAAAGAATACAAATTAGATAGTGAGAGGAAAAAATACAGAGAAAGAGAAGGAGAAAGAGAAAGAGAAAGAAAAAGAGAAAGAGTAAGTGAAGGAGAAAGAGAAAGATAAAGAGAAAGATCAAAACGAAGAGAAAGAGAGAGAGAGAGAGAGAGAGAGAGAGAGAGAAAGAGAGAATATGCTAAAATAATAATCAGTTCTCTTTTAAACATAATTTATTTTCTATATCTATGAGATATTCTACAAACTTTTGGGGTGCTGTTTCAAATCCACCCCTATATCAATGCGTAATGCATTTTGGCGGACACTTTTTTTAAATATGTATTAGATTAACCTATATTACAACAGCTATTTTGACGAATAGGCTAGAGATGATTTCATATTTAAAAATATTTACTTAAATAACGTTCCCATAATTTGATCCGTTGTAATTATTGAAGTATGTAGGTTTTAATTGAAATTGAAATAATATATTTTGATTAAAAATTAACTTACAAGTCATATGTTCCTTTGCAGTTATATTTAAATTTATAACTAAATTACACATTAAGATTAATTCTTGAAACGTAAAAAATAGCGACAATCATTTGAATTTTCCTGTAATGTATATCCATGACTAAGAATGGCACAAAGAAACAGAAACAGAGATAGGGAGATAACGAGAGACGGGAAGTATACTTCGTAACGCTTCTATCGTTCATTCTCGAATGTCGCTCTTTTCTATTTTTGTTGATTTATTTTAATTTACAAAGCGCTTCAATTGACATTTTCTTAACCATTGACAACGGGGTCTGATCTAGACCCCGAAACGTTTGGAATATACAGCAATTTTCTTTAAATTGTGGTGTTATTTCCCAAGAAGCACTTAGACATTTTCTTAAATAATTTCGAAAAGATTGTTGAGGAGGTCTTGAATTATTTTGCCTGTTCATTGGGGTTATCTCTCCTCAAAACAGATAAGTATTTAAAATCGTATTTGGAGAACAAAGTGTAGTAAGCCAATTTCCTAAAATTGCCCGGATTACTGGCTGTCCGTACAGAAATTCATCCTCACAGTTATTCAGAGAGAAAGAGATGTCTTAAAATGATCAACCAGTATTCCTGTATATTAATAGTGTATTGTATATTGTCTTATACTTATTTGTTTGGAGACGTTTTAACTCCGACTCTGGAGTCGTTGTCAATCTTTTTGTTGAGTATTTCGAGGTTTTTAAAAAAAAATTTCGCTCTGATTTGGATTTTGTTTGTCAAAAAATTTTGACAGTGACAATTTGTCATTTGCCGTTCACATGATACAGAGGGTACCCTTTTTTTGCTCTTCTAGCAATAGATCTCTCCAGCCCAAATGAAGTCAATTGAGGAGGCCACGATTTCCGTGTTGTTTATTATCATAAAAAAAAATTTTTCTCTTTTTTAAATTTTTACCTTTCAACGAGATCTTTGTTTTATCCCAATCTATCCTATGGCTGCCGGTGCTCGTTAATACATGATTGGCCAAATTTGATTTGTCGCGATGTCTTCTTGAAATGTTATATTGGTGTTCTTTTTCCTTACATCTAAAGGTATTGAAGTTTCATCGGTATAACTATGGCCATTTTCTTAATCAAAATTATTCATACAACTTTCTTGATTTATTCTTTTTTTCTTAGTCGTCATGACCTTCTATACACCGCCTTAAAACCCCCAAGGGACAACAGCCTACACTCTAAAAAACACTGGTCCCATCTTATCAATTGGAGTACAATGACAGATCCAAATAACTCAAACAGCATATTTTGTTTTAAAACTAATTGTATCTTAATTTTACAAAATCCCACGATTTCCCTAATTTCCCCGGCCTAACACCATTTATTCAATTCCCTCGTTACCATCAACACCCTGTACAATGTATTCCCGTCGGCAATTAAACGTCCTCGTAGTTTTCCAAAGGGAAAGCAAAAGTTTCTGTTCAGTGAGAATCCAGTTTTCCAGGGTCTGGAAAGTTAATAAACTGTTCACGAGCTGACGGAATAAAGAGTTCAACTTTCCGGCAGTTGCAAGCGGAGAGAGTTTTGATAGCATTTCTGCGAATTTTGTTTCTTCTCGAGTTGTTTGACAACTCCGAGATGAAGGTGGAGGAATTACTCGTAAGAATTCGAACAAAAATCTCGTTACTTACTCAACTAAGATACGAAAAGGTTATCGACGGGAAAGTTCAAGACGGAATGGGAACAACGCGGAGTTTATCTTGTGGAATAATATTCGATGAAATTATCTGTTGTGTTACAGACGATTTCACTTTTAAATTAGAATAATTAAGGTTTTTGGTGGATTAAGGAAATGACGGAAAGGGATTTCATTTTCCGTTGTTTTGCACAAATTCCTTATTATTAAGTCAGTAGGTAAGATAACAAACAATATCACTCATTAAACATGGACATAACCTTTAGGATTTAAGTAAAACAAAACTCAAAATTTCAAGGTTGAACATTGTTGTTGAAGGGTGGATAGGGAGGAAAAATTTTGGAGACAAGTGGACTACAATTAGTTTCTAAAAGATTGTTGAGGAGGTCTTGAATTATTTTCATTGGGTTTTCTCTCTCTACAGTATTTTATGTATTAACCAGTAACGGCAATCATAGGACAGACTGGGATAAAACAAAGATTTTGTTGAAAGAGGAAAATTTAAAAAAGAGAAAACTTAAAGAAGCTAGCTGTATGATGATAAACGACACGGAAGTTGGGGCACCTTCAATCGACCTTCATTTGTACTGGAGAATCTATTGCTAACAGAGCAGAAAAACATCAAGTGATCGCCAAACGACAAATTGTCATTGTGAAATTTTCTGCCAAACAACAAATTCAACACAAAAGCCAATTTTTTTAGAAAAAAAGCCTCCAATTCAACACTAAACGATTGACAACGACTCCAGACTCGGAGTTGAAACGTCCAGATAAGTATAACACAGTATACAATACATTACTTATTTACAGGAATACCGGTTTATCATTTTGTAGACATCTCTTTCTCTCAGAACAACTGTGAGGATGAATCTCTGTTTAGACAACCAGTAATCCGAGTACGAAATTGCCTTACTACACTTTGTTCTGCATATACAATTTTTAAATACTTATCTGTTGCAGGAAAAAAATTACAGAAAAAAAAAATGGACAACAATTGTAGAATGAATCGAATAACATGGTTTACATTAGACTGAATTAGTCATTTAAATGGTATCTTGGATTGAATAAAAGAAAACAACGGATTTTCGGTACCTTTTCATTTTTTGGCCTTTACCTTTTGCCTTTGCTTTCTACGACTTGGACTATGTTGCTGCCAGTTTGTTGTTTTGTAGAGTATTGAATTGGCTATAACATATGCTGTCAAACTCTTTTTTTGTACACATACATACAAGAGCGTAGTTAGAAATTGTAGGTTTGTGCATTTGGAATAGGCCTAGTAGATTTTTTGTATAACCTCCCGCCCCTGATTATGCTGGCCATAAACGAAAATAATCGAAATACAGTTTTAGGTGTTTTACTTATTTTGAGGAATGAAAATAAGTTTGCTGCTTTGATTGAAATTTAAAAATCCCGTCGGATTATTTTTTATGGTCACAAATAGTGTCCACTTGAATTCTAAAATTGTTTTACTTTTTCTTTAGCCAAAATTAAATGCTGCCTTATACTTGCGATGATAGCAGGACTATCAACAAGAGAAAAAAGAGCAACATGTTATTTGACAAGCACAGGACCAATCGAGTGAAATAGCATACTGCTCTCTTTATTGCTGTCTTTCTAGTCTTGTCACGATATTTGGGTATTACACGCTTTCACGGAAGTGCTCTAAGATGACATTAGTTTTGCGAATGGCCATTTTCTCAGTAACTGTTAGATGCTTTTTGGTCTAAAAAAGTGTCTAAAAAAGAGCGGTGATCATTTGAGACTAAACGATGTAAGCGAAAGCTTCTTACGACTTATACTTCTCGTGTATTTGTTATCTTCCTGTTTCTGTTTCTTTTTCTTTGTGTCATTCTGAGTAATAACTATAAATTTTAGGTGAATTAAAATAACTGTTCCTATTTTGTTGCAACTCAAGTATTAATTGTGTGTAATTTAATTCATAATTTAAATATATCTGCAAAGGAACATATAAGGTGTAAGTTAATTTAAATTTTTAAATACAAAATTTGTCACATATGGTTGACACTATTCTTTTAAAACAGTTGCAATTATAAATCACTCAGTGTGTAATCCCTCAAATGTATAATGAAAGAATTTAAATGCTTTTTTTTAATTAAGATATAACATTAGATTCTTTTTTCTAAAATTCATTTAAAATTATGGTACAATTGTACTGACGATAATAACCACGAATTGGATTAATCTGGAAAAAAATCTTTACAAACACATATGCTGCTCCTTGAAAATCATTTGTGAATAACACAGCCTCACAAAAAAATAATGTCTTGTGAATCGGAGGACCGAATCTATATAGGTGTATGTTTTTGGGGTCGATGAATCCGAATCCGGGGTCAGGTTCAAGGTTAACCTAAGGTCAAATCTCCAAAGTCTAATCAAAAATTCTGAAAAAATTCATGCATATGTTTTTGGGTCGCTAAATCCGAATCTGGAATAAGCTAAAGTGTTATTGCAAAGTCATACTGAGATATTTGTAATGTTAATGACATCGAGTTTTTTTTTTCTAGGTAGAATTTATTCGTATGCAATAAAGTGTAATAACATTCAACCTATGAAACATCAAGATTTACAAAGATCTTTTGTTGAATAAATAAGGACTCAGAGATTAATATGACTCTAAAAAATGGCTATGAAATTTGAACTAACGATCTCGACACTGACTTAAAATAAAAATAAACCAAGATTCGGTTTCAGCGATTTAAAAGACATCTTAATTTACTACAATTTGTTTTGGATAATATCTTTCAAGTCAATTCGACCTTGCCTTGCAGTTGAACCAATAGACTAGAACAAAAAAAACTCGATGTCATTAACATTAGAAATATCTCAGTATGACTTTGGTATAACACTTTAGCTGATTCCAGATTCGGATTTAGCGGCCCAAAAAACATATGTATGAATTTTTTCAGAATTTTTTATCAGATTTTGAAGATTTGATCTTAGCTTGACCTTGAACCTGACCTGATGAGGTCAAACCGATCCCGGATTCGGATTCAGCGATGCACAAGACTTTATTTTTTTGTGGGGCTGTGTAATTACTCATTCTACTTTTAGTCCGTATGCAACACTAAAGACCGCTAAGTGATCTCTTAATGTTACAATCAGCTACTGCCCAAAGCAAAACCATCTTAAGTTTTGAAATAATGCGGTCCCAAAAAATTTACACATTGCACTAATGCAACCCACAACGCATTAATCCATCGTTCCACCTTTTTACTACAATGTGGTAAAAAATATCCTATATTAATATCAATTATTATTCAGAAGTCTTAATAAAAATGTTTACTTTATAATATGAAGCTAGTCAGAACACAAATTTAATATTAAGTAATGTTGCCCATTTCTGTGGTGTTCTTTCTAACTTGTGACGTCAAGTATCTCAATTGGAATGTTTATTAGAACGAAGAGCAAATTTTGTTCAGGTATTGTATATTAATTGGATATTATATATGTGTATTTCCCATAATTTATTGATTTTCTATCAAAGAACACACTCTTAATATGTCACCTGGTCCCTGTTTCTTCCACAGAGAACTGAGTTGTATGTGTATGGGTATTTCAAGGTAGTCTGGTGTCGGTGGATTGGTGACAAGGTGGCGAAACAAATGCTATTTCAAGTTATGCATTTCATTCGCATACATATCTATTTTCATATGTGTAAGTGTGGGCCTCTGTTAAGAAGCAATCGCTTCAAAAATAATCCGACAGGTGTTAAGGAAGATACTACCTCTTTGCACCTAAATTCGTTTTTTATCGTTTTCGTAAATAGGAACTTTTCTAAAATTTATTTAATAAGAATCCATTAAATTCCAAGTAATTTGTGGCCCATATTTTCGCTGTCCGAGGTATATGTTTCATCCCTATTCATTCATTTAGACAAATTAGAAAATTCAAATGTGCCATCATGAGAAATTTTACCTAATAATAATAAAAATTAGAAGAAATTGTTTACCAGAATACGGAACACAGAGTCTCAGTCTTTGCTTGTAGACAAACCTCAGTGAAAATAGAGGATTTCAAATGGAGGGCTCATTACTCATTAGGAGAAATAGACATATATATTGCAATACATATAAAATCTATCGTCTATAAAAGAGAAAATTTTATGAAATCGCGAAGTCTCCTTGCTCCAAAATTTAAAATTGTGAAAAAAGAAATATAATACCCTAGAATTTACATAAAAAAAGGAAATTGTTAGGTTAATTTTGAGGCCCTAATTGGAAAACTTACGGTTGTTTAAAGTCACAATTTTTGTTACCCAAAAAACAGTCAGGAATGCTTCATAAATTAGAGTTAAATCTTAAAAATCCTACCAAATACGCACAGTTACAAATTTTCAAGTAGAAACGAAAAATTATTGCGAAATTGAAACCCCCTTAGAGACCTGCAATATTTGTATAAGGCATATTTGGCTTAATCAGTCTCCATACTTTCCAGCCTCAGGGCTATACTGATTACAAGGTAAGTTACAAGGGACATCTGGTAGTCAAAAGAGGAGGTAGTCCTCTCTCTACCTTAAAGCATACACCTTCGTGGTCAAAAGAGGAGGTAGTACTCTCTCTACCTTAGAGCATACACCTTCTGGAGGTGGCTTGCAATGCACAAATATCGTGCCAAGAATATTTTAATAGAATAATATGTATGCGAGGCTGACAGTATATAAAGCCATTTAGTTCCACTTTTTGAAAACTTTCCCACTATTTTATTCTACTGTGGGGAGAATAAAGTCATGCGTTTCATGTTGAAAGTTAATAAATGTACTAGAATTAGAGATATGCTCAAATGCATACATTTTATGAGTATAAACAAACGACTAATTTGTAACGGTATTGTTTTCATTTATAAGTTGGTTAATAATATGCTGCCCAAGTCTATGTCCAAAAGAATAATATTGGTATGAAAAATTCACCAGTACAATACCAGAACTTCATCAAGAATATACGTACCTCCTGTAAGGAAATCTGGTACCAGATGTCACTATTTTGTGATGGCTTGGATCTTTACAATAAACCACCTCGTTAAATAAGATTTACAAATTGTCTTAATGTATTTAGGAAAAATGTTGTGGCATATGTAAAAACTAATTGTATGAATTAGTTTTAGTATGAATTAATGTTAAGTAGATATATAAGCTTTTATGTAGCAAATTATTGCTAATAAATACTGGTAATAGTACTACTACTTATCCCAGCAGCAACAATAGGCTAGCTGGAAAATTCAAGGCCCAGAAATGGGAGTTTTTTAGTCAATCACCCTGTATACAACTCACAAAATCATTCTCTTTTGAGTTCCCACAAAGACTAGTGAATAATTAAGACAACAAACAATATATGAAATTAACAATTGTGTTCAACGAAGATTTTGAGTTTGTTATGCATTATGTATAGTGAATTCATTAAACAAATGAGGTCTTGTAATCTTCCTTTCAGTTTTTCAGTAAACGTCATAAATCGCCCCGGCAACTCCGCCGAAAATACACACTCCATATTACGTACTCAATTTTTTGCGACAGCATAAAGAACGGAGCGAACTGACAGGAATATGTGAACGAAACCACGGAACACAAAGTTATGCACGAGAGAGAATAGTGTTCCGTGGGACAATCGTCTGCATACGAAATCCTTGTACTTTATGCGGGGACCGCAGGAGCCTGGATCAGGATCGGGAAGCCAACAACCCGACGTATTAAAGCTTTACTTTTGATGGATAGTGGTAAGGCTTACCGCTTTCGCCTGTCATAACTTATAGAGAGGTTTTAGTTGTCTCGTGCGCAGTGCACGGACAACAAAGTCACATAATTGAAAACGTTAACTGTTCTGTGTGTTTGTGTGTGTGCGGTCGAAATTAAGCCCTTGACGTAAAGTTTGGAGAGATAAAGGGTAGAGGACGTTTTCGAGTTTTAGCTTTCGGGGCTTTTCAAAGCGAATATTAACACGTAATTTCATTGTTTGAGTTGAGTGGTGATACACAATGGATCTAAACAGTGGGCTTTAATTATTGCAATGAGTTGAATGCAGAAATAGATAAAGAAATTATTGAAAAACAATAATGGTGAACCTGAACCAGGTTGATACATTTTTATTAAGATTAGGATAGTATTATTTCTAAACGACTTCTAAAATGGGGGAAAATATCAATTAGACCTGCATTATTTATTTTTGTATTTATGTTAGGGGAGATTTGGTATCAGTGAATCACGGGGTAGGTACAGTGGATTATTCACTATATTTCGCTTTGTATTACACTAATAAACATAAACAAACGCGTGGCTATCGCTGTTCAATATGCTTCGCAGTGAATCATTTCATTTTGGATCACAGTGGACTGCTAATCCAGTTTAACCCCTGAAGTTAAAATTAATTTCCGTTTGTTTCTTAAAACTCATATCAAATGTCTAGAAGATTCTAGCTGTTCCCATATCGAGTGGTATTTCATTTACAACTTTATGTAAGTTTTTCCTCTACTTATTTTTCTAAGCTCTTCGTGAGCAAAAATGGCACATACTCTATCTGCAACTGTAGCTGGTAGTTCTTGTTCAAATAATGAAAAGAAATTCCATTCCAATTTCGGGTGCTGCCTAAAACGGGTCTGTGTAAAGGAAGTAGAGCAAGGCGAAAAGGGAAAAAATTAAACATAAGGCGAAAACAAATAAAATTTCACTACAGGGATCCAGTGAAGACAAACATCAAGTAAGTGTTTATTTTGGAGAAGAAACAATTATTGACCATGAAGAGGATGATTACGTACAATGGTTTACAACAATTTTTCTGCACCCCAAGTTAGTTATCTTAGAAGTTCTGACAAAAACTCAGATAATTTACAAATTATACCTGATATTACCAGGATTGTGTTGCACGATATTAAGATGATTTTACCAAAGCCTAAGTTTACTGGCAACACAAAGAAGAAACAGGGAATGTACCAGCTTGATATGAACTAACATTAATTTACTATAATCCCATTTGTGATCTCAAACTAAACTTTGCAAAGCTTCATTTATATTTAATTTTGATTTAACGTTAACTATTTTAAACAAAATGATTCTATTTAAAATGTCATATGTCAACTGAAAGCTTTAATATTTGTTGATTAGGTCTAAGAGAACCCTATTTTTAAGTTAATTTTATTGTGATCTTTGTTAAAACGTTATTAGACTATTGTGATTGTCCAATAGTACAAATAAATGAGTATTGACATTAAAATTGTTATTTTTTACGTATATTTCTTTTATAGATCCACTGTGCCCCAATCGATTCACTCTCACACATGTTGTGAACAAAAGTGACCCATTCCTGGATCACAGTGGACCATTTCCATTTTAAGTGACTATAACTTCTAAGTTTGGGTAATGCTTGTCCGTTAATGCCTTTTATTTTGAAGATTACATAACTTTGTGTAATATGGTTGAATTTGGATATTGTATGTTATGACAAAGTCTCCAGGCAAGTTCACAATTTTTTTACTTTTGGAATTTTCATTTATTTATATAATACAAGACGAAAGCTGAAAGAGTCTGCTTTAATTTTATTAAATGAAAGCGTTTGTATCGCTAGTACTTCTGTAAAACTCAGTCGTTTGATTACCAATAATCAAGGATAAAATTAATAACGGTAATGTCCGTTTGAAAAACCCTGTATCTGGATGGTTCATAAGGTTTTTCCTATATTTCCCCGTATGAGTCTAAGGGCATTTCTGGAACATCAGATTTCTTTGATCTCTTTTTTGGCGAATGAATCTTATAACGAAGTCGCACCTAGGAGCGCCTACATGAAGTTCTGTAGATAACACTTTCAAATTATTCTCAAGAAGCTTTGTTATTTCTTTAGAATTTTTAGTGGTACCATGTATATATCAAATAAGCAATAAATTATTTTAGATACAGTTTATAGTGTTGATTATTTTTTATTAAATTTTATTGAAAAGGGAGTATGATTTAGACCCTGAAAAGTTTGGAGTATTTGAAATTTTAATTATTAAGACTTTCCAGCATTTTGTAGCGTTATTCCCAAGAAAATACAAAAAAAGTTTAGATATCAAATTTAAATCTCCAGTAACGAATTTCAAGTCAGCACTTGATAAATAATTATTGTTATCAAAATCGAAATATCAACTTTAAATCTCCCAGATCAAATCCCAATTTAGCACATAAGAAAATTATTATTTTTTATTGAAAATTTGGGTATGTAAAAAATATTAATTTCAAAATCGGCATCAAATGAAAGTCTGGAGTATCAAATTCCAAATTAGATAACTAGAGAATAAAGTTAAGTTCAAATTTACATTTGAATTTCAAATCAGCTCTTGATAAACAAATAAATAAGGTAATCACATTTATCACTTCACGTTTAAAAAATACCTAAATTGAAAAGTGGAGTTTAAATTTCTAGTATAAAATTACAAATCAGAATTTGATAAATAATTTATAATTGCAAGCACATTTTCAAATTCAGCTTAAAAAATAAATTTAAATTAATAATTTAAGTTTACCAAAATTCTTAATTTCAAAATCAAACAGTTCGATTTTCTAGTAACGAATTATAAATCAGCGCTCGATAAATAAATAATAATTGTAATCACATGTTGCCAATTGAACTTAAAAATTCTGAGCTTCATTTCAAAAATTTAGATTAAAATTTTTATTCAATTCAGGTAATATATTCAATCTTAAAACAAAATTGGACTTAAAAAAACTCTAAATTTCAAAATAAGATATCAAATTCAAATCTCAAGTATCTAGATTATTTTTAAGTTTTGTTGGGAATAATACCACAATTGAATTAAAAAAGCTGTAAATTGAAAGAAAATACCAAACGTTTCAATATACAGCTTTTTTAATTCATTTTTGGTTATTCCCAACAAAACTTAAAAATAATCAAAAAATACACATAATACAAATAATATATAGAAGACACTCAGGTATCTAACTATAAATCAGCATTTGTTAAATAAATAATATTAAGAATCACATATTTCCACTTCAGCTTAATAAATTCGAGCTTAAATTCAAAATTTGCCTCAAATAAAATTCTAATATTGAAAATCGAATATCACCGATCCTCAAATTATCACTTGACAAATATAAAATAATTGTAATCACATTTTCTGAACCAATCATTCAAGGTCACGTTCAAAATTTGAGTTTAAAAAAACTTTTAAAGTCAGATATCAACTGTCCAGAATCAGGATTAAACTCCAATCAGCCCCTAGTGAATAAATAAACAATATGTTTTATCATATTTTCCAATTCAATATTAAATTCAAAATTTGAGTTAAAAAAATTCTAAACAAAAGTAGATTTCAAATGCACTCATTATAAAAATAAATATTTGTGAATTTCCAATTCAGCTGCAAAAATTTAATTTTAAATTCAAAATTTCAAAGTTCATTCTCGAATGTCTATTATCCAATTCCAAAGCACTTGATAAATAAATAGCAATTCTTTGTTAACTGACGTAAAATTTCAAAAATGACTGAGGAGTTCTAAACCTGAAATTTCTAGTTTTACTCCATTTATTTCGAGTAATTTGATTTAATTACTTCGCTAAAATACAATTATTAAATTCTCTGATGAAATTCAACCTCCATCTGCGTTCTCATTATCTTTGCAACTCAAAAAGACATCACAAACCATTTTCCAATTATCCATTATTTCTTTCTCCGATATGACGTGTAATTTCCTTAATGGCATCCCTGAAATCCGAGAAATTTCTAATTTGAAAATAAGGGCATTTTCCTTTTAACGAGCTTATTACCACAACGATCGTAAGATTTTCCTTTTTGCTTTCATTGCTCGAATTATTTTCTTGTTACTTTTGTAAGAATCGATCGAGAAATTAAAAACAGTTTTATGAAGCGTTTCAAACGTCTCTTCTTTGCTCGATAATAGTAACTTGTTTTTTAAACTTACTTCTTGAGTTGTGTCTTAACGACAATGATTTTGCAAAGAACTGAAATTTTCCAGTTGCAATCATTGTGTCTTTAGTTTAGATGAAAAGTAAATGCACCATCAGTCGTAGAGGATAAACACAGCTGGTCTCTTTATAAATTGCATTGGGCGGTGTTGAATGTTGCTAATAAAAGTGTAAACAAAAGTAATTGGTAGTGGTGTGTACTTTAATACATTCTGGAACTAGAGCGTATGATCCTCAGGGCAAACATGTGCTGGATTTGTTGCAAAAATAGGAAGTTTGGATAAAAATAAGGAAAATTATGTTAGTCTGATCTTTAGAGGAAACTTTTTTATTTTTGTATGTATCTAAATGTTAAAGAATGAATTTCTTGTGTTATTTATTTCGTATGAGAAGCAGCATCGATATACAAAAAACTAAAACCAATACATAAACAAGTATAAAAGTCAAACATATATAAAAAGAGACATAACAATAGATAAAAACAAAATGTATATCAATAACAACAGCAAAAACTGATATGAGTGTGGATGTAGTTCACACCATGACTCATAGATCGTGTAGCAACTGTATAGCTGCTGGGGAAAGGTTGTTCAGTTCCTCTAAACCTCCAACTGCACGCCGGACTTTGCTTTATTTTCCATTTATGTATCATGTCACCACACCTTCCGTGGCCAGTACGGAAGTGATTCAGACGACACAATAAGTGCCTAGGAAGGCCTGCAACCTGTCAACGGCTTTTCGAAGGCTTCAGCTGCTGCTGAACTCCTGTTGGCTACTTCTTGTTGTGAATTCCAACGAAGATTAATGCTCAGTGGCTAAACTACAAACTGGGGAGATGAGATTCAGTAGTTTTTAGGGAATAGAGGCGAGAAAGTTCGTATATTTGCTGAGAAGAACTGAATTTAATTAATGATCAAAAATTATGTATTCGTAATGAGGAGTATTTATTCATTGCAAGAGAACTGATTTATTGAGGCTTTTCTTTAAATTAACATAGACTTTATTCGTTATTTTGCCAATATTGAATTTATGGAGCGGTGGGACTAAAAAGTGTTTATTGTTTTAAGAATTCACCTGCGATTAATCAGACAATAGCAGGTGACATCTCAAAATTAAAATCTGTCGGAAATATAAGTGACAAAGATTTTCAAAATGAAAATAAATACCAAAAATTAACAAACAATTTCACGAAGCTCGAAAGGATAAGAATATTTCATCAAACATCAGAAAAATGGAAAATGAGAAAAATCTAAAAAAATCAAAATATACACAAGTTCAAAAGTATTAACTTCAGAGTAAATGTGAGAAAAAATCTTAAATGTCAAAAAATTTCAAAATTGACAAAAGCGTCAACAAAGTCGAAAACGTCAGAAATGACAAAAATTTCAAAATATTACATAATAGTTAAAATATGTCAAAACTGTAAAAAATATCAAAAATGTCACAAATGTTGAAAATGTTAAAAATACATGCCAAGAAATATAAAATGGAAAAAGAGAAAACTTAAATACTAACAGTAAAAAAAATCTATAAGCATCTTCTCATATTAAATCCCGAAATAATATATTTTTAGAGGAAGTAGTTATCATACAAAGGACCCGGCACATTCCTTATTTAATTTTCCTATTTTATAGATTTCAACTAAATGAACTAATGTCTTCATGGCCGCAAAGTCCGAGTTTTCCAGTTATGGTTAATTTTATATTTAATGTTAGGGTATACCACAATGAGCTGAGTCAATATGTATATCAGAAACTACTAGGACTATTTATCTGAAAATTAGTATACGGGGGGTTTTCGAGGAGCTGGTTTCAGTTAAAATAATTTCAGCTATCTATGACTTCCGGTTCTACCGGAAGTTGACCCAAACTTTGTTTTTATAAATGGGACACCCTGTTTTTTAAAGCTTTTTTAGAGTCTACGATGAATTTCGATATAGATTATTAAAAATATCATATGTCTGAAGGGCTCCAGTTAAAAGTTATTTAAACTTTTTGCAAATTTTGACATATGCAGCTTTCTATAAAAATATATTTTTTTGAAAACAAAGAGGGCCTGGTCAAAAATTACCAGAATTTGCCGAATAAAACGTGAAGCTTCCTAAATTATTGGAAACTTTTCAAAAGAATATACGGAGTGTTCAGAAATTGGCCCAGAATTCGCCAATCTAATTTTTTTCAAATGGATTTTATGGTTGAATCCCCATACCTAAATTAAAGGATTTTTGTGGTTGTTTTTGAACGAATCGACAAGAAACAAATGCTGAAGTATCATCAAACAATTTTTGCTAATAATTTGGTGTTAAAGCACAATTATATGGTAAGCATTTATCATGTCCCGTTTAGGATTTAGTAACTAAGTTCCGTTCGCGATACTCATTCACAATTGCAAAACAGATGGACAGTTTGTGAAAAAGCAAGAAAAAGGAAAACCTGTCGTAGATAATAAAGAGAATTAAGTTGCAGTCTTCCCATGTTTAAGAGCATTTCCAGAAAATTCCTCAGTAGATGCAGAAAAAGATGTGGGAATATCTATGATTAGTTTTCAGAGGATCCTAAAAACAAACTTAACAACCTTCCGTTTGCATTCTCATTAGTTAAGAACTTAAGAGCAGGTGACGTTCAAAGACGGAATTCAGACGAATATTTTGTACTCAAAATGATTTGAACGGATGAGGCAAAATTTATGGAATAGTCAACCAAATTACTGGAGTGATACTAGTCCACACATTATTTTTAGGTGAGAGATATCTCGAAATTTTAGAAAATGTGTTACATCCATTAGAGTTGACTTAGAATCAGATGTGGTCTCAACGCGACCTCATAATATTGCACTTGTGAATAACTTTTTAGACAATCATTTTGAAGATCGTTGGATAGAGAATAATGGACTTCATCGACGGCCCCCTCGTTCTCCCGATATCACTACTTAGCTTTTTTTGGGGTCGAATAATAAATATTGTCAATGCTGTACCGCTAACAACAAAGGTAGATTGCTATGAAATGATCTGCGTCATGGTGTTATGAGTATGCTTTGGTCGATACGGAAATCACAATGGAAATGTTTCACATAGTTTTTTTATAACCATATCAAATTCTACATACATGGTTAAAAAAGTAAAGTAATGTATGTACGTCTCTTGACGGTTCCTTCAAAAAAGTCTACTAATAATTCATATATCTCTAATAGCTACATGGAAATTTTAATTTTTCCAAGTGTATATAAAAACTGTTTCATTTAGTCTTGTAAGCATAAACACCTATTTTTGGCCTAGATTCCAATGGTTTTGAGGAAAAATAGAGTTATCATTTGAAAAAAAAAATGAGGTATACGATTTTCGAATTCAGTACCAATTCTGAGCTCTCCGTTTTTTGAACGGTTTTCAAAGATTTAGGAAGCTTTAATTTTTGTTTTCAAGCAAATTCTGGTAATTTTTATGTTTTCAGTTTTTGAAACTTCATTGTAAGTAGTAATTTTTAAATTCTGAATTGCATTTATTCTATTCTATTGGAATGTAATGATCTTTGAGATTTATTTAAGGGCTGCAACGAGAGCGAAGCCGCTGGTAAAATCTGGTGAGTGAATAAAACATGAATACGTCGTTGCACAGTCTACGGTTCAATGACACAAATTATAGTAATGGGTACAAATACGTGCGGAAACTTTATCAACGTAAATATTTTCCTACAAATTGGGGAAATTTTTTCCTATTGACGATGATTATGAAATAAAATATTCATGATCAATCCTGTTTTACATTCATAGCTTTTTGCTTTGTAAATACAAACCCACGCATAATTTATATAAAACTTTTCGAATGATTTCAAATGTTTTATTTTGCGATACCGAATATTCCACCACGGGAAAAGTAAATAAATTCCCAAAAAAATGAAGGAAAATAATACCGTAACGCTCTCCAAAGATTACTTAATGCCGTGGGCGCACAAACCGAAACAACCTGAAAAGTGCCAGGCAGCGATAAATTTTTCTCGAGTAGAGAAAGAGAGAAAAAACAAGAAATAAATACATTTCGGTAGCGGCAAAACTTTGACACAACTCCTTCATCCGTTTGCTTTTTCGTGTTTTCAAATGCGACTAATAAATCCTGAAGTTTCCTTTCGGAAAACTTTCACGAAAACTCCCCGGCGTTAACGTGTGTGACCAACTTAACATGCAACCGAGATCGCGAGCTTCCACCTAAAGTTGCCAACTCAAGAAACACCCCCGAGGAAGGCCTGCAACTTGTTTAGAAATTATTTGGAGATCGGGAGTTAGTGCAAAGATCAGATCGGAAGTTTTACGGAACGAAGAATGTGTTCGAAAAATAAAAGTATAGGGTAGGAGAAGAAAAAAGTTCACATGAATAAAACATCCGGTATCATCAAGCAATAAATATAATTCACACACAATTGTGTTTTTTCAATACAAAAAACTATCTGCAGGTAATAAATATTGCTGAGTAAAGGAAAAAATCACTACACAGGGTGATTCAAATTCGTCACTATGGGGAATTTGGAAATTACAAGTTATACCTAGAACTTTAAATGGGGACAAAATTGAGTAATTCTAGATTTGCAGAAATCCTCTTAAATATTCCGACTTTGTCTACAATAATTGTTGAATAACTATCAAATGAAGTGTTTCACCAATTTTTGCACTACTCAAACTTCCTTGTTGTAAAATGTAACATCAATAA
This sequence comes from Octodonta nipae, assembly GCA_034190945.1. NCBI lineage: Eukaryota > Metazoa > Arthropoda > Insecta > Coleoptera > Chrysomelidae > Octodonta > Octodonta nipae. Next base: position 18,260,522 of record CM067217.1, read on the forward strand.
ATTAATCACGAGAAAATTAGTCGCCACCAGATATGGTTGTTGATGGTAAAAATCTACGCGCTACTATCCCCCCTATGAATTTTAAAGTCCAACAAATTGCTATTAGTATTTAAAATAAATTCATCAAAAAATGAGAGATTACCTTCATTTAGTGAAATTAAAGATTTTAGTATCAACTAGATCAAATCTATCATCCACATACCTTAGCCATATTACAAATATTATTTAGGATAATTAGCAGCACTAAAAAGGAAACAAGTCCGTTGAAAGTTTTGCCCCTGTAAAGGAACGGTCGCCCGACGTTTCGCCAAAATCTCACTTGGCATTTTCATGAGGCTTTTCCTCTTCTGCCAACACGAAGGGTGGCTGCAGGTTCGGACATTTCCGGACTACTTCGTATCCGAGATCGTCGGCTAGGTCGTTCTCCGCTTAGTCTGCTCTCCGTGGCGTCTGAAGTGGAAGTGAGCTCCGATATGTGCGCGCCTCTATTTATGCTATCTTCCGAGTCCCCTCCTATTTCTTTGCCCCGCCTCCGATTGTGTTGAGGGGGCGGTGCCGTATGTTTTGATTGGGTGACACCATTGCGTTGTCGCAAATTGTTCCGATGACGTGGTTCTGTTTGTACCGATGGCGGCCGCAGATGTTCGTTAGAAGGGTGGGCGTCCTGATAGTTAGCTACGAGTGACGGAATGCAACGTTGTGGTATTGTTGCGCTCTCTTTTAATTTGTTTTTCTTTTCCCGTAAGATGTTCTTCCAGGCTTGATGCAGGTGTAGAGCTTCGTTACGGTTATTGATTTCTCCTTCCTTTTCAATTTCTATAGCTTCCCTAATTGTTCTTCTTTTGAAGTTGTTTTCTGTTGCCAGATGCTTAGAGCCCTCAAAGCCCTTAAAAGACCAACGTCCACTAGAGAGTCACGGAGTCTACAAGATACCTTGCGGCGGATGCGAGTAAGCATATGTAGGTAGAACAAACCGTAGGAACGAAGCCCGAATCGAAGAGCACAAACTCAGCATACGAAACAAGACCACAACCCCGGCCCTGTTCCAACATCAACAGCAATGAGGACAAAGATTCAACTTTGAGGGCTCTAAGCATCTGGCAACAGAAAACAACTTCAAAAGAAGAACAATTAGGGAAGCTATAGAAATTGAAAAGGAAGGAGAAATCAATAACCGTAACGAAACTCTACACCTGCATCAAGCCTGGAAGAACATCTTACGGGAAAAGAAAAACGAATTAAAAGAGAGCGCAACAATACCACAATGTTGCATTCCGTCACTCGTAGCTAACTATCAGGACGTCCACCCTTCTAACGAACGTCTGCGGCCGCCATCGGTACAAACAGAACCACGTCATCGGAACAATTTGCGACAACGCAATGGTGTCACCCAATCAAAACAAACGGCACCGCCCCCTCAACACAATCGGAGGCGGGGCAAAGAAATAGGAGGGGACTCGGGAGATAGCATAAATAGCGGCGCGCACATATCGGAGCTCACTTCCACTTCAGACGCCACGGAGAGCAGACTAAGCGGAGAACGACCTAGCCGACGATCTCGGATACGAAGTAGTCCGGAAAGGTCCGAACCTGCAGCCACCCTTCGTGTTGGAAGAAGAGGAAAAGCCTCATGAAAATGCCAAGTGAGATTTTTGCGAAACGTCAGGCGACCGTTCCTTTACAGGGACAAAACTTTCAACGGACGAACACCCGGACCATCCTCTCCACACTATTGACTCTTTATATTTTTCTATTGTTTAAATTATTTCTGTATACTAATGATTTTATTTCGCCCCATATGTCTAGCATTCTATTCATGCAACTCCTCATGGTCTACCCTATATAACAAAATTCACCTTTTTGAGCCACACTTTATGACTATTATTTTTCTCTACCATTTATTTCAACCACCCGGTATATGTAACTGCTTCTAGAATTTTTTGAATACCCTTGTCTATAATTATACTCCGTCCTACGTTCTATAATTCAAATATCCTAACTGCTTATGGTTATATAACAAATTCTTGATACACCTGAATAACAATAATTTTATCCTTACTTCAAACACCTTGTATAAGCAACTAAATATGTTCCAAACTATATAACTTTTTTAAACCGCCCTGTATAACTGTAATTCTACTCCAGCTTATATTTCAACCATCCTGTATATTCAAATACTTCTGAGAATTTTTAAAGCCTTTTGTATAAATGTAATTATTTTTCGTTCTATAACGCAAATATCCGCTGTGTATAGCTCTAGTTTTGCTCCACTCTTATTTCATCGACCTTGTATACGCAACTAATTATGTGCCACCCAATACAATATTTTTAGAAACACCCTGTATAACTAATTCAATTCCATGTTATATTTCAACCATCCTATGTTTACAACGGCTTATGTACCACCTAATATCACATGCAGGCACGCTCACACCTACAACCGTATACCACATAGAAGATTTCGCCGACATATCTAACAAATTTCATTCCAGGCGACTATAAGTTCGTCTCTAACAGAAACTGACTTTATGCATCAAATTGAAAACCATTAAAAATACTGTACGATATATTTTCATGGCATATCATGACATTTAACCTAGATATTTATGATAAAAATTTGACATTTACCATGATGTTTACAGTTGTTTTGCATATATTTTTCCGATTTTCAGAAAAATAGTAAATTAGAAAAAAATTGCGTTATAGAAAAATGTACGGAATCAAGCTGGAACATATTTTTGTATAATACAATTAATAATATTCAAATTGCGTGAGCACTTTTAGAGAAAACAGTGAAGATTCATTGAAAATCGTTGAAATCTAGTCTCTTATTTACTTTTTTTCTGATTTTCTAGAAAACCGCAAATCTCATTTTATAGACAATTATATGGGACCTTTCTGTAATGTTCCATAATATAATGCAGTTTAAATCATCAACAGAGCCCAAGCCATTTTTGAATAATCGCTCGATATACATAAAAAAAAGTTGCATTCGAATGATAACCTCCTCCTTTTTGGAAGGCGGTTAAAAATGGAAGTAGAATACCAAACAAAGTAATAAAATATATATTACGAGGTAGGTGAGATGTATACCTTCAAGTAAAGACGAAAAATAGTTATTCAGGCAATTTTTATAAATTCCTAATTGTGAAGCAAATTTTTAAATGATAGTTATAACGCCTACATATTACTTTTTCTCTGAGCTCTTTAGGAATAATACCACATAAACTTGAAAGTCCAAAAAACCCCGTTTTCAATAAGTTACCACAAATGAACAAGAAAAAATTAAAAGGGTTCGTAAGGACAAATTTAGGAAATCTCAATTTGATATTAATGTTTGACAGTCAGATGTAACTAAGGGAATTTACTGCAAATTGGATATATATAGGGTAGCACTAAAGATTAAATTCTAAAGATCATGTGAAATAACAAAGCTTCTTTCAAATTGAAAGAATTTGAAAGAGTTATCTTCAGAATTTCATGTGGCGCCCTAGGTACGACTTTGTTATAAGATGGTACATTCGCCAAAAATGATATCAATAGAATTCTGAATTAAAGTGATAAGAGACAACCTAGGAAAAACCTATACAATTGCTTTCATTTAATAAAGCAGATTCTTTCAGTTTTCGTTTTGTGTTCTTCTTTATGTAATATGGTTGAATTTTATGTTACGACTAAGGTTCCAGGCATGTTCACAAGTTTCTGAACTTTTCGAATTGTCGCTTCTTTATACAATATATGTGTTAATTTATTCGAACATTTGTAGGTCTAGAGGTTCGTCCCATATAAAATTTGTTACATTCGCAAGGAATCTTATAAATGCAATTTTATGAGTTTTGTGTTACATTATTTGCTTTACTTTTTGATATAATTAATTTCAGTGTTTTTCTTGGTTTGAATGTTGTTTTAATTTTAAATCTGTCCCAGTCTTTTCAGTCTTTATGATAGACACTGTATGTATGATATGATTGTTCAGGTAATGCGATTATCAAGGGTATTAGTATTGTTCGGAGTAGCTTGGTGTTGAATGCAAGTGATTGTTTTGTGTTCAATTTGTTCTAACTCTTAAGAGTTATAATAAAAACCAGAGATGTCACAACTATCTATAAGAAATCTACATATTACAAGCAGGGAGCACTTCAGCGTGGGAAAATTTTCAAAGTCGTCCCTTATTAACCGCAAGCGCCGCCTGATAATGTGGCACCTGCGGTTGATAAGAGTCGACCTTGTGGTTGCGGTTGCGTGGGTTGCCGGCCTTGTGGTTTCGTGGTTTGGCGGCGGTGGCTGTGGTTGCGTACGTGGGGTTTGTGGCGGTGTGGGTCGTGGGTGGTTGGTAATCTCCTGTGCGGAATCCATCGGCTGGACAGTGGGGAGCCGTCAGGTGGAGAGCTGATGGGTGAAGTCACTGGTATTGTGTGTTGCAGATCGTCCATTGGTATTGTTGTTTGGCGTCATCTTGTGACGTTTGCGGTACTAAGAACAAAGTCGCTGCCGGATTTAGAGCCTGGCATTGTTGATTCAAAGGCATGGATTCAGCCGTGTGGGCGAATAAGACATATTGAAAAAATTGTCTAGAGGTTGTTGGGTATTTGTTTTTTCGGTGACGATCGTTTGTTGTCGAAGATATGTCTCAACTGTAATGTTTCATATGTACCGAGACATATATTAAAAATGTATGGGGATTGTATTTGATGTATTTGGTGGTAATAGGGTTCTAGTTTTATAAGCGTTTCAGACGTCTGGAATATGACGTCACAGAAAAAGGGTATATGTTATTTGTGATAGGATTAATAAATTACTTATATTTAATTTCATTTTAGTTGTAGTATGTTCTTTTTCAAACAAAATGACTCACTTATTTCATAATATTTTAGAGGCATTTTCTGCTGGAAACACAGAATCAAAACTATAACAATATAAAATTTACCATTAAAACTACAACTTCTAAAGATTCAGCGGTGATAAAATAATTTTGTTAACAAAATGAGTTCGGTTCTAGTTTGAAAAACTTAATCATTGAGAATAAACAAAAGTACTCAATTATGATAAAAATAATCTTATTTAACAAAAAATAAGTAAGTTCCATCATTCTGGTCCTAGTTTTTGAAAATATTAGAGGCATTTTTGCTGAAAACAGCGTATGAAGCATTCTGATAAAACATAATCCTTGCTGTTACATGTTCGTAATAGTTTTTTACAGCAGTAACTACCAATTACATCACTGGATATAGTTTCAATCTAATATCTCAGTTAAAAGAAACTAGGTTACAGCTTACAGGTAAATGTTAAGGATATTTCCTCGGAAAACGTGTACAGAAATCCTTCGACGTCGAAGCCAACCAAACGAGATGTTCATGCTTCGCAATAACGTTAACTAAACCAAGTAAGTTTTCTAATCGGATTAATTAATATGGGAAGTTGTAAACTCCTACGTCAACTATTAAATCCCCTCAAATCTCTCTCTGAACGGTCACAAAAAAAACCTCCTGCCAGATTTGAATGCTAGCCTAACAACTTCTTATCCGTATATAAATTATGAAAAGCAGCGAATCTGTGAGGGCGAACCCTCGTCCATCAATTGAGTCTTAGTTCCGATAAAATAACACCGGATACGCGCCCGGCTTTAGAGAAAGACATAAATATTCCATAAAGCTCAGAAAGTGGATTTTCCCCTGAATTAAATGACAAAAAGATATGTTGGCTAGAAGCTCGCCTTTGAATGATCGCTAATATTTATATAAGTTCCTTTAAATTCAGAATGATCTGAAATTAAAATATCTCTTTGGTGTTCGGCATATCCGATGAAGTAAACCCTTATAGGATCATAACGAAAGAAAACAGAATTAACTTAGTTTTTATATCACTTTTTATTTTCACTTTACTGTGACTAGTTTCGGCAAGAGGCTATGCCATTATAAACAAGAGCGAACTGATGAATCATCAGTTGATAATGGCATAGCCTCTTGCCGAAACCAGTGACAGTAAAGTGAAAATAAAAAGTGATATAAAAACTAAGTTAAATTCTGTTTTCTTTCGTTATGAATATGATCGACTATCACAAAGTAACGGCTTCCGCAATCAATTCCTTATAGGATCATTTTATCTATACATCTATCATAGCTTACTTCATCGGAATATACTGCCGAAAGAAACTGAAATACAAAACATGAGGAATGCAGAGCGTCACTAGAAACCTTCTGTTTTTTTTCGGGCTTTGTTTAAAACAAAATCGACGTGTTAGTGGATTTTTTCCATATGATCTTACTTTCAGAAATAATGAATGTATTCGTTAATTTTCGAAAGCACTGTTTATTTCTCATAACGAGTTTTTCAGACGATACATCACATGATGATGATTTTTTTTTCTAATTTCAAATCGAAGTAAGTAGCTCTAGTAATTTGTCATATAGTTGTCCTATGTAGTGTGAGTAAATGTATATTTCAATCCTGAGGATATATTGTCGAACAATGTTTCTGTGAAGTAATTTGTAGGTAATTTTGAGTTCGTTTGATTTTTAGGGTTCCGTATATACAGTATAATATCACTCCGGAATTCTGCCTCTGTCACATCACACAAATTTTCTCCTAAACTACTGGACGGAAGAGGTTGAAATTTGGTATCAATGTATAGTTTGGTGACCCGATCACGAGCACATATCGTAAAAGAAGAAATTTTGAATTTAGGGGTACTTCTGGGGGAAACCTAAAAAAATCGACCGTCCCCCCCCTGATCTCCGGAACTACTGAGCTTGAAATTTTAAAAAATATAGGAAATATAGAACGTTGCCCGAACTTTACAGAAAAAATAAGGAGAAACCATTAATATTAATTTTGGGGGGGCAAATTATAGAATTAAATGAAAATTTAAAAATAAAAAAAATTTCAAACGCATCATGTAATACATCAAATATATTTTTTCATATTTTAAAAAAACTTATTTAAAAAAATATTAACGAAAATATACCAAAATTTACCAATTCCCCCTCCCTTATCTCCGAAACTGTAAAACGTAAAGTTTTGAAAAAATTGTAGATATAGGGTCTGACCTGAAGTTTACTGGAAAATTAAGGAGAAACCTCTACTTTTAATTTTGGGGAGTAAATTACAGAATTTAATAGAAAATATAAAATTAAAATTGTTTCTAACCCATCATGTTATATATCAAATGAAGAAAATAAATATATTTTTTTCATATTTTTAAAATAAATTAATTAAAAGATATTAACAAAAATATAAAAAAGTTTACCCATCCACCCCCCCCCCCTTATCTGAAACTATAGGCTGGAAAATTTTGAAAAAAAAAGGAGGTATAGCACCTCACCTGAACTTTACTAGAAAAATAAGGAGAAATCCCTAATATTCATTTTGGGGGGGGGCAAATTATAGAATTAAATGGAAAATAAAAAATTATAATTGTTTCTACCGGATCATGTAATATATCAAATCACAGGGCTCATTATTTAAAAAAAATACCCGTTTCCCCGTTATTTCCCAAACTATAAGACCTAATTTTTTTGTTTACAGGAAAAATATGAAGAAATCCCTAATATTAATATTGGGGGCAAATTATAGAATTTAACGGAGAATAAAAAAATATATTTTTTTAACGTATCATGCAATACATTAAATGAAAGGGCTCATTATGAGAAATATAGATATATATTTTTCATATTTTTAAAATTAATTGTTTACAATATATTAACTTAAAGATATTTCATTTCTCGCTTTATTTCCGAAACCATACTACCTAAAATTTTGAAAATAATAAGGGGTACTGGGGTTCAAAATTTATAAGAAAAATTATACAATTAAATGGAAAATAAAAATTCAATTTTCAAATTCAAAATGTAATATATCAGATAAAAGGCTCATTATTTGAATTACAAATATATCATATTTTTAAATCATAAATATATTAGCAAAAATGTTAAATATCGACTTAATTCCCACTTTAGAAACTATACTATTTAAATTTTGAAAAACATATTTTATTTGTATTTTTAAATAATTTGAATAAGAGGTTTAATAATTTATAAATTAAAACTTAAACTATTTTGCCCTTTATCTTCCAAACTAGAGAGCCTCAAAACTCAGACAGTAGATTATAAAGGGCTTCTCTGAAAGTTTATTAGTAACATAAAACTCTAATGTTAATTTTTGGGGGCTAAATTAGAAAATTAAATACATATGTATTCTGATAAAAATGAAGCGAATCCTGAAGCAGATAAATAAAAAGTCTATGTGTGGAAAATCAACGTGTATATTTTTTATAAATTTAAAACGCTTTATTTAAATTATATTAGGGTAAATATAAGAAAATGCACTCATTCCCTGCTTGTCTGAAACTGGAATATTAGAATCTTGAAGGTGATACAAAAGCCTTAGTATGCCAGTCCAACTCGCACTTGACCAAATTATTATTTATAATTTGTTAATATTATTTGACAATTTTGTATAACAATATCGACAATGACATATTCCCTTATCAAAATTTTACTTTCAATTATTTACTTTATCTGTTTTCAGAAATTGTATTGAAGAAAAGAAATGCAAATGAACAATAATAATATTTAAAAAAGAACCAACTTCAGACTTAAAATAAAAACCGATTAGAAACAGTATACAATCACCTAGTTTCCCTGAAAATCCTAGATGTCGGTCTTTACATCTCGCGTCTTCAAATTTAAAAAATTGTATCAAATACACAAAGAACTGTTCGAGAGGACACTCAATTGTGGGAAGCGCAACTGATGAAGGTTCCCTAACCAGAAACAATATATATTATATATATTGTCTTGCGTACAAAAGATGACACCTCGAAGAGTGTATTCAATATCTCTGACAGGTGAAGTTAACCTGAAAATTTCATCATGACATTCTAATCTAGGAATTACGGGTAACAGCAATTACATGGAACGGCTCCAGTTTCGAAACCTCTATGTGCTAGTTTCCCCGAAATTCCTAGATGTCGGTCTTTACATCTCGCGTCCTCAAATAATGGAGTTTAAATCATCAAAATTGCCCAAGTCGTTTTTGAATAATCGCTGGTCATACATAAAAATTTTGCTGACGAATTGATCTCCTCCTCCTTTTTAAAAGTCTGTTAAAATCGGTGGAATGTTCTCAACTTATAGTTGAATTAACTGTATAAGGGATATAATGAATAATGGTATTGTATAAAAGTACGAGAATGAATATAAAATCAAATTAAACTTGGTTTTCGAATTTAATATTAACTGCAAAATCGATACCAGTGGAATTTAACAGCGAATTTATTTATGTGCTTTCATTTATCGGTATCAGACAAACTATCCCATTATTGAAGATTTATTGGCCATTCGATTGACGAAAAATGGTTTCTGATTTATTTGATAGGGTATCTATACTGAAGTAACGTGCAGATGTTAAGAAAACTGAACACGAATGAAGGAATATTGTCAAATCAAAATTCAACCGATAACCAATTAAAAAAAAAACAATATTAACTGATTGTAATGTACAGCAAGGTTACGACATCCACATTATAACAATTCAGGGTCAAATATAAATTGGTTATAAAGTTAGTGGCTTATTAAAATAATACACACAAGAGATTGAATACCACGAAAAACTGAGTTAAAACATACAAAAATTAATCAAACGTGCCGGCAAGGACACAATTTCTTAAATGGTACCACTGGTGCTACTAGAAGACAAGATAAAATTTCAAACACAGTTGGCCACGTTGAAATTGTACTGTTCGTCAAACAGGCTACACAATGGAGACCAAATCGAACATCTGTTATAATATAAATAGCTTAAAAAATTACGGATTACAATGCATAGTAACAATAATGACACTAAAAAGTAAAAGAAATGCAATTGGATATTTAAAATGCAAGATATAATATGTTCTATAAAACTGCGTTTGAAGTTGATGTCAAGCCTAAGAAATGCCTATATTTAATAAAGCTATTTATACGCCCTGTTGCACACATATTTTTCAGGCTTGGCACCATTTTCAAACGCAGTCTTATAGAACATACTCGTATAATATCTTTCGTTTATTTCAACCCACCCTATACATACAACACCTTGTAGGGTACCCAATATAACATTTATTTTTCACTCTGTATAACTACAATTCTTCTCCAGCCTATATATGCAACTGCCTATGGGCTATATATATATAGCACTTTATTTTAACATTTTTTAAATCAAGCTGCATGACTATAACTCCATGATATACCCTCTCTGCATATTCATCAGCCAATAGCTACCCAATTTAATATTTTTTGAACCACCCTGTTGAATTATAATTCCACTCTACCCTATACTCCAACCATTCTTAATTTGTATCTCTTAAGGGGCTACCCTGCGGGTATAATATTCTTTTACCATTTTTCAAACCACCTTGCATAAAACATAGATTCAACTCCACCCTATATTTCAATTATCATATGTCATCAACTGCTTGTGGGTTTCACGATATAATGTTTTTTCTCTCTTTTTTCGAACCAACCTGTATAACTACAATTTCTCTCCACTCCACTCTATATTGTTACTCCATCGTCTTGAAGTGGTTGACCTCAAGTGGTTGAGATCAACTACTTCAAGAGGATGGAAGTCTAAGTTATTATTTTCTAAATATTATTAATAAGAAAATTTTCGATACTATTCTAACTTAAGTACACCTTATGTATATATGCAGACAAATTAAAAACATACATCTCGAAATATGTTGATGAAATTCCAATATATTTTCAATTAATTTCATCCAAGATTTCGAATAACTAAAATGCTTTAATACCTTAATAGCAGCGCATTCACCATACATTATGATATATTAAGAAGTCTGTAAACAAGATTTTTCCGATTTTTTGCAAAATGGACCATTCCATGTCATTGAAAAAAATATGAAACCAATATGGAAGTTTATTCTATCAAATGAAAGAAGAATGATCAAAATAGGTTCATAGTTGCCGGAGCACTGAGGTAAGTCTAAAATAATACAACGGAATTGAGAACCTCCTCCTTTTTTGAGGTCGGTTAAAAATGGTTTAGAATCCATTTTGTCAGTTTTCCCCTGTCCTTATAGCAACAAGTTTTTAAAATTAAAGGCTAATTATCTATTTTAAGTATTATTAACGGTTGATGAAATACCAAAAACAATACACAGTTGAATTCCTTCTTGAACAGGCTTTAAAACGAGGTGTCACATATGGTAGGGTTCCATTAAAAAAAAGAGTACTAGCATTGGGGTGATAAGGGTGAAATTTAATTAACAGTTCTGAACAGCTTCGTAAATTGTTTGAGGTGTTTTTGAAATTTTTAACACAATAAGTATTTTATGAAATATTTCAGATGCCCTTTTTTGGTTGGGACACACCGAATTTAGACATATATGTAGAGAGTTTACCTATGTGATAATTCATTGATGTTCACCGTTTTTTTGCATTTATTTTTCTTATTTGCTGATAAGCAGATTGTTTTTCGTTACACAAGAATATAACGCAGTAACTTCTAGATTTCCTTAATACAATACCTTTTAAATTGCCCGGTTGTACAGAAAATTGATTACTTTTAATATATTGGGACATTAATAAAGATGTTTTATTGGGTTGTTATTAAGTCATATTCATATAATCACTGGATTCACCTTAGGTAACTTTTTCGAGAGCAACATAATAATAATGGTTATTATTCCAAATAATCATAAAAAAATTGATTACTTCTAATTCTAAAATGTACATATGTCATATGTCTGAAACAAAAAAAATCTACTTACCAAAATCTGTACTGTGCGCCAAATTTATAAGATGGACCTGGAAAAAGTTAGTGTATTAGAAGATTGAAAAACAACTCAATATTTAAAGAACATACATACAGCAATACTGGTTTATCATAGTGTAGATATGTCTTTCTCTCTCTCTAAGAATATCAGAGGAAGTATGTCGGTGTAAACAACGAGAGGGTAATCCAGGCAATTTGTCAAAATTGCCTTAGCACACTTTTTTCTCCATTTAAAATTTCAGATACTTATCTGTTGCAGAGAAAATCTGAGGAGAGAAAACCATAATGAATGGACAAACTAATATAATAACAGGCAGGACGGTTGCAACATCGTGTAGAGTTGAATTATAGTTGTACAGGGTGATTCAGAAAAAGATAGACAAATAATTTATATTGCGTGACCAATACACAGAAACATAGATAGGGTGTCCGCAATATAGAGTGAACAAGAGTTGCACTTATAAAAAGTGGTCCAAATAATAAAACAAATAAAAAAGTTAAAAAACATGTGGATAGTATAGAAAAAAATATATATTGAGAGAGTAAGAGATAAGAGCGCGCTAAAATAATGAATAGAATTGTAACTTAAATCTGATAAAAACAAGAATATATGTCATAAAAAAAGTAAAAAAAAATTATAACTAAAAAGTTGAAAATAATTATAACGAAATACAACTCTAGACAATAAATAACACATTCAATGTTGCTAGGTACCTACACACAAAATAAAAAATTAAAACATTAAAAGGTGCTCATTCTGTATAAATTAATTTTTTTTTGAAGTCGGTGCCAAGTAAATCTAAAATTCTGCATTGCATACTTATCGACAAATTCATCAAACTTGATGCTTGGCACCGACTTCAAAAATATACTAAATACGTAGGTAATTCATTTATACAGAATGAGCACATTTTATTGTTTTAATTTTTAATTTGTACCTAACAACATTGAATATGTTACTTATTGTCTAGAGTTGTATTTCGTTATAATTATTTTCAACTTTTTAGTTATACTTGGAAGTCGGTTATATTCTTTAAAAAAATGTTTTATTTTCAACTTTTTAGTTTTTTTGAACTCCGATAGTTTTTATTTTTTATTTTGTATGTATAACCTTAATAGACCAGGCCAAGGTACCACCGAAAGGCCCAACATTTCAAAATGATATATTTTCATTTAAATTTACAAGGAAAAGTTTACGAACAAAATGAACTGGTATGCGTTGACGTAATAAGCCAAAAATATGTTTAAATAACTAACCGGACAGACGTTCTATAAAGATTGTAATTATTTGTTTTGGCGATATTTATATGAAATAAATCATGAAAATACCTAACACTATCACGCGGACAGTTAATACAACTTAACCTCTGAATAGTGTGTGAATATATCTTTATACATTAAGCTTTAATGTGTTATATACAAATTTAAAACTGTGTTAATTAATAGTAAGAACGACAATTTTAGTAGCGGACATTTGCTCTGTGAGCTAATTGTTTCGAAGACGAAATGAAACAGTATAATTTAAATTCTCTTCTATTAAAACATTTTGTAATAATTCCACTTCACAATATATTTGAACTAGTCTGTTTACTACCTTATAGGCTCATATTATTGTAAAATTTTTAACCACCCCTTATAACATTATTATTCTCCGATCTATATTTCACATACTCACGGACCACACTTTATATATTTTCTTTTTTAAAACATTACATTTTTCGACCAGCAATTGTTTCTCCTTCCTATATTCCAGCCATCCTGTACATACGGCTGGCTATCGGCCACCATTTTTTTTTAACTGCCTTCTGTAACTATCATCATATAAATCATTAATTTATCAAACGGTTTTATTATCACCCTGTATGACAATATCTCTCCTAGAACCTATATTGCAACTGAGGCTACACAACAAAGGATTTTTAGATCACATTGTATAACTAACTATATTTCAACCAACCTGTATATAAACCTATTTATGGTCACCCAATATAACTTTTTTTAATAACCCTGTATAACTGCAATTTCATTTCAACCCATGTTCTAAGCACCTTGTAAATGCAACTGTTAATAGTCTACCTTATAGGTACAGCTTTAACATTTTTTTAACCTTTAACAACTATTCTAATCCGCCCTATAATTTCATTATCGCATATATTCTTCTACTGATGGCTACCTTATATAATTATTTTTCCTATACGTATGTATGCATACCTTGTGTTAGTCAATCATAACAGTCTAACAACACTTCCGAAAACTCCATATTAAATTGAACTTTTAATATTAGGAGTGACTGTTCTTAACTTATCGTGAAGAACAAACATTTCGCAAAAAGTTCACTATATAATTGAATCGGCTGTGAAATTTGCACTAAGAAATGTAAGAAATGATAAATATTAGTTATTCTATATATTGAATGCATTTAGCACTTTTCTTGTGGTTGTGATTGCTATAACTAAACACCCTGTGTATAATCGCACCAAATAGCAGTTTGGATCTTGACAAGTATTGTCACGGAATTTAGGCCGGGAGTAGATGACACCGAAGCAGTAACTTCACAAAATGAAAAATTTTATTTTAATCTGTATTTGGGAGGTATGCAAACAAAATGAGCTTGGTACTCATTGATTTCAGGAAGCGAAAATGCTAGTAGTATACTATTTATATGCTTGGGAATTAAATAGAAAATTTTCAAATTCGCAATTAAAACTTCCTGTGTGTGCAATTCCTGCACTATTACGTTGGAATTAAAATATTTATGAGGCATTTTTGATAAGAATATTGGATTTTTCGGCGATTATCTGCAAAACTGCATGTTGCAAGTCGTCGAAAAGTATATTCGCTCTGAGCGAAGTCATGGTAGGGGAAATAAAATCGACCGACGCGTTCGTAGTAGTCACTTTGAGCATTACGGGAGGCTATTATTACTGAAATTGAAAGCAAGTACACGTGAAAATATTTATTTTGTTCTAATTTTAATAAAATAAAAAAAAAATGAGACACCAAAGTTGTTGTGTGTTGTGTTATGAATTGCAAGAATACCAGCAGAAAAAGTAGGTGCAAATTTTATAAATTTCCGACTGCTAAATGGAAAATAAATCAACGGAATCAGTGGATAGCTGCAGTTAAAAGGCTAATGTAAGTAGTACCATAACCTTAATTTTATCAATAACAATAATTTGGAGCATTGCAAACCTTTGCAAAATTTTTAACTTTTGTAAAAGTTAATCATTTTTTAGGAATTCTGTAAGCAAAATAATCTAATATATAAATCCTTAAATTCAAAAAATTAAAAAAAACAGACAAACACATTTTTCAATTTTACTAGGGTTTAATATATCTGAAACTAAAGGTTCAACTGTTTTTTTGCTTAATACTTTAATATTATGAACATTTGAACTTGCGGAAATTCTTAACCGTCGAGCTTTGAACCAATTGATACTAGAAGACTGCTTAACAGTTTGACAAGACAAATTGACGATTTCCTGTTCTGATAATTGCACGTTTTTTTGATAAATCTCTCGTATTTTACTATCCATGTCGTACTCATTTTTGTAAATTAAATACTCCTCACAGTAAATTAATAAATTTTCGATACACACAGCGCATTCTTCTTTCTCCAAATTCAATTCGACTTGCGCTAATAAAGAGTTCATAACATTTCTCACAGTATGTTTATTATCTTTTTTTAATTGTGCTTGTATTATTAGTTTTAAGGGTGAGTCAACGTTTAATTCAGCGATGGAAACGTTTTGAGGTTCATGTATTTGTGTGGCATCACATTTTTAAAATATTCTCCTTTGGAATATTTTGTTTTTGCAAATTGACGTGCACTCGGCTTGCCCCACTGCTGCTCATGACTTGTTTTTGAAGCGCTCTCTTCATTGTTAATAAAATAAATTAAAGCCGCGATGTGTTTGCACTTTTTACTCTGATTATACACACAATTACAGTGTACATCTGTCACATGGCGTACCGAATTTATCTAAAATAAAATAATAGAAAAACCTGTTAATAACAATACTCTAACATTATTTAGCACGACAAAATAAATAATCAAATTTTTAATTACGTTCAATAAAGTAATATATGGTGTACTGTGGACCGAGGCTTGTGGAATAATACGAGATTTTATTAAGAAGCTGTCATTATTCCGTCTATATTCCTCGACGTCTCTTACATGCTCTGCAAGAGCAAGATTTTTACCCTTGGTGACTGTTGCTGGTTGAAATTCTATTTGATGAGTGATCGACTGAAATCCGGTTTTTATTATAATATCCATGGCTTCTTTGTTGCTACAAAAAAATTACATTAATTCAACAGATATTTATTTAACTACTTATTTTTTATTTTAATTTTTTCTTTTGCATTCTTTTTTGACTTTAATTTGAATTTCAAGCAACTTAACCTAATATTTACTGCGTTCTTATTTATTTTTTATCATTATACTTACTTGTTGTTGATTCGTTTAATTGAAAGAAAAAACTGGAATCACTATAAAACTCTCACATATATTTTTTTACTATTGTTTATAATATTTATTTATTTTCGATTTGTTGCCATTGACATACGTATAAAAACATGCTTTGATAGCCTCCCATAGTTCATATTTTGTGTGGCGCTGCAGTCACACTCATAGCGAATAAGACCACCTAAGGATCTTCTATGGTAGATTATACTTTAAAAAACTATACACATCTATAAGAGGTTTTGGAAAAATCGACCGATATGTTAAGGATATTGTTCGATTTCCATGCACGCATGTGTTCATTCACAAATTTCATAAATTTACCAATAGAATTCTTTTACCAAATTTCAAGTTTCACCAATCCGAATATATACTCCGTTAAACAAGACCATACTCATGAATACTCTCTTCGAGGTGTCATTCCTTTGTACGCAAGACAATATATATTATAAATAAATATAATATATATTGTTTCTGGTCGGGAACCTTCATCAGTTGCGCTTCCCACAATTGAATGTCCTCTCGAACACTTCTTTATGCATTTGATGCATTTCGTTAAATTTGAAGACGCGAGATGTAAGACCGACATCTAGGATTTTCAAGAGAATCAGTACACAGAGGTTCCGAATCTGGAGCCGTTCCGTGTAATTGCTGTTCTCCCTTAACTCCCAGGACAGAATGTCACGATAAAATTTTTCAGGTTATTTCACCTGTCAGAGATATTGAATACTCTCTTCGAGGTGTCATTCCTTTGTACGCAAGACAATATATATTATAAATAAATATAATATATATTGTTTCTGGTCGGGAACCTTCATCAGTTGCGCTTCCCACAATTGAATGTCCTCTCGAACACTTCTTTATGCATTTGATGCATTTCGTTAAATTTGAAGACGCGAGATGTAAGTCGGTCTTACATCTAGGATTTTCAAGAGAGTTAAGGGAGAACAGCAATTACACGGAACGGCTCCAGATTCGGAACCTCTGTGTACTGATTCTCTTGAAAATCCTAGATGTCGGTCTTACATCTCGCGTCTTCAAATTTAACGAAATGCATCAAATGCATAAAGAAGTGTTCGAGAGGACATTCAATTGTGGGAAGCGCAACTGATGAAGGTTCCCGACCAGAAACAATATATATTATATTTATTTATAATATATATTGTCTTGCGTACAAAGGAATGACACCTCGAAGAGAGTATTCAATATCTCTGACAGGTGAAATAACCTGAAAAATTTTATCGTGACATTCTGTCCTGGGAGTTAAGGGAGAACAGCAATTACACGGAACGGCTCCAGATTCGGAACCTCTGTGTACTGATTCTCTTGAAAATCCTAGATGTCGGTCTTACATCTCGCGTCTTCAAACCATACTCATGCAAATCGGTTTAAAACAGGAAAAGCAATTAGGGAACATACATACAAAAAAAAATACGGGCAGAATTGATAACATCCTCATTGTTGGAAGTCGGTTAAAATTAGTTATTGATTGCACACAGTTTCTAAACAGTTTTATTTTAATCCAGCTGAAATCATTTCCTT